>OX438771.1:1709753-1815877 GCA_949316455.1 Acleris holmiana | reverse complement strand
CTTTTTATAAGAGATTCGTGATTTGTATTCCTGATTATCGATAATATGAAAAATTAAAGATGTGTACGTCGCTCCCCGGACGATTCGCGCCGAACGCGGCCTTTCGGCTCCTTATGGGACATCTAGCAGCAGTACGTACGTGTGTCGTAGTGTACTCTGTGGTTATGTGATTTCCTATAAATAAAACATTTCTGTACATATTTTCAATCGTATTTTTATTTGTATATATAAATAAATGTCCATCAACGCACGGTTAACTGCTAACTATAGGAACGTGGATCATCTGGGAATTTGGGCTACAGGGCCTCTATTCTACAAGGTAAAACGAAGCGTTTAGTGTTATTTTAACTCTTACTGTCGAGTAAATAAAGAGCTATCGAAACGTTGGCAATACAGACATGCGTCAAAAACTAGTTTTACCGTTGAATAGTGGATCTGCCCCTTTTGTTGCATCCTATTAAATATTGACACCATGGGCTAAGTCACGTCACGACGATATTACTTCACGAGTCCGTGCCCCGCAATTATGTGCGTGACCCATTAGGGTCACTGTCGCAAAGCTAAAAGTTACAAATTACAAGTGGAAGTCTCTTTCTAACTCTGTTTGCTAGAAAGAGAGTTCTGCTTGTAATGTGTAGCTTTGTTAAACGGGCCACAGGCACGCACTTACGTGCTGGGCGCACGAGGAAATTGAAACGTTTTGTATGGGGACTATTAAGGGGTTAGTTAATACAGGAGATAATTTCACAAGATTGATTTTACTGCTATACACCCAATTTATGAAAATACCTTTCTATCACCGAGCAACGTTCCTTAGTGCAAACCTGCGCTGCGCTATACAACTCGCATGGTAAGTACAATAATATTATATAAAAAATACTAGAACTATAGTGGGACTATACAGCGACTTAAGGTAGTAATACTGTGAGTGGAAGAGCGGGATTGGGGACAAATATGTGACTCTAGGAGCGAATACTAAACGGTGTACGACTAACAAATATTTACAAGATACTATAGTATCAGTCATAACATCAACGCCGTGATATGCATTATTGCCGGGGTATCACTAGGAAATACTATTTACAGACTTACGCTTTCAGCTAGTTGCGGGGTTTCATGTACACCAGGCGATATGTTTACATATAAGACATTTGATACAATCTTTGGCATTTATACACAATCATTATCTTTTTAAAACAAAAAATAACGGCCTACGGTTCGAAAATATAATTTTAAGTAGCCGCATTTGTTTTCAACTGCACAGGTAAGGGCACTAAAGTCATAAAAATAAAAATATTTACATAGTATGCCTTATTCTTATACTAACGGTACAGTTAGTATAAGAATAAGGCAAGCCCTAAGGCCCTAAGGCCTAAGTAAGTTTTATACACCAATATATAAATTATTCGAACTATAAATTTCACCACTTTTACTTGTCTAATAGTAACTGATAGTGGATAAACAACTTCAAACCTTATGCTAAAACAAAGGACAAGCATCTAGGCAAAAAGTTTACACACTACATTTAAAATGGCCGTAAACTTTGTGCCTTCCTAAACCTGACACTGTCGAAATCATAGTGGCAACACAAATTTTAATGATTTAAGCCACAAAATAAATATAGAGTATTTTTTTTATTTACATTGTTAGAAGTTTGTTTATCGCATATTATACATCGAGAATGTACTAATAAAGAAAAGGAAAGTGCTAATAATGTCGAATTTGACCACATAATTTAAAATACTGTTAAGCTAAATTGCCTGACTACGTCAAACGCTAGTTCATGAATTCCGACATTCTGTAACTTAACTACTTGTCAAGTTGTCGGTGATATAGGACTCTTATAACAACATTATTGACGGTGACAACTTTTCACGACAAATACAAAGGATTCCACTAACTTTACTGAGGCCGGCTTCAGAAACCTTGGAATATTATACTCCTCTGCCAGGGTTTCGATTCCACTTTTTTATGGCATGTATGCGATATGGCTGGTATGGTATGGCCGCCGTTGGCGCCCACCAGCGCCGTTGACAGCAAATTAAATTTAATATTTTAAATTAGAGCTGCCATAGACAAAGTTGAATAGAGACCCTGTTTTTATTGGCTGAAAAAGAGCTATATAGTTCGCCAAAAAGAGTTTGAAATAAGGCAGCTGAGTAGTTGGACCATAGCATTTTGCCAATTTTGCTTGAAACACAACAGCGCCTTTAGTTTTCTCATACTCAATTCTCAAGAGTAGTAAAAAAATTAGAATACTGGAAGTAAATTGGCAACATGGTTCAATCTTTACCCAAAATCTGATCCTGTGGTGGTTGTTAAGCTAAACTTACAATAAGAGTTGCACGCGATAATTTATTTACTATAATTTGCATTCATAACCGTCTCGGCCAATGAGAAGGAGTCTCTCTTTATTTCTCTATGATAATGAAAGAGAGGCTAACGTGAATCTGTACCGAATCCCGATAATGTGTCTGTAACATAAGAAGTACCACGCATTTAGTAAAAACTCTATTATCGCATGAACCAGTCTTTTAATAATCTTGTGCGTCATCTCATATAAGTTTAGCTTTACAACTGTCACCACAATAAAATACTTTGGTCACCACGACAAACTCTTTTTTGCCAAACTATATCCTTAGTTAAAAAATATTATTGTGCGTAGCAATTCGGCGGGTCTACTTTGAAATCCGTAATTTGAACTTCGGATCGCCCCGTCACTTTATTTGCAAATAAGTTATGCATTGAGAATTGAGAGCAAAAGGGATACCAATAAACGAAGTTCCAATGACTGATTTCGAAGAAGAGCCCCAGCAAATTAACCAGTTCCAATTTCATGTCAGCTTTTTTGGCCCTTCGTATCATAAAAAATGTAGGGAAGATGAAAATTGTCTTTGGATAGGCTTGAGGACATGCCGGACGTAGGCGGGTCAATGACGTATTTGGCGCCATTAATAATTCATAATAATATAATATAATTAATAATGGCAGTTTCAATATTAGTGTTGTTAAAAAAGTTTTTGTAGCAGAAGATTCAGTTAACTTTGGGACACCTTTGAAACAAAATGTACTTCCGGGGTGGGAAGTAAGTTTCAGCGACGTATTACATTGGTACATATAGATTTAGGTATACTCGTATATATTTTAGCCTGTGTAAAATAATTATAGAAAAAAGTAAGCGTTCTTAATTATGTAGCCGCCTCTTTATGTAATGTATGGAGGTTGTTGTGTGAGCGAAACGCGTTGATTAATTTTGAACTTTGAGATATTGTTTAATAGGTCTGTAGATTCATGCGTAATTTTTTACTTTTAGTATAAATAAGTACCGTACTACGAGTTTAGCTGAGTGATAATAATCTAAAGCCATGAAACTTACATACTTATGACACTGGAGATTGCACCGCGAACAACGTTTTGAATCGAAGAAAAGTGACCGTGAGTGATGTCGCTTATGTTTTTTGTCCCTTCCTTTAGCGTGATCTTGAGGTTTTGAGAAAGAGACAAAAAACATAAGCAACATCATTTAAGGTCACTTTTTTTGGCGAAATTACAGCGGCATGTCGCGGTGGACCGCCACTAAAAATATTTAAAAAAAAACATTGTTGGCCGTGCAATCTCCAGTGTCATTACTCATTATAAACTTCTTGTCTAAAGTCGTATAGGTCTACCAGAATCTCATGAAAAATTTAGAAGTAAAAAGAAAAGGATTTTGATATGGCAATGTTTCCTTGCCAGTCTTGTCACTTGTCATTTCAAATTTCGCGGAATGAACGGTTTGTTTATTTTTACCGAAATAAAGTGCTTATATTCGAGAAATGTCTAAAAAACCATTACGATCGCAAGCCAGAAATATTGTTTACCATGTTTACAATAAAATATGTGAGGAAGGAGGTGTTAGTGAAACACAATCTGCAATATTTAATCGTGTTTTTCAATTGACCGGTAGCGTAGCCAAATAATATTGATACTTCAGTTACAGATAGACGATGTTACTTATTTATATTAATATTGTATCATATAATTACAGGAGTATCTCGTTCCACGGTAAGACGAATAGTGGAAGAAGGCACGACGCATGATGGTGTATTTTCAACACCAGGGAAAAATAGGAAAGGAGGATGTAAAAGAATTAATTTGGACAATTTCGATTTAGAAGTAATTAGGAATAAAAAAAAAGAATTTTACACTGTTCGAAAAGAAATTCCAACAGTCGCAAAATTATTAAAAGTTTTGCAAGAGGATATTGATTTTAAAGGAGGGAGAGAGTCTTTAAGGTTAGAGAAACAGCATTAAGTTAGGCTAGGAGACGATCCTGCTTAGTGCATCCCTGCATTTCTAGCGGGCTGTGCTGTGCATTGTTTTGTCATTCAGTTAATCACGGAAGTCTTTTAAATTAAGTTTTTATAGATAAATTGTATTTAGTTACTTTTAAATATTTTTTTCAGGGTCATACTTACAAAAATTGGTTTCGAATATGTAAAATGCCAGTCGAAAAGGACACTTTTGATGGAACGCCATGATATAAAAATTCAAAGACACAAATACTTAGAGCGTATGAAGCAAAACCGTGACGCTGAGGAGAATAAAAAATTAGATGTTATATATTTAGATGAAACATATATTCACTCTTCGTGCTCCGTCCAAAAGTGTTGGCAAAGCCAAACTATACGTGGTCCATCAAAGGAAATTTCACCTGGATCGCGATGGATTACTGTACACGCTGGTGGGCAGCACGGTTTTGTACCAAACTGCGGTTTGGTGTACAAAACAAAAAGTTTATCTGCTGACTACCACCACGATATGAATAAAGATAACTTTACCAAATGGATCACAGATAAGCTTATACCAAATCTGACAAAACCTTTCCTCATAGTCATGGATAATGCAAGTTACCATTCTGTGAGGATGAATAAACCACCTACTCAGGCCAACCGAGTCTCTGATATCAAAGAATAGCTCAGTACAAATAATATCAATTACGATGATCGCTGGCGTAAATGTGAATTACTCGAAGCAGTAAAACAAAATAGATCAGATCCCATCTATAAAATAGATGAAATATTAAAGTCGCGTGGTCATGAAGTTTTGAGGCTTCCTCCTTATCACTGTACTTTAAACCCAATCGAGCTGATTTGGGGTATCATGAAGCAAAAAGTTGCAGATAAAAATGTAAATAGACCTGCAAGTGACATAAAAGCATTGACGGAACAAGCTTTCTTAGAAATTGGTGAAAATGAATGGCACAGATGATGTCAACACGTAGAAAAAATTTAAAGTGATTTCATGCACCAGGATAAAATTATCGATGTAATGGAAGAAAGATTTATAGTAAACCTGTCGCCCTCATCATCCTCTTCATCTGAAGAAGAGCCAAAAATTCAGGAGGAGTATTTAGAGTTATATTCGAGCGACACCTAGCTACAACTCTCTTCTTATAGATCATACATTAAATCACGCCGGTTTCCCAGAGGGTTAGGTCAGGACCACTTTTTCCCGGCTCTCTATCGTTTGACCGAATTTTATATGCAATAATTTCATTTGCCCGAATTTCAAAGGACATAATTTACATGCCATAACGATCATATGCCATAATATTCATTTGCTATAAAGGCATTTTTTCTGAAATCGTGAACTATTTAGAATTGTAATAAAACAAACCTAACCTTACCTATTGGGCTCTATACGATGGCATTTAAAAATTACCTGAAAAGTTTACGATTTCAGTTAAAATGTCTTCATGTCAAATGAAGCTATGTTATGTGATATTATGGAAAATGAATATTATAGCCAGTCACCATTATAGCAAATGAAATTATGAAATATGAAGGGATTTCCTTTTTTCTACCTGCTACGATCCTGACCGATCTCTTTGTTCCTTCCACATTCATCCATCGAGTCATACATGCCCGTCGGTTTTGGATACTTAAGATTTGGCTTCTTTCCAGTATTTCTCCGATTTGATTCGACAAAGTACGTCTAGGGTGGCCCCTTCTGACCCTTCCACTCACTTTCGCTCTGTTTATCTGTTTCGTCAATCTTTCATCCATCCTTTCCAAATGACCGAACCATCATCCATCCATCTCTTATTATATAATATTATAATAATGTTATGGCATGACATGTGATTGTTTTATTTTTATTAAAACTGCACCGAGCATACACGTAGTTCTGCCTACCCCACTCTGGGATTATAGGCGTGAAGGTATGTATGTATTTAATTGGGGAGAATTCAAGTATCACGACCTTTTAATCCTATTTCCCCAGAGTTGCTAGCTACAAATTTTAGTTTCCCTTTTTTTCATGAGATTCTGGTAGACCTATACAGCCTTGTACATTTTTTTTTTTTTTTTTTGGGTCCTACGTAGTTAGCCTCTGATGGCTTTGACTACTTCGCCGGAGAGAGGGCGGACTCCTGATGGCAGTCCACGCAGTAAAGGGTTTTTACACTAGCATGCCTAAGGGCGCCCCTATTGGGCCGACCTCGGACTTAGGACGCTAGGGGAGAATTTCAATCGAATTAGTTTTTTGCTACCAACGCTTCGGAATTTTTACGTTAGACCAGACTGAGAAGAAGCGTCAAAAAAAACTCCACCTGGGTGTCGATTTTGTGAGTTAACCGGTACCGGTACCGGTGCAAAGTGGGGTCACCCACGTGTAGGATGGGCCGGGGGACGCCGACGCCTCCGACGCGGACGGAGACGTTGTGGTGTGTAAGGACCTAAGCTGGTGTTGCCCTGTGAGACGGTTGGGCGACGAATATCTTCACGGGCTGAGAGGGCAGCCGTGATAGTGTCATCGGTGTCGGTCAGTACGTGTCGGGGACGCCTATTCCGAGGGGATACGCCCACGAGCGGGACGTAATTTACGGCATCGCGTAATAAGGGGTTAGGATGGTGAGGAGCGTTATTGAGGAACCGCCGAGAGGCATCCTTCATAAACTTGGCCACGGTTGGAAAACCGAGGTCGTCGTGAAGATCTAGGTTGCGCATGAACCATGGAGCACCCACGGCTCTGCGCAAGAATCGATTCTGCAGCACCTGGAATTGGTAAAGAGCAGTCGAGTTCGCATGAGCGAAGACCACACTAGCATAACTTAGTACGGGGCGAACGCACGTCTTGTAAATTGTCATCTTATTTCTAAGCGACAGCTTACTACGTTTGTTCAACAGCGGATAGCGACGGCCTAGAATGAAGGCCGCGCGATTCCGGACACGCTGAATGTGTTTCCGGAAAAGCAATCGACGAACAGCCTTGTACAGTCGTATTTGTGGTCACAAGATAACGAAATGTGTCTTTTGCTTGCCAATCTCTTAAATGGTTTTACCAGCTATGTATCGTGTGTGTCAAATATAAGTACATTATTGCTTAGGTTCGGAAAAACGGGGATTGCCTGACGAGGTGGGTAGCGGGCCGAGCCTTGGCGAGGCATGTTAAAATACAAGTCAGGTAATCCCATTTCCGCCACGGCATATGCTTTTCACATACATTGCGAGGAAATAATACAAATGCATAATTATATGTATTTGTAAAAAAATATATCGACGAATTGAAAACTATAATCATTGAGATAATTACACAATGACGCTCATATTTTGTTTAGTTATGTGTATGGGGCCTTTTTTCATGGTCATTTTAGTTTTACAGGCAATAGAGATAATTTTTTAAATAAAATATCGCAGCGGACAGGAATGTGTGAGTTTTCATACATTTGTTTTACTCCTAGGAAAAAACGGAGGCTCTTTCCGTTATCGTTTTTCAAAAGAAAAGCTAAATACATAGGTCACCAGCTACCTTTCTGTTAGAAACGCGTCTATTTTCAGTGTCCTCAAACCTCACCAAAGCAAATTCACACAAACGTCCCCAGCTTAGAGTTGTCTCCGGCAATAATGAGGTGGTGGCATTAGAGCAGCCGGTGGCGGTCGCCCGCGGGCTCGCTCTCGTCGGAGTCGGAGGGCGAGCAGCACGAGGAGTCGCTCCAGTGCGCGAACTCTTCCTTGTGGTGCTCCAGCGCCATCAGCGATGGGAACAGGCTGTCGCAGGCGCTGCACCTGGAATTGGGAGGTGACGTTTAAGTAGTTTAAGGGCTGAAATCGCGTGGCTATCAAAATTAATGCGTACAAAAGCTCCGGGCAATATCCTTTCTCACCCCCTATATCTAATCCGATTTCCACGATTTCTGAATGTTGTACATATTATGAAAAACTAGGTCTGTACGTTTCCGTTTTTGTTCTATATTTCTTTTCTTTCCAATAAACATTTTTTTGGAAATATTGGCTGGGTTCAAATCCGGGTAAGGGTACATGTTTGTATAATGAGCATGAGTATTTATTCCTGATTCTTGGATGTTTTCTATGTATTTATTTAAGTATATATTTCTCTATATAAGTAAGTTTATCGTCGTTTAGTACCTATAGTACAAGCCTAGAGCTTAGTTTGGGACTAGGTCAATTTGTGTAACATTTATTTATTTAAAACGTACGGACCTAGTTTTTCATAATATTTACAACATATTCAAAAATCGTACAAATCGGACAGCGTTTAAGGGGAAAAAACGTTACCCCCTTTCGTTTGGATTTTTTTGTTTCACAGTCCTCTTAAAGATTTTGGATTAGCAATGCAATGGCGGACTAAGCTCGTCGGGGCCCGAGGTGGTCAAAGTAAAAAAGGCAACGGTGTCTACGTTTAGGCCCCCTAGGATCATTAGCAATCACAAGATGGTACAGTTGCCATTAACGCCTTGGCAATAGAGTCGTGTTGAGGTATTTGTGAGCACCTTGTGCGCTCCGATACAAGCATAGTGATAGTAAATCTTGAGTGTCAATATTGGAATGACTTCATAAGATTTTAAATGTCTCTCCTCACCCCATCCACCACCGCAACAATGTTTATTTGTCCTGTAATGTGAAAACACTTTATGGGACGTATTGTCCTACCACCACGTCTTATTCGATGAAACACCAGCATACACATGGTGTTCCGGTGTTAGGGCAGTTGCGGTAAGACTGCCTTGCCGTAAGACCATAGTAGATGAAGGCTAAGCAATATACCTAGTGCTTACTCGAAGCATTCTATACTCTATTGGTAACCACATTACCTTTAACATGCAGTTAGCGTTAAAGAAGGCGTTCCATGATATCACAGCAATGCCGCTAAAATGGCTTGCATGGAGTCATCCCACTCCACCTGTCCTCCCTCAGAATTGGTTAAGGAAATGGCCCGCTCTAGCAATAATAGGTTCGAGGCCGGTGTGATCGTTTGAATTTCCATGACATAAGTAAATCTGTCTTAATTTTATGAGTTAACCAGTACTTACCCGAAGTGCCTCTTCTTCTGCTGGTGGTCTGCGAGCTGCCGCCGCGAGGGGAACGAGCGGTCACACACGTTGCAGGTCAGCGCCTCGTCTGTAACCAGAAACCAAGATGGGTCACACTTCATGGACTAAATAACTACCTATATGAAGAATATGGAAGCAGAATTAAAATAAAGTAGAGGTAAAGGAGTTAATGCAACCATATTACTAGTGTGCCTAGCGATATCTAGTGACAACTTGTAACAATCAACTCGACAGCGCCACCAGCGTCAGACAGCGCAACTAAATCTGACAATGCGCTACATCGAGCTAACGAAGTTTCTTCAGTCGGTTGACTTATATACCACTTCCAACAGTTCCAAGTTCATCCCGCCTGGAGAGAGATCTCTCTATTGTCCTCTCTTCCTACACTAGTCAAAGAGGTCTCTTTCAAAGGCGACCTGCCGACGTCGCATTTCATGTGTTAGGTTAGGTTAGGTATATTTGACTAGCGCCCTCGCTGATCCGCTCTGCAGACGACGGAGGGGAAGTCGGAATCGTGGCACCCTCATGAGTTGCTGGCATCGAGGTGCCACAGCCGAATGCACCTGTTCGTGTTCGCATCACACCTCCTTAAAGGACGCAGGGGGTTGGCCTTAAGGCTCAGGAGCGTTTGATACGCTCACCCCGTGCGTTAATGTGTTAAAAAAATTATGTGAAGAGTGATGAATTGGCTTACTATTTGATTAAAGCTGTTGTACAAATATTTTAACAGGATTAATCGAAAATTAAATTTTATTTGTCATCTAATATATTTAATGTTCGTAACACACAGGAGGGCGGGTCTAACCCTTTGTGTGCCATAGCCTGGTATTGAAATGAAATTGATGACATTTTCTAACCATGCATTAACTTTGTGCATCACTAGTGTAATTTGTTTTTATTAATTTATACTTTTTCATCACATGTTATTTTGTTTATCACAATGTTAGTAGCTATATTTATTTATTTTTCTTACACATACATTATATACGCTATATTTATTTATACATAGTATTGTTCTCTCGTCACGCGTTCGCGTTCAGCTACGAATAGGTAATCACCGGGGTTCAGCTGAAAACCAGCGCTGTGGCTCCTGCTGCAGCACATGCTGAGCTGAGTCCTATTTGACTTCACACTACAGCGCAACGTTTTTCTCTAATCTTGTTTTCTTTTTGGACTTTGTATATTGTGTTGCAGTGTGTATTTGTCAAATAAATGTTATGAGTTTGAGTTTGTTTGAGTTTGAGTTAAATAAAATCTGTGTAATCCTTACAATATTTACTTAGGTACGTGGCTTGAAATTGTACAATAAAATAAAGTTATAATATGTTAAATTTGGTAAATCTTTACCTTCTTTATCTTTACAAAGTAGCTTTCAGCTTCTGTCTGTCTGTATATCCGCTAACTCCTGAACCACGCAACGGATTTTGATACGATTTCACCATCAGTTAGTGTACTTTTCCTCGGAAGGTATTTATATGTAATAAGTTCTGCGTGTTACAGATACGCTTATGCCACTATTAGATGCACACAGTTACTAGATTACATTGAGAATTCTAACTAAAATATGCGACGTTGTCAGCATATCTTTTGTTAGACGGCACACTTTAGGTACAGTCAGCATCAAAAGTAGCTAAACAGAATACCATGCTCAAAATGATCTTGACACGACGTATTCTCTTGACAATAGAGTCGAGCAGATTATTTTGTGTTCTTCAGTTGCGTAGCTACTTCTGCTGCGGACTGTATGTAGCTACGTTAATCTTGCTTGTGTCAGCGACTCAACATTTACTCTACACTGTAAAATAACCCGTAAAGCCGGGTACGAATCTGAGCGGCTCAGCCTGAGGCATGCTTGCCCCGCGGGGCGAGCTGCTCGTGAGCCAAATTGTTGCATATAAACATGCGCGGGTGAGGCAGCGTGCTCGCCGCGAGCCGACATTTCAAAATGGCGTCGGACACGATGACAGCCGCGGCTGCGTTTATCATAAATGTTATAATTCACCGAATTATTAACAAAAAGAAGAAATCGCCTTTGTGGTGGAACGGTTCAGCAACTTTATCAAATTTGTACGCACCTCGCCCACAGACAAGTTAGAACTTGTCGTTCTGCCCGCGGCACGCTCGGCACAGTCAAAAGACCGACTCTCGGCGGCTCAGCGCGCGCAGCTCGCCCGCTGCTCGCGCACAGCGCGTGAACGCGTACGAATTTGAGCAAAATAGGTGAACCGTGCGTGCCTCAACCCGAGGCAGCTCTAATTCGTACCCACCTTAAGGTATTCAAAAATTGGGACGCTGCTAAACCAAGTCCACTAAATTCCAATATTCCAAACTTTAACCTTTTTGTAGTCACAATTCTAACCTAACATAACCTACGTACCTAATTAATGTTTAAGATATCGTACATCATAGTTTCAGCAGGAAATAGCGTACGTTGAAATAAAATTCGATAAAATGATACCTACAGTCGATAAAGTGAATTTGGATAAAAAAAAAATAGGTTAGCTACCGTACCCATACTTAATCATAGACATTTACATCCGTATCTATAGACATGAAAAGTAATTACTTAAGCAAAAGTAATGAATTAGGAACCTATTTTAGTACTTATGACTTTTGACATTACTATTATGTACTCAAGTAGGTAATTACTTTTCTTGTCTATAAATACGGGTGTTAATGTCTTTGTTACTAGAGTCTGTCAAACGAAAGCTGTCCCAGAGAAACAGCGGCAATTTCAAAAACCTGCAGCTGTTTACACTGACTCTGTACACTGAATAAACGGAGTTGATACTATTTGATTTCCTGATCTTTTCACATCAGTGTTGGAGTATCAACTCCGTTTATTCAGTGTACAGTCAGTGTAAACAGCTGCAGGTTTTTGAAATTGCCGCTGTTTCTCTGGGACAGCATTCGCTTGACAGACTCTACTAGTGTTTTCTATCCAGAAAGGCGGGGTTTTTCAAATTGACGTAGCATTATTGCATTATCGACTTATCGTACGTAAAACTAAGTTAGTGTGGGCCTTCGTAAAATGAAAATACCACTTAACAATTAGCTTGTATCTAAAGTCTTTTTTGCGCTGTCACTTCCAGAGTTATCATGACATGCCAATCAAGAGGCAGAGCTATAGCAGTCTCTGTGTGTCTCTTTCTCTCACCGTAAACTGAATTGCTTAGCCATGCCATGGTAATCCGGGTGTTTTCCCGTGGTCAAACTATTTTGCCAAACTGACCTTAGACGGAGCCCCGGCTGAGGCCGGGGCTCCTGCTTCTGGGTGGTTTTGGCCTTCGGCCATCTGAAGATAACTAACGAACCGAACCTACCTACTTTTTCAACCATGATTCGTATTTGGTGATCAAATCTTGGTGTACTCGTCGTGCGGTTTGGCAAATATAGTTTGACCACGGGGAAACACCTGGTAATCCTAATCCCCCGTCCCAGAAAACTTAACTCGTTCGACTGTCTTGCAAACTATTTTACTGTTAGCGCCATCTATTGGCAAGTTTTGAAAACTTAAAGGTCGATCTCACTATTCCCATTGAGTTTTCCCATTGATGGTAATAGTGATACTACTTGTATCACTATCCCCATTGCGTTTATATGTATAACCGCTACTATTCGCGACCAATATAACGCTCGGATATTATGACCTCTTTATTATTAGATATACATAAATAATTACTGAAAGCCCAAACAAAGTTTTATATTGCGTATAATTTTTTTTCTGTAGGATAGTATATTATTTTACACCCGACGTTTAAAAAAAACCGCTCAAAATGGGAATAATGAGACATTTTGTAGGAGAACATAAGTCTCGCTATTACCATTCGGCGTTTCGTAATTCAATGGGAAGTGAGACTGATTTGAAAAAAAAGTGTAGTCTCAGTATTACCACTGCAACGGGAAATGGGAATAGTGAGATCTACCCCTTAAAGGTCAATGAACGGGGCGCTTTACCTACCTACATTGTTTCATCCAAAGTAATAACAAGTCACACTGGTAATAAATCGTTTATTTTACAAAACCGATATAAATCCAACACTCCCACAGTCTATTATTATCAACTATTTTACTATACAAAAAACAGTCGTAAATAAATACACCGCTTGTCTCACCTCTCGACAATTTACTTATGTACGTTTCCAATATTCAAAACTGCGGATAGATTAGTTTACTCCGGGTCTAAAATTGACGTAACGACAAGTTGTGGGAATTTAATTAACAGATTTGAAATAGGAGGTGCTCGATTTCTTTGCTAATTCTCAAGCTATTTTAATTTATTTTTTTGAGTAGGTATATCATTTGGAGGAGTATTTTGCATTAGTAGTATTAATTAAATCTATTAACCTAACCGTGAAATAGACATGTTTAAGTTGTCTTATTGCAGTGTCCTTGCAGGGTTGAAAGCTATTGTATTTTTAACACCTAATGTACAGTCAAGGGCAAGAATATGTATACACTTTAGTACCTTGTCTATTTAACGTGATGTTTAAGCTGTCATATGAAATTGTGACAGCGATTAAAGCGGCAAGGTACTAAAGTGTATAGATATTTTTGCCCTTGACTTTGCAACATAACGCAATAAACGAATATGTAAATTTCGTCCGTCAATATGGTTACGTGATCCACGGAAAGTCAGCGGAACTCCTTTATATTAAGTAAGTAAGATTAAGTTTTAAACATTTTATCTATCCACGTTTCGAATTATGGTAACGAATAGTAATCGTTAAGAAAACGCATATATATTGTGCATAATTATATAGTTTCCCTTTAAGATAAATTAACAATTAGTTTTCTATTAGTAAAGTAACATAATAAAAAAACGTAAGCATAAGAATGATTTGCAATCACATCGCATCACACTACCAATTTATCATTAAGAGATATGTATCAATAAATGCTTTAGTTATTATTTTAGTTATACATATTTGACAAGACATAAGATTACAACCGTGAATTTCCTGCGTTAAAAAGATTTACATTCAAATTACTTTAACGTTTTTAACAAATTATTAACGGTGTTAGTCATTGGCAAGACACATTTTTAAGTTAAACTTTAAGAACTTCGTTCGCGTTGACCGTCCTACGGGAACAGCGTTTGTTTTTCATTATAAAATAATAACTTATTTTATCTCGTGCAGATGGACCCTCAGCTATTCGAATATGCAGGTTTCCTCACAATGTTTTTCTTTTACCGTAAGAGCGTTCGGTAATTTACTGTTAGGTAAACTCATTGGTACATGGCGATTGCGAATTCGGTACTTTATGAGGACGATCACGCGCCACACTTGACCACTCGGCCAACACTTTCAAAAGTACCCTAGGTTTAAGCTATTCAGATTCCAAATTTCATCCAAATCTGTCCAGCCATTCTATGGAGAAGGGCAACAAACATTCACACTAAAACTCTCCCATTTATATTAATGCGATTCTCATTTCTAGCTGCAAAACGAATGCGACGGTAGACGTAATTTTTATAATAAGCTTTGAATAAATTTCACCTTCATCCATCATCAGTTGGGTAGAGAGCAGCCAGTCCAGACTCAGGCCTTAATCGCAATTTTATAAAACAATTCAATTATATTTAAAATGCCGTGTCACGACTTGTACGCAGTGGCGGTTCTAAAATCTCATATATACCATTTCCTTCGAGTGTAGCCTTAATTTAGGTTTCCTTTCCTGTTAACGATTTTTTCAATTTTAGGGGGGCTGTCTCTCCCCACCACTATTTAAGTTGGTTTATAAACAAGATATGAAGATATAATTGACCAAAATTTATATTATCAATAAGAAAACAATTTAAACAACTCCAATAATGTAGAAGTAACTTAGTGTTTTTAATTCACGAAGACTCGCCATTATCAATTAAATTAACATTTCATGGTTGCGTCAATTTACGTAATAAGTACTGGGGCGGGATTTTGTCGTTTTAAAACACTATGATATTGTAAGAGTTCTAATCATTGGTCACATTTATCACATTTGAGCAACAAGGTGCATTAAGAACCTTTCATTACATCCACACTTAAAAAAGTGAAACGAAACAGTGGTTGCAATTTGAAAATATTGTGGTTTCACCTGCCTCGTCATATTTATAGGCAAGTCAATATTTTTTAGTTTACGGCGTTTCGCGAATGGGTACAGAAGTTAGTCATAGAATTTTTAACTCTATTTATATGGTTTGTTAAAAGAGTTTTGTCACTATTAATTCAACCTTCTTGACAAATAAAATACGCAAAGGTTGACTCTTTAGTAATGTTCAGATTTCTTTTAACACCAAAAATTAGCATTGATTATTGATAAAAGATGAGATTTTATAGTGTTTTATTAAATACAGTCCAAATCGAAAGGAGGAACAGCAAGTCATACAGTACTCTCTATTTCTTCTTTATCTAGCATACCTTGGCGACCAAATATCACTGGTGTCTAACAACATAGGCAAGGCACCATACACAACATTCCAATATTCCTCAAAACTCACAGGTATAAAAATACTTCCTATAATGAATCAATGCTGCACCCGAACCACTATAAGTAGCATCAGTTCTTTGTTAAATCGGCAGAGTATTTGACACAGTTGATTTGAACATGCTTCCAAAGAACCGCATTCCTGACGAGCCTCCAGGGACGGACCCCATCATCATCCAGAGCAGCGCTATGACTTGTAGAACCGCGCAGACGATGGTCATTGGGGTGCTTTGTAAGTGAAGGGCGCAGTACAGGGTTGCTATTAGCGTAGCGCCGTACATGATTGTTGTGAGCGCCCGCTCCTTTGAGAAGAGAGACTTCAAGTGAGACCACGGGCCGTAGAGGAAACTAAAACTGAAATGAGATAAATTTATTATCAGACAAACATATACTCATATTTTTACAAGAGTTGCCGCGAATACTCGCTATTATTCGGTATTCGGCATTACTCGACATTTTTTTGATATTCGTCGAATACCGATATTATTCGGCATTCGGCGAATAGTCGTCTAAAATAAACTTTTATCGAAAAAAAAACTAATGAGTTAAAAAAACGTCAACCGATGTCGAAAATCAAATAACAAATGCATGCCGCCTATCCTAAACACAAGCGTATTGATTGAGCGGGAAATCCCCTACAATAACAAATGCTGGGTTATACAAAACGGGGTATTCCCCGTAAACTATGTACAAGAAAAGGGTTGCCACTTGCCAGCATTTAAAAATTAAAAATTAAATTTACTACATATATGTAGGTATGTATAACATGAAACAGATTTCTTTAACTTTATTGTTTTCTTTTGCTCACAACCTTAGAAGAAATTAGAAATATTTTTAATGTGTTTAATATTTTTTTTATGTCGAATAGTAATGTCGAGTTATTCGACTATTCGCCAAAGTGAATGGCGATTAATCGGTATTCGACTATTCGCTATAACCACTATTCGCGGCAACTCTAATTTTTACAGTGATGACTAGGGGTCTTAAATTAGTCGACTTATACCACAAAAGTAAACTATTTTCATTAGAATAAGTGGAAAGTTATTTTATTTACTTATAACCAAATTAATTAAAGCCATGATTATGATTACTCATTAACGCCGGCTGTTCTCGCTTGAGTACAGCTTATACATTTCAAAATGTACCTTACTTACTTACTAGCTAAGGTGTATTTTGCATATCCAAGCGTGTACATAGATGGCGTATATGGGTTAAAGTTATGAGTTGGAGCTATGAACTAAAACAACACACAAATTAGTCAATAACAAAGCAAATAGCTGATTATTAATGACGCTAAAAGGCAAATATAATTGTGATAAGTATTGGAAATTGGGCTTTGTTCATTGAAACAAACAATAGAGAACAGATATGACAGTTTACTTTTAGTAATTGAGAGCACTAAAACTGGGTCTGTACCGTAACTAGATTTTTTATACCATTTAAGTTTTGTGATCCGTATTCATTCTATTAACTATATTGAGATGTCATGTCATAACGTGATATCCAGATACATTGGTTCAAATTACCGGTGACAGAATAAGCATAACACCTTCATACTTGACTACTTGTTCATTTGATATGCATTGTTGCCTTACCTCAATATGAAAAAAAAGCTTCCGAGTGTGAAGAGCAGTGCAAACTTGCGAGCCTTCAGGATCAAGATGGGAATATACAGGAACGATAGGATGAAGCACAAGATACCGATGAACAAACACATGCCAAAGCCCATGAACCGCTGGGTACGACTCTGGAAAAGATAATAATGGTTGGAGATCAAATAAATAAATATCATGGGAAAATCTCATTGAACTAGGCTCAAACTATCGGTACTAAAGAGACAACACTTGTATACATAAAAAACATTTCAAACTCAGTAACAAAATGGGTAGGTAAAGTGTCATTCTATGGAACTTGCTAACTATGTAAACAAGCCGCCATACTAAAATTGACATTAGATGTCAATTTCGATATATTGTTTGTTTACATAGTTAGCAAGTTCCATAGAATTACAGTATAGTCAACTTTATACCCACATAATTTTTCTGGTAATGCAGGTGACAAGCAATCATGTTTTATTAGCAATGACTAAATATTGAACTTCAGCTTAAGAGATAATGTGGCTCATGGTTTTAATTATTCTGCCAAAAATTCTGGACAAAAAACCAGGCTGAAATTTGACAATTCACTTAATTTATAAGATTACTATCAACCTATGTACAAAGCCTTGTCATATGAACTCATTTCATTACAAAGAATATTTTTTTACTGTATTTACAAACATAAACAACACGCTAGCCTAGTTGGTAGTGACCCAGCCTTTGAAGCTAGGGGTCCTGGGTTCAAATCTCGGTAAGGGCAGATAATTGTATGATGAGCACGAGTATTTGTTCCTGAGTCTTGGATGTTTTCTATGTGTATTTAAGTATATATTTCTCTATATAAGTTTATCATTGTTAGTACCCATAGTACCATCCTAGAGCTTAGTTTGGGACTATTTATATATTTTTTAAATTTCTTTTTCATCTTTTGAAACATTATTGAATTTTGAAAGAAAGAACACACTTTTCACACATACATAAATAAATAAATAAATATCAGGGTACAATCTCACACAAATTGACCTAGTCCCAAACTAAGCTCTAGGCTTGTACTATGGGTACTAGACAATGATAAACATACTTAAATAGAGAAATACATACTTAAATATACATAGGAAACATCCAAGACTCAGAAACAAATATTCACGCTCATCACACAAATATCTGCCCTTACCGGGATTTGAATCCAGGACCGCTGGCTTCGGAGGCAGGGTCACTCCCAACTAGGCCAACGTGTCGTCAAACATACATAAATACATTCACACTTGTTTGCCAGGATAGGCAGAGCTATGGCAAACCAGGTGTACTTACACTTATCACATTGACAGATTTATCAGATGCCTGTTACCCTCTATCATGTTTGCCAAGCGCGGACCAAGTAACAACAACAACGATCATCTTTCATCATTCGTGTTGTATGAGTCATTGGTCATATTACATCTACATAAAACAAACTAAGCATTAGGTATCCCGAGTACTTACCAATGTGAAATACTCCTTCTGCACTTCTTCGAACCAGTTTCCGCAACTAGAACTGCTTGTAGGTGTTTCTTCACTACTCCTTGACATAAAACTGGGAGTTGAAAACGGTAAACTCAACTTAAAACTTCTACGGTTTTCATTTTGCAGTAAATACTGATCCAAATCAGACTTTAAGTTAGCCATTTCGATGTCCTATTGTACTTTAGTATATATAACCGAATCAAACTACTGACTGAGTAATTAAACTATATAAAACAAGGAAGTCACGATTATTTTAGAACAAAAACTATTCAATTCACTTGCTTGACATTGACGTCTCGCGAGCTGTCGCTAGTGATGCGCATGTATCGCCGCCAGTGAATCGATTGTTTTACCGGTTTATGTGGTCGCTCGAGATACCTTACTTATTAATTATGTAACGATATTGACTAAGTTTTAATTATTTTATAATTACCGTAATCAGTGTCATCGCTAAAATCATCGTGATCGTGCCGATGGACATTGTTGTTATATCGGTCATGCGCGCAGGGAGGGCACACGCCCCGCATTTCACGCTCGTCTAAGTCCGTGCTACTTGCATCTGAATCTATGGCAGCTTCTTCGATGTGAATATTCTCAATCTGTCGATTGTCTAGCTTCTCATTCGATGACAGCTGATTGTAGTTCTTCCTCGGCGGTCGTGTCTCTGTAACAACAATAAATATGTAAGCAAGTTTGCATTTTTATTTCATTTGTCATATGCCAACTCAAGACACACTTCGCTCTATCTTAATTAAATCATTTAGTTTCAATTTCATAAAGCTCGTGGTTTAAATAAATGCTAATATTCGCAGTTTTTAACAATGCAAAACACTGTAATCAATATTTTTAAAAACGCAAGCACCATTTTGTTGTCATTCTCTATTTTTCGGAGTAAAAATCACAGTGTTATCGTATTGTCAACGTTTTGATAGCTATTATTTTCTTTTGTTGTACCATGTTTATAGCAAATAGATGATTATTAATTATGAATTATGACAGTAAAAGCTGAGTTAAAAATAATACGGTTTTACCGTTTTGAATAGTGGCCCAGGTAACATGTCTTACTATGACTACTTAAAATGCAGTTGGTCGAATACTAACTGAATTTTAAGTAGTCAATAAAAGATGCATTTTTGTAAAAATGAAACAATTCTTAATAAAAAGCCATTTTTTCTCTGACTTTGGCTTGCAGTGTGTATACCTACTATTGCAAAGTTCATAAAAAAAGTTTCAATTATACGGACAAATAGACTTAAATAACAAGAGTACCTACTAGTGACCGACCACAGCCAGACTAGTAGTAATCGAAGCACTTTAATCATATTGTTCACTTTACACGCATAAGTCCCTTTCAATTTAAGACTAACTAATAAATCAATGCATTGTTAGGTGAGATCGAGTACGATATCGTTTTCGCATGTTTACAAAATTATTGTACTTTAGGTACCGTAAATCGGCGTGAATAGGTACTAAGGGGTCAATAGGGACACAACATAAAATAAGATAATAACATTACGTTCTATCGGAAATTATTTCAGTCTTATAATTAGTAACATATGCTTCATTTTAAGTTGCGTTCCTATTCACCCCGTTTTATGGTATTATGGTAAAACTAACATTGTAGGCCTGAATGCTTTGAAAACGCGTTGAGCCCTTTATTGAGTTGATTCCTTTTAAATATTTACAAGGTTAAAATTTCTCAATGATTGAATGTATGAGACTATCAGAAGCATCAAAATCCAAACAAAGATCTTTACCTTCTTTGCAGCTGAGTAATTATAATTATCTTTATTCGTTAGTAAAAACATATTATTATTGTTTTTTAATAATATGTAATGTATAACACTGCAGGTTCATATTATGAAACATAATTATAAACATGCCGTTTTATTAAAACTGTAAATTATGATGTATTCGTAGTTTAAACGTACCTAAAGTAGCGAAACATCCGTGTAATAATAAGTGATAGTGACAACTACAAGTAAACATTTTTTTGATTAAATTAAGATTGTTTACCTACAACAATCTCTATTTGATTGTGTTAATGTTATATTATTACAATTTAAAGGTCGTGGAGGATAGTCGTTGGGCAGGCAAGTTAGTTTATCGTTGTTTGGGAGGCGTAATTTAATTTCACTAATAGTTTGTTCGCGTATACCGGACGTGTTTGTTTATAATTTAACCTTACGATAATGTAACGAAAGTTACCATTTCAATGCGTATTTCTTTAAACTTTTAATGCTAATATTTTTCTTATGATATAAATTTAAACACGTCTATAGAGATTAATGAATTCTTCCATATTGCAATATAACTAAAAAAACAAACAGATTGCTAGAAATTGGTAACTTATGTTACTCTCTGCCATGGGATTGCCCCTTACCGAATTTCATGGTCCATGTTAAGTGAATTTCGTGATACCAAATTAAAATAAACTTTTGAACAGGAAGATCTTCAAATACCTAGTAATTTTATCAGAATCAGAATAATCTTTATTCAAGTAGGTTTACAAATAATAAACTCTTTTGAAACGTCATAGTAGCGACTCAGCCTAAATTGACTGCAGGTTCAAATCGCGACCGATCAGAGAAGAACCTGTAAGAAACTCTGTCGGATGTCTTTTTTTTTTTTCGACGTTCGCAACCTTTTGTCGTAAGGACTAAACATTTTATTACAAGCAATTCAGTCCCAAGCATTGTTATCATTAATATAGTCTTTAATACTATAATATGCTTTAGAAATTAGTTTACGCTTAACGTAACTCTTAAATTTATTTACTGATAGTTCAGTAACATTACTTGGGAGCTTATTATAGAACCTAATAGGTACAATTACCCATAAAAGAGTTTTTTATTTTATGGAGCCGCGTGAAGGGCACTGCGAGCTTATATTTATTTCTGGTATTAACATTATGTATGTCAGAGTTCTTTCTAAATTTAGCGATGTTTTTATGAACATACATAATGTTTTCATAAATGTATTGACTGTGCATGGTCAATATGTTAATTTCTTTAAACTTATCTCTAAGCGAGTCTCTCTGGCCCATCTTGTAGACAGCACGAATAGCCCTCTTCTGCAGAACAAAGATGCTATTTACATCAGCAGCACTACCCCACAGTAAAATACCATATGACATAATACTATGGAAGTAACTAAAATAAACTAATCGAGCGGTATCTAAGTCTATTAATTGCCGAATCTTATTAACTGCAAAAACTGCAGAACTGAGTCTACCCGCCAATCCAGCAAGATGAGGACCCCATTGGAGCTTGGAGTCTAACGTTATACCAAGAAACACTGTATCATTAACTAGGTCTAGTTTGTCATTTTTAATAGTTACAGTAGTTTGACTATTTTTCACATTAGTAGTCATGAACTTTATACATTTCGTCTTTTTCTCCTCGGTTATGCCTCGGTTAGTTACTAAATCTAAGATATTCGAAAACAAATTTAACAAGGGAGTTTTACTTATATCGGTTGATCTGAAAATGAGTAAATATTTATTATTTTAATTTGTGTAAAGGAACGGTAGTTATATTATCATCAAATTAAATACAGGCTAAAGTCGTATGATGTAAATAAAATAAAGACCTATAATTTTCTTAATCCTTACAATTAAAATTATAGGAGTCAATTTTATAAAACAATAAGTAAATTCTGCCATTCGTTTAAACTAAGTACTAGTAGCAAACAGTAACACAGATCTACAATACCTACCTTTTACAAAAACTGTTTGTTAAAACTTCGGCGTATTGATTAATGACATTGTTGCAGAAAATCATGGACCCAAGTTCGCCGAAAATTGCCGTTCTTGGCGCCGGCGTAGTAGGAATGTCGGTCGCTAAGTTAATTCAGGACGAGTTGAGGAATGCGAACATCACCGTCATCGCCGACACCTACCGAGAGGACACCGTGAGCGCCATAGCCGCCGGAATCTTTCGTCCAGGCACCAGCTTCCGGGGCCCGGACAAACTAACTACCCAAAAGTGGATCGATGACTCTTGGCATTACTTTCAAGACATATTAAAAACGTCGGAAGCTGCTAGTGCCGGAATTATGGAGGTCTCATCGTACATATTCTCAAAAAAAAACTACCATGTTACAAGAAACCATCTTATCGAACATTTGGTACCAATTTACAGACCTGTTGAAAAAGACGAGTTAAAACTCTGCGGAGAAGGATGGACATACGGTTCGTATTTTTCTACGATTAAAACTGAATGCAGCGCCCATTTACCGTGGCTGGAACGAATAATAACCGGAAAAGGCGGGAAAATATTAACCGGTAAAATTGATACTTTCGCATCATTGTCCAATTTCGATTTGGTTTTTAACTGCACGGGATTTGGCGCCAAATCTCTGTGCAACGATAACGATTTGGTGCCATTACGTGGGCAGGTTATAAAAGTTAAAGCACCGTGGTTGAAATCGGCTTTTTACGGCGATTATGATGCTTACATAATTCCTGGATTTAATGGTATTGCTACGTTGGGTGGCACGCGACAATATGACAGTTACAATTTGAATGTTTGTAAGTATGATGCAGCGGGTATTATGGATAGGTGTTGTGAGTTAGTGCCAGCGTTGCGGAAAGCGGAGGTCCTAGCGCATAGGGTAGGGCTGCGTCCGCACAGAGTGCCTGTTCGTGTGGAGGGTGAAGCGGTGGACGGTGTGAAGGTAGTCCACTGCTACGGGCACGGCGGCTACGGTGTGATGACGGCTCCGGGGACGGCCATGCATGCGGTCCGAATTGGGCTCGACATGATAAGAACCAGCCATTTTAAAAATAAACTATAATTATTTTGTTATATGTAAATAAAGTAACTCAAAGGATATTATAATGGATGTTATGATAATTAAATATGTTATTAAAGGTAGATTTATTTCTTTCGACGCAAGCGAACTAAGTTTTTACAGGTATGTTTATTTATTTTCTCTATGAATATTTAACCTAATTGAAGCTGAGTTCATTACAACAATAATTTTGCTCAAAAAAAGCTTTACAGATTTCATACGTGTAATCAACGTCAAAACTAGATACTCACTTTAATACTTTATCGTATTAACATATTTGGCATTGCTTACGTGGCTGTAAAGCGACAAGGTAAAAAGTGTGAAATACCTACTGTCTACTTTTAATGTTAAACATCTTAGCCTGATTGTGCAAAATTTGGTTACTGAATTATCAACAAGTTTTTTCAGAGTTGTTGTTAATTCTGTAGCTCTGCCTACCCCACTCTGGAAAAGAAGGCATGACATTATGTATGTATAATGCCAAAATACCTCGGAATCCGATTTTTTCACGGAATCCATTTTTTTTCGAATATGACCACTTGATGGGTAGATTTTTAGACCCGAAAAATCCCTATTCCGCAATTTTCATCAAAATCGTTAGACACGTGTTCGAGCACTGGATTGCAAATATAATATAATTATGTAGTTAGATATACAACGTGTTACAAAATAATCCGTAAAAAAGAAATTACATAAGTAGTGTCAACCCTTATTAAATAACGTCAGTTCAGTATCTTAGGTATACAGTATACTAGGGTTGACACTACTTTCGTAATTTATTTTTACGGATTATATTGTAACACGTTGTATATACAAATATTATTCATTGCAAAGTATAGGATATTAACAGACATAAAAGTTTTTTAACTAGACGCAAAAACGTCAGTTAACTAGAGACTTCCCAAGGTATTAAATTTATCGATAACTGTTTCAAATAATAATTTCAAAGTATTATTTCATAGTAGATAGGTATTAAGTTCACCGGATAAAATATAAATGAATTAAGATGCTGATGCCATCGATGTTATATTATGATTTAATTAAAGTAATTCACATGTATACCTTATAGGGAATTTATTATTCAAATAAACATGTTTTTTTTTTAGTAAAACATTTCTATAAATTCTGTCGTTTTTCGTTAAGTACAATACATACTTAGTTTTCGGAAAACATTATGGAAAAGACTAAAAAAATAAAATAATATAGGTAAATAATCATTTATTTAGACGACACGCTAGCCTAGTTGGTCCTGCCTTCCTGGGTCCAAATCCTGGTAAGGGCAAATATTTGTGTGATTAGCACGAGTATTTGTTCCTGAGTCTTGGATGTTTTCTATGTATTTAAGTATATATTTCTCTATGTAAGTAAGTTTATCGTTGTCTAGTACCCATAGTACAAGCCTAGAGCTTAGTTTAGGACTAGTTCAATTTGTGTGACATTGTCCTGTGATTTATTTATTATTTATTGATTGATTTTTATCGTTACAAATATACTTTATCTCATAGTCATAACTGTCATAAGAAAGAAAAATAATATCGATAAATTAACATCGTTCGGAAGATCCTAGGAAAATTTTATTTATGCCACATATACTTTTGTCTGGATATTAAGCTTCGTTACGATCAACTAATACAATTTAGGATGTCACAGACGTTAATCTTAATTATTTATTATCTCGTATTATCATCATCCCTCTTTTGCCATCCTTTTCAAACATATAATAAGTTAGAAAAGAACAGTATCTATAAGTCTTTATTGCAGTCTGAGGTCTCTAATCACCTCAATAAACATCGTTTGAAACAATAGGAACTTTCTATGGGTCCTTGGTTATTTCACTTAACTTTAAAAATAATTGCAGAAGACTTATCAAAAGATAACTGCACGAGGGTTTTACAAGTTAAGCAACTGTCGGAAAACGTCGAAGGAGACCAAGTTATCGCGTTACTTACTCGTTACTCGCATCGGTTGGAGGGTAGGGGTGACAAGGACAGTAGGACGTAATCTTTGTTAAACAATACAGTAAAAGACTTGACAGAGACGCGTGGAGCTAACCCCGTGTGCTTATTTTACCGAACAAATCTCCACGCGTGTGATATACAAGGATTTATTTCTGTAATAAGTCCGTGGGAGTGTCTATAAATAACTCTGCATTGGCGAAATACACCTTAACAGGAGTGAATTATATAAGGAGCTATAAATAAAATTAGAATTAGAATACAATACTTTACTCCTCTTTAGTAATTAATAGTAATTGGGTACTATTAAACTAGAAACTTCAAATGCCCCGTCCTATTTACTCGTGCGTGACCCGAAACTAAATTAAAAGGATGAGAGAGATAAGATTACGCAACATTGTACTTTGATTTTAAAAGCTGGCTTTTAGTGGTTGTGATTCTCGGTTTTATTGCACAGAAACTACTTTCTAATGTGGGTGCTACCATTGTAAATAACTATGAATGTAATTACCGCGACAAACTCTTTGATGTCGGATTGCATTTTAATTAAATTTAAATGAATCAGCAAACGTGAGCCCCGGGGAAGGATAAAGGTTACTTTTTATTCCCAGAAAATAACAATGTTCCTGATGGAATAGCGATAAACGACTTGCACTCGGACAGAGTCGCGGGCAAC
Source organism: Acleris holmiana (assembly GCA_949316455.1). Lineage (NCBI taxonomy): Eukaryota > Metazoa > Arthropoda > Insecta > Lepidoptera > Tortricidae > Acleris > Acleris holmiana. Next base: position 1,789,549 of record OX438771.1, on the reverse strand, counting down.
AGCTATAGTTATACATATTCTGTGGCTGTGTTTAATGTATATCGCCTGGACCGTTCAAGACATTGCGTCGGTATAATGCAATACCGCGTAACAAAATACCCCTTAGCAAGTAAGTTGCAGCCAGTAATGAAGTCCAGTTCCACGGTCATTTAGAGGGTAAGGCCAAATTGGCTTCGAAGAAGCTTGGTGTGCTCAACAGATCGAGACAATATTTCACTCCGGCCCATTGCCTGCAGCTGTACAAGGCACAGGTTCGGCCACATATGGAATACTGCTCTCATCTGTGGGCTGGGGCTCCCCAATACCAGCTTCTCCCTCTGGATCGCATCCAGCAAAGAGCGACTCGAATTGTCGGCTGCCAGCGTACTTCTGATCGGCTAGACTCTTTGGCGCTGCGTAGAGATGTAGCCTCACTCTGCATTCTCTATCGCTTGTATAACGGAGAGTGGTCTGAGGAGCAGCTCGGCTTTCCGCTTTCGTCCTACGCGACAGAATTTCCACCACCATCATTTAGATGGTTGGCAGTCCACAACTGTGCGTTTTACTTGGAATTTCCTGCCACGCACAACTAAACTGTGGAATGGTGTGTCGCCTGCGGTATTTCCGGACCAATACGACCTTCAAGAAAAGAGCGTACTCTCATTTGAAAGGCCGGTAACGCACCTGTAACTCCTCTGGTGCTGCAGGTGTCTATGGGTATTCGCTTACCATCAGGCGATCTGTCTGCTCGTTTGCCTCCTATTCCAATAAAATAAAGTTAGTAAGATACATTTGGCAACTTACTGGTTTTGTTACGTGGTATATATTGCAATCACCGACGATTGTACGTTTTAGTTTCACTGCCGTACTCAGAGGTGTCACTTAATTTTAAAGTGTGATTAAAGTAAATAAATAAATCACAGGACAATCTCACACAAATTGACCTAGTCCCAAACTAAGCTCTAGGCTTGTACTATGGGTAACTAGACATCGATAAACATACTTATACCGGGTGTACAATCCAAATGGGTCAGTATGGAGAAGTCGGAAACTATGAGAGATAGCGAGATCTGTTCTTAGGAACCATGACGTCGATTTAAGATTTAATAATAATTACATTCAAACTTTTTTATTAACTCTCATAAATAACCGGGAATCGAACCTGGTCAAAATCAATGTGTATAAATTCTGCAAGTCACAAGAAGCACAACAAAATTGAAATATTAAAAATATATATTAAATATACATACATACATAACATCACGCCTTCATTCCCAGAGTGGGGTAGGCAGAGCTACAGAAATACCAACAACTCTAAAGACTTACTGATATTTCTGTAACCACATTTTGCACTAACAGGCTAAGAGGTTTACTAGTGTATTAGTGACAGGTTGCAAGCCCATCGCCTAACTGTACTACAAGCCCTTATTCCCTTAGTCGCCACTTACGACATCCACGGGAAGACATGGAGTGGCACTATTCTAACCCGGCAACCACACGGAAAATATATATTAAATATATATTTTTATTTTTATTTTTATTATTATTAAATCTAAAATCGACGTCATGGTTCCTAAGAACAGATCTCGCTATCTCTCATAGTTTCCGACTTCACCATACTGACCCATTTGGATTGTACACCCGGTATAGAGAAATATATACTTAAATACATAGAAAACATCCAAGACTCAGGAACAAATATTCGTGCTTCGAAGGTAGGGTCACTGCCAACTAGGCCAGCGTGTGTAAAGTTGCTGCTGTCACTTTCTTTGCCACAGAAGTAGAATAATACAACACGTCATTTAACAAGCATTAAATTTAATTGACATCTCTGCGGCCGTTAGTGTTAAGTCAACGTAATCACTTACATTATACAGGGTGTTAGGCAGGTTGTGTGCCAAATGAATACCGCGGGTAGGTAGGGTCACTTGCAACACACTTTAGGCTAATTAACACTCATCCTGCCCACAGTGCTTCTTTTTCGATATTTCCCAAAAGTTCACAGTTTTTAAATGTCGCAGCAAAAAGGTATTTGTATTTTTTATGTGTAATGTATGCTTATTCTATTAACATCTTATTTGCATACTCATAGTAAACAAAAATAAAGATATGAGCCGACAAAGTGTGACAATTAGAAAATAAAAGTCGTCAAGCTCAACTTTACGGCACAATAAAAAAAAATAGGATATTTTTTTTTGATTTAGTGATACGTTTATGAAATATTAAGCTTTATAGCGCTAATTTTTGTTAAAGTCAGGCCCCCCCCCCCCCTACAGCCAAAAGTACAAATCTGAAAAATAACATCAATGAAAGAGCACTAATCATCTAAGACGGCACCAAACGACTTTAAATAGAAAATTAGTTATTACTTGTTGATTTTTATGTTCGTAGTAAGTACTTAACGGCTTCGGAACCCTACACTGAGCATGGTCCTCCATGCTCTTGCCCGGTTTTTTATAATGCCTGACGCACTGTCTGCCTGTCTCAACTGACTCGTCTATCAAACATAACAACGTTACTTTGAAGTCGGTTACGGTTTGCCACTTACCGGTTACGTAACACATTACGTCGCAAATATTAGACGGCAAATATTACGCCTAAATTTGCTCCGCTCGTTCCGTGCCAGGCTATTTAATTTACATACAAAATTATCCCCGACGGGGAGTTCTTTGTATTGAATATTATTAATACCATCAGTGCCCAAGATCGTGTTTTGTACGGGGTAACAGAGTATTGTGTGCGTTAGGGGCAATGCATTAAAGTAGAGGGTGTTGGGGGAGCTCGGCTGTTACCTAAGATGTTATCGAAAATTTGGCTCCATTTAATTACGTAATATATTCAGTTGTTTAAAACTTTGCTAAAAGAGATCTTGCCTAGAGTGGGAAGAAATGGATACATTGGTCTTAAATTTGGTTAAACGGATGGCTCGATTTCGAACGACGTGTCGTTAGATTCGTCTTAGCATTGCAAGTTGCTGGGTTTAAAAAAATGAATTGCCAACATGTTGGTTTTAAAATATATAGCATGGATAATTTGACGTATGGCGCATTTGGCGTATACAATTTGGAATTAACTCGCTGCTGTCATTTTCTGCAGAATAAGGAGTTTTTAGAAAAGGGTGTCGTTTAATTTCTTCGTGACCGGCAACGCATTGGTAACGCCTCCGGCGTGGTGGTGGTGACCACCTCCCACCAGGTGCGCCGTCTGCCTGTTTGCCCGAAGATAGTAACAAAAAAAACAATAACAAAAGCAAGTTGTTACTAGTCGGTGTTTTTAAAATCTTCCTTTTTATACACTTTTTATGGCATGTAGTAGTCATCTGGATGGTATAGGGGGGCTCTGGCTGAGACCATAGACAATTTTAAACTGTTACTGCCTGTCAACAACAGCACATTTAGAGGAGCTTGTGTGAGATGGAATGTCAGTAAATAATCTGTTTGTACGTGTTTACACACACATGCATACGCGAGGCTTATGGATGAGGACCAAAAAACGAATAAACATATACAAAAAACTAAGACGGAAAAGTTCCGTTGTGCGACAAAAAGTATCCTTACAATTAATTGTATGGCTAATTTTCGTGTCACAACGGAAAAGTTTAATAGAAAATTTAATTGCGTGAGTTAGCGTGGCCAACTTTTTGGTCCTTACCCTTATTTCCGTGTGGTGGCCGGGTTAGAATAGTGCCACTCCATGTCTTCCCGTGGATGTCGTAAGAGGCAACTAAGGGAAAAAAAGCTTGTAGTAGTGTTAGGCGATGGGCTTGCAACCTGTCACTAATACACTGGTAAAAATCTTAGCCTGATTGTGCAAAATGTGGTTACAGAATTGTCAACAAGTTTTTAGAGTTGTTGGTAATTCTGTAGCTCTGCCTACCCCACTCTGGAAATGAAGGCGTGACTTTATGTATGTATGTATGTATCCTTATGTGATTTAACTATTCTACGAACCTACCGACTTTGGTTCTTTCGAAGATTCATTTCGTAACTAACGTCTAAGCAAAACACGAAAATGACACGAATCTTTATAACCTTATATCAATTTTGCTGGGCTGTTACTCTGCGCTAAGAAACACTGCAAGTGTTTGAAATCGAAGTTAACAATATACCGGGTGTGGCCTGTAGTAGGAGCAATAAATAGAGGGATCGTTTCCACACCACAAACGTAACAACATTTATTCTACAACTTTTGAAAATAACTTGTTGTTTACTAAATATGAATGAATTTAGATTTTCCAAGCCAGCAATGTATTGCGAAAACTACGAAGTTTGTAGGCTGACAGTAGATGTCAACTAGACTATTGGATGGAGTATATTGAAAATGCTATTTATTTTGTTCGAAAAAATCCCAAATAATAAATTACATATTTTTTTGAATTTGTAGAACAAATGTTGCTACGTTTATACAGTAGAAACGATCCCTCAATTTATTCCTCATATTACAGGCAACACCTAGTATTAGAGAGCGCGTTACAGAAACCAAGATATTTTGATCTCCGCATACGAACTGTTGCGCCGCCAGGTTGGGCCAGGAAATATTGTTCGACGGTGTAAGATAATACTTCTATCTCTGTAAGGCTCTGTTGTTTGATCAGTAGTTAAACTAATTGTTAAAAATCGTAACTAATGGTTAAATCTCAAGGAAATGTGTCAAATTTTCGATTCTTTTTACGAATATTAACAATTAGTCAGTTTAACTACTGATCAAAAAATTCGACCTAAGTGGGCGTTTTCCAAAAAAAGTGCGAAGGAATAGTTAATATCCATCCCCAGAGTCTTAGTACCAATTTCACCATACGATGTTATATGTAATCAATGTTAATCAACTGTTAGTTCATACATTTTGACAACTATTAACGCTCTAATCGTATGTTAAGTGGTTAACATCGTATGGTGAAATTGGTACTTGGGCGTTTTCCAAAAAAAGTGTACATCGTTAAAGACACAATTAAGGAAATTTAACTTTTTCCATTTTGTCTCGAAAATTAACGTATCTAATTGTATGGCTAATTTTCGTGAAGAGATGGAAAAAGTTAAATTTTCTTAACCTTTGTCCTTAACGATGTACACTTTTTTTGGAAAACACCCTAATAATACACCGGTTTATTTTCAATGATTATTATGAATACGAATCGGTAGGAATAATAATTTTATGTGAGCCAATATGGACCCGGTCTTGTTCTCTTCTTTATTTTATTACATAGTATAAAACAAAGTCGCTTTCCCCGTATGCTTGTCTGTCTGTATATCCGTTAACTCCTAAACCACGCAACGGATTTGGATGCAGTTTTGACTATGAACTAGATATTTATTTCACGGATGATTTTTATATATAATAAATTCTATGAATGAATGGATTTTTATGAATGAGTGTTACAGGAAACTTAGATAAACCGAAGCGAAGCGAGGGCGGGTCGCTAGTGTCTATATAATCGTGTATAGATAATTTTGAGCTGTTCGACTGTACACTTACTTCTGTTGCTGACTGTACTTAAACTTACATTTTGAAAATAACTTTACTTACATTTATTTCTTATGCTAAATGAGCGCAATATTAATTCGTTGAACAAGCCAAACTAGCACCGAAGTTAAATTAAACACACTGGTATCTTAGGAATCAGTTTATTTCTTGTCTCTTCTTACACTTTACAATTTTATTAGCTGTATCACTGCATATTCTTTCTAATTACGCTAACTCATTCGCCCTTACATGACGATTAAAATATGATTCTATTTTAAATTAATGTCAGCACTTTCCGTCCTCAGGCACATACCAAAATCACTGACCATTTCCATATAAAAATGCAATATTCATTTTGTTTGGGCCGGAGCCTGCACGTCCATTCATGTTATTTGCATTTTTATTTGAATGTCGAATCTGAAATGAAATGTACCCGCGTCACTAAACCGTTATTGGACATGCGCGGAAGAAACGCTCGGCCGAGTAAATTACAAATGAAAAACGGACACGTTACTCGAAAAACATACATACATAACGTCACGTGTTCATTCCCGGACTGGGGTAGGAAGAGCTACAGAATTACCAACAACTCTAAAAAACTTGTTCATGATTCTGCAACCACATTTTGCACGGTCAGGCTAAGTTGTTTACCAGTGTATTAGTGACAGGTTGCAAGCCCATCGCCTAACAGTACTACAAGCCTTTATTCCCTTAGTCTCCTCTTACGACATCCACGGGAAGACATGGAGTGGCACTATTCTAATTTGGCAACCACAACACTAAAATTACACGATTCGAGATCAATATTTCCTAAACCCAAATCTAAAACATGCAAATTACGTGTAGGGAAAGTAAAACAAAGCACCCAAAAGTAAATGGATATTTTCATCTTAGTCGGCGTTTTTTATATCTACAACTATGCCAAATTACAGCTCTCTTAATAGTCTCTTCTTAGGCTTTGGAGTAAAACCGCGGGCAGACGAAAATCGTCGATGAAACTGCAATACCGCGTAACAAACAAATGAAATAAATTGCAAAATGTGCCTAACTAACTTACATGTTAAGGAGCATTTTGCAAGTTATTCAATTTACGCGATATTGTAGTTTCACCGACGAAATGGCGAAACTATAAGGGTTCTTGGTTGATTACGCAACCATAAAATTTTCTAGACATTTTTTCTTCGTGTACTCTTCAAATAGACCAATAACAATACTATCTAATCTGTGCATGCAGACTAAGATGGATGGATGGCTGCTGGAGATCAGAGAAAAGACACCATAATATTACATTGTCACAAATGGAACAAGATTCGTTATAACATCCCTTTATAGAGCATTATTTGAAAGACATCCGATTAAAAATGTGGTTTTGTGAACCTTTACAAGGTTTACGAGCCATAAAGATGTCTGGCTCGATGGCGGAGGTGGCTAAATCTCATTTCCTTCCTATAATAATGACCACATAAAATTGTGATGTAAGGTATTCATCGAGAGCATAACAATTTGATTCCTGTCAGATCTTACCGCCGCCGAGATCGGAGACATTTTAGGGATGTAACTCGTTTCTTTTTGACGACACGCTAGCCTCGTTGGTAGTGACCCTGCCTTCGAAGCTAGGGGTCCTGGGTTCAAATCCCGGTAAGGGCTGATATCTGTGTGATGAGCATGAGTATTTGCTCCTGAGTCTTGGATGTTTTCTATGTATTTAAGTATATATTTCTCTACATAAGTATGTTTATCGTCGTCTAGTACCCATAGTACAAGCCTAGAGCTTAGTTTGGGACTAGGTCAATTTGTGTGACATTGTCCCGTGATATTATTATTATTATATATATTTATTATTTTTCTAATGTTTCTGTCAGGATTTTCGTTATTTGGACAAGCTTTTGTTGTTGACTGTACTTTTATTTGCAAAGTTAATATCTGCATCAAGACCAACCTAATGAATCCCGAGACGGTGGGTCTACGTTAAGTATAGCGGAGATCCTGCCGCCACCTTCCGGCTCCATCATGAGATCAGCTCTTAGATAACATAATCACGACACGTTGGCCTAGTTGGTAGTGACCCTACTGGCCTAGTGATTAAATTTAATCAACGTTAATCGACTGTTAGTTCATACATTTTGACAACTGTCAACGCTGTAATCGTCTGTTAAGTGGCGTGTTAGTCCCACTGAGCTTATAACCAAGTTGCGTTCGCTAAGTAGCGTTTCGATTCGTTTTAAAACCAACCGCGTCACTGGTAGATCAAGAAAACTCACGTGATCTACCAGTGATGCGATTGGTTTAAAAACCAATCGAATAGAAGCGCTAGTAGCGAACGCATCTTGGCTCTAGGCTCGGATGTGACGTCGTCGTAATACATAATTAACGTTTATTTTGGCATCAATAACCAATTTAAAGAATAATAAAATTGACATAAAATTGTGCTCTAATCTGTCAATGGCGTTAAAGCAACAAAGTAGTCCGCAGCAACTTACACGGTCTACTAAACCTACCTATGAGCAGAACGCGCTGTAATTTTACAACCGCAACTTAAAATAAGAAAACCATTCCTACTTAAACTCTAAGCATTTCAAAGACCTCCTTGCAGAACCTAACTTTAGTCTAGACAGTTAGGTATTTCACGGAGATTTCGAGCGAATATTAGACATTATACCTTACGCTCCGGAGCATTAAGCGACGATGTGGCAACATTAAACTTAAACGCCTTGTTATGTTAACAATTTCAGTACCTCAATATCGTGTTACTAAATGTATAGAAGGGTAACTCATCACTTTATCGAATTTAATTTCATCAAAAGCTATTTTCTGCTGAAACCATAATGTAAAGGTATATTAAACATTAATTACGTAGGTTAGGTTAGATGTTTAAGATACCCTGAAAACATTATGGTTTCAGCAAATTGACAATCGTTTGCGATTATGTTTCGATTTAAAAATGTATGGAATTGACGTAACCCACCGAGATAGTACCATGTGAGTGCCAAGTTTGGCTGTTATCGCGAACCATATGGTCTCTCGTCTTGGCAACATTTTACATGAAAATGTGTTTAGTAGGATTTCACTTCTTATTGTAAGCTATATTTGAATTTTTTTTCATGTTTTTTTTTGTGAACTAATACTAGCTTACAAACCAAATTTCAAGGAGTTCTGGAAGTACCCTAAGAATTTCGATGAGCAGCAAAATCTAAAGTATAAGAGCTATGCAATTAAAACTTTATAATATTTAATAAGTTTACTAGTTTTATCTTTTGCCGAGAATTTTGTTTATCTGGTATAATTCAGACCCAAGTTATGAGGGTTCAAAAAAACGAGCGCTTCCAGAAAAGGTAGGTTGGTTCGTCCTGGCGGGGGTACGCGTGCCCCCAGATAAAAAATAACAGAGGCTCATCCTACCGGGCCTCCCGCAGATATTTTCTTGAATTCGAACCCTTCCTAAAGAGAATACAATACCTACAATACAATAAAAAACACTATTGTCCACCAAATAAAAACATAACAGAGAAATAGCACAATTTAAAAGACCCAGGTAAACAACAAGCGGTCTTTTCGCTGATTAGCGATCTCTTCCAGACAACCTTAAAAGGTGTCAAGTTAAAATAATGTAATAAATAAAAGATCAAAATCGAAGTGACTTTGTATTTATACAAAATTTTATTGAATCACTACTTAGTATAAAACAAAGTCGCTTTTTCTGTCCCTATATCCCTTTGTATGTTTAAATCTTTAAAACTACGCAACGGATTTTGATGCGGTTTTTTTTTAATAAATAGAATGATTAAAGAGGAAGGTTTATATGTATAATACTTTAATCTGGAGCGAAGCGAGGGCGGGTCGCTAGTATGGAATAAATTAGTAACGACAACAGGTCTTGGTCGCATGCAATCTGTTAACCTGATCAAACACCTTTAATTTTGAGCGAGCCATTTTTCCTTCAAAGTTACGAATCTCACATATTTTTCCAAGGTCTCTGAAATTCTTTCAGGACAATTTAAGGTACCATTTTTATCATCACACGTTATAAAAGCACACATGAGGTATCGCATACCAATAAATAATCACCAAAACACACGAACAATAAAAAAAACAAATTGATAGTTCCTATTAAATTGATAGTGTCAACGGATAACTTCAACAAAGGAAATATCCTTCCGCTGGTCCCGGCGCCGAGGTATCAGCCTGGAAGCCTCTGTAAGTAATGCCCCACTAAATATCAGAGAGAATAGCCATTATACTCCCTTTATGGGCAATGTTTGTGGGTGGATTAGGTTTTGTGAAGATTCGTTTAAAAAGCTTTTGATGTAGGATACAATAGGAAAGGAATACTCATTGACCGAACGGATTTTTTTATTCATCGTTCAATAAATATCGTTTACTGTGGATAACTTTCACCCACAGTTCTAATTGCCACTTAAGGTAATCGGGTCATACACAGATTAAGGTTACCGTCTTTCCTGTGGACACACCGAAAGTTAACGTTTTTAAGGCCTAATTTTCTGGCTAAGCCCATTCCCGCAAAAATGCCGTCAGGACTGCTTTAGATCTATCATATAAAACATAACTTATATGCACACAAGCTATTTTAACTATTGACCACAGGAGAGGCAACTTTTGTTTTTAAGAGTGTGTATGTCCCAATCGTGAGATCTCTTATGGATTTCATTTAGAACAAAAAACAGGCTGCAATTATTCTCCCCGTGGTTCTATATCTGTTGCCTAAGGGTTCTTTCAACCTATATAGAACTTAGTCATGGCTATATATTTCTCTTAAGTATCTACAGTGTGTTACCGGCATGAGGGCTTTAAATGTAGGTATCGATTCTACTCCTCAAATGGAACTTCTTTTGTTCTAAGAATTTAAAAAATGAGGTAATTTTTATTTTTTATTTTTCATACAAAATAAATTAATTCACTGATTGTAAAATATAATAGTAAAGTTTGAAAGTTTGATCACCTATAACTTACTGTAAATTAAGTTATTTTCTAAGTCGTAGAACAAAAGATGTAGCATTTGAGGAGTAGAATCGATACCTACATTTAAAGCCCTCATGCCGGTAACACACTATACAGGGTGTCCCAAAACTGACACGTCACAGTGACACTGGAGGTAGGTCAGCTCAAGAGTAGTCCAACCAACCTAAAATTTTTTTTTTTTTTTTTTTTTTTTTCAGGATTTAATGTCCCTCTGCAATCAGCCATTGGCTATAATCAGATAGTTGGAGATATAGATGTAAAAGTGGCACGGTTTTTGACTTATTGTCGAATCAAAGTTTTTCATGAATTTTGACCGTTTCTAACATTATTAGTGCCTTTGATTCGACAATAAGTCAAAAACCGTGCCACTTTTACTGGGGTCATGTTAGGTTGGTTGGACTCCTCTTGAGCTGACCTACCTCCAGTGTCACTGTGACGTGTCAGTTTTGGGACACCCTGTATGATATATGAGCTATTTCCCACCCAGTGTGCTACTTGGGTCATTTGATAACGTTTAAAAAAATTAAAAATCCTGATCTTATGATCCTTTTTTTATCTTCGAAACGGCCAACACAATTTTCATGAAAACTAGGTTAGAACTGCTCTTATTAAAATGGCTTTCTTTTAAAAACCGCTTCCAAATCGTTTCATCCATTTGGAAGCTACGATCCACAGACAAACACACATGCATGTCAAACTTATAGCACGTTTGATATTTGGTGTTTTTGACGACACGTTAGGAGTGAACCTGCCTCCGAAGCCTGCGGTCCTGGGTTTAAATCCCGGTAAGGGCAGATATTTGTGTGAAGAGCGCGAATATTTTTTCCTGAGTCTTGGATGTTTTCTATGTATTTAAGTAAATATTTCTCTATTTAAGTATGTTTATCGTTGTCTAGTACCCATAGTACAAGCCTAGAGCTTAGTTTGGGACTAGGTCAATTTGTGTGAGACTGTACCTTGATATTTTTTATTTTTTTATTTAAAAATTAAGGTGATATACAATCAAAGTAAGAAGTTTGATTAACAGGACATATAATTTCCTATATACCTGTGTGTAATAAATATGAATAGAATAAATAGATTATTTTATTTGTAAATCACGGGGATGAACGGGTCTTAAATCTAGAAATACAGGCGTTTTGCCTATTGGTGTACAAATGATTATCATGAAAACACAACCACTGACATCAAATTAAACAGTACGATATGGGACCCCCAGTACATAAAATACTGCACTGCCGTTGAAAAGATACAACGGAAACTTATAAAAAGCTTGAATTTCCGTTCTCGTACTGTAACAAAAGATTACGCAGAGTCGTGTATTTTGCATAACATTTGTGGGCTTCAAAACAGGCGACTAGTTCGTGATATGATGCTGCTACACGATGCATGTTCGGGGTCTCTGAACTGTAGTGAGTTGTCGTCAGTACTTTTGAGGCTCAAAGCGACCTCCCAAAGGACTAGGCATGCAGCTCTATTTGCAGTCCCCTTTAACCGCACCAAATATGGCTGCAACTGTCTTGCCACTCGTCTTCCACGCACATACAACAAATTGTTTGAATCTGTGGACCCGTTTCGCCAGAACAGAGTCTCTTTTAAGAAAAATATAATTATGTTGTTGCCGCAAGTGTGAAATGCCGATCTCGCACGCACACACACGCACCCACACGCACACAAACACACACACACACATACACACACGTCATTCCATTCGTATATTTTGTTTTGTATTCGTATCTCGTATGTTTTGTTTCGCAGTCATGTCATTAAATTGCCCTTTTCTGTTTAATTCTCCTAAAAGTCTGTTTGTTTCTGAATTTTCTAAATTCTTACTTAGTTAATGTACCTAATGTTTGGTGTGTTATTTAGCAGTTAAAAATTATAAAATGTAAATCCGTTACTGGCCGGCGATTTGTATACATAATACTTTTTTAAAACTGTTATATATTGAGCTGTGGATTTTGTTTCAATAAATAAATAAATAAATAAATAAAATATTAACAAAATACAACTTTCTAAATGTCATCAAAATAATAGAGTAATAGTTTTTTTATTAGATATGTAATTAACTGTTTCTTGATTAGGGCATCGTTCCGTGTGGTTGCCGGACTAGAATAGTGCCACTAAGGGAATAAGGGCTTCTAGTACTGTTAGGCGATGGGCTTGCAACCTATCACTAATACACTGGTAAACATCTTAGCCTGTTTGTGCAAAATGTGACCTTACATAATTATCAAGAAGTTTCTTCTTGGTATTTCTGTAGCTCTGCCTACCCCACTCTGGGAATTAGGGCGTGAATATGTGTGTGATTAGGTCATGTTCCATTAATTTTATGCAGTTTGGTATTTTTTTGTATATTTTCGGTCCCATTCCTACTCGTGCGCTTGCGCGTACGCTGTTGTTACAAACATTATTTTCATATTGTGATCGTATGATTAAGAGGGTTCAAAAAGTATTTGCCTACCGATAACTTTCGGCAGCCTATCTATTCAGATACCTTCGTGCAAAACCACTGGACTGAAAAAGGGTTGAATTATTTTTCTTTGACGGCACACAATTGGAGCGGAAATCACATGGTCCCTTTATATCGGGATCACATTCGGTTTGAAAATATGGATGCTTGCCTTTGATTTATACAACCAAGATAGGGTCTTAAATAAATAAATAAATATCAGGAGACAATTTCACACAAATTGACCTAGTCCCAAACTAAGCTCTAGGCTTGTACTATGGGTACTAGACAACAATAAACATACTTAAATAGAGAAATACTTACTTAAATATATACCGGGTGTTGCCTGTAATAGGAGCAATAAATTGAGGGATCGCTTCTACTCTATAAACGTAACAACATTTGTTCTACAACTTTAAAAAAAATGTGTAATTTATTATTTGGGATATTTTCGAACAAACTAAATAGTATTTTCAATGTACTCCATCCAATAGTCTAGTTGACATCTACTGTCAGCCTAGCAACTTCGTAGTTTTCGCAATACATTGCTTGCTTAGAAAATGTAAATTAATGAATATTTAGTTAAAAATAAGTTATTTTCAAAAGTTGTAGAATAAATGTTGTTACGTTTGTGGTGTGGAAACAATCCCTCAATTTATTGCTCCTGTTACAGGCAACACCCGGTATAGAAAACATCCAAGACTCAGAAAAAAATATTCGCGCTCATCACACAAATATCTGCCCTTACTGGGATTTGAACCCAGGACCGCTGGCCTCGGAGGCAGGGTCACTCCCAACTAGCCCAACGTTTAAACACAAAACGCGCGCACAATACGTCACAGTACCTATGCTTGGTCAAGTAACGTGTTTCCGATTTGTTACATACAGTCTACGTCACACTTCATGGCTCTGTTTCAAAAAATTAATTATAAGACAATAGGGTTGTGTCCTGGGAAATTAAAGAAATCTAATTAGGTCCTTTCAGTTAGGTTATCAAAAAATATGGTCGCGTATTTTTCGCTTTATCAAGTCATCAAAATTTACAAAGATAACATGAAAGATCTGGAGTGGGGGATCGTGACATCACATCGTTGAAAAAAGTGTCACGGGGTGTGACGTCACGCGGAACTTCAATGCTCAATATCTTCGTATTTTTTTGGTAAGTAGCAAAAGAAAAAATATGAGTTTAATATTCTTCGATAATGTAAATGACGGACTAAATAGAATGTTCCTGGACTATTCGCCATTTTGTATTTTTAATAATTAACAGCCTCGCGGGTTCAGGGTCTGCGTGAGACGAAGTGGAGTCACAGCTATATTGATTTTACACCATGGAATTGCCAGATTTATTTTCCTAGAGTAGAGGAAAGTCCATTCTAATGAAGTAATATGTAAGTCCATGACGCTTACTCAATACTTCGAGAAGATTGTAAACAACAGATTTACATCAACAATGGTAACCAACAAAGAGAAAATAAGAACGTTATTATCTGTTTATTTATCGTCTTAATCAGAACAAAATGTCGTTTGCAAAACAAAAGCATCAACAATGCCCCAATTAACATGGGGAAGATAAATTCAAAGCCTCTACCAGCCCTTCATCCCATTCCACGTTAATAACGGCATTTATTTTTTAATAAACCGACAGGGGAACAAATTTTATGCGGCCGTATATCAAACTCTTAATGGTGTTGCTATGTGCGCTCATTGGGTATAAACGTCGTCAAGGCTAAGAGATAAAGAGTACGGGGTTTCGTTTGCATAACGATCAGAAAGGTTTATTGTAGTGGTTTGAGGAACCAGTCTCTTCGGAGGCGTGGGTTCGATCCCACCGCTGCCACCATGTAGTAAAACACAGCTGCTGGTTAAACACTGATTTATTTAGAGCTACCCTCTTATAACTAGCTAAATCAAACATATCTACAACACTTATACTCGTAGTACCGAAAAGGGTCCCACAGTTACCGATTGTATCGCTCAGATACAGTTGTTTTATGTCACGAAAGCGGGTCGGCCGTGCTTGTAGTTGTAACGCGTACAGACACGCACACTATGGCGACGCTTAGCGACTACAGCTATGTGATCACAAACAACGTACACGTGTATACACCGCACCCGCGTTCGTGAGATAAAACAACTGTAAAATTATTTGATTTATACAACCAAGATAGGGTCGTAAATAAATAAATATCAGGGGACCATCTCACACAAATTGACCTAGTCCCAAAATCAGCTTTAGGCTTGTACTATGGGTACTAGACATCGATAAACATACTTATACCGGGGATAAACATACTAGAGGAATAAATAAAAATTAAATAAATAAATATCAGAGGACAATCTCACACAAATTGACCTAGTCCCAAACTAACAATTCTTCAGATATTTGTGTGATGAGCGCGAATATTTGTTCCTGAGTCTTGGATGTTTCTTTGTATTTAAGTATGTATTTCTCTATATAAGTATGTTTATCGTTGTCTAGTACCCATAGTACAAGCCTAGAGCTTAGTTTGGGGCTAGGTCAATTTGTGTGACATTGTCCCTTGATATTTATTTATTTAATATGGAAATTTCTGGTACCACTCAAAGAATGGTAAAGTCTTTCTACGCGTTGCAGGATACACCCAAAGTGACGTTTTATCATGTGCGAGCATTCAGTTAGCAACAAAACATTGAACCAAACTTACTTGTACACCATTTTTTTGAGGTCTGAAATACCATCCTAGTTTAGTATTTTTTTATCTTTTTCCACCCAAAATCCACCGACGTTTAACGTCTGTCGGGCGGAAATTAAAGCTTAATTCATTGACCCGCTTTGGATGCGAAATATAGTGGCAAGACTTAAAATGTAATGTCATTAAATAATGTTACGCGATATTTCATTTATACACTATTATAAAAACTTAACCCCTGACTCTCAACGAAGCATGTTGCTGATTAACTATTGTAAATTCTTGACGAAGCATGTTGCTGATTAACTATTTTAAATTCTTGACGAAGCATGTTGCTGATTAACTATTTTAAATTCTTGACAAAGCATGTTGCTGATTAACTATTGTATTTTCTTGACGAAGCATGTTGCTGATTAACTATTGTAAATCCTTGATGAAGCATGTTGCTGATTAACTATTGTAAATTCTTGATGAAGCATGTTGCTGATTAACTATTGTAAATTCTTGATGAAGCATGTTGCTGATTAACTATTGTAAAATCTTGACGAAGCATGTTGCTGATTAACTGTTGTAAATTCTTGACGAAGCATGTTGCTGATTAACTATTGTAAATTATTGACGAAGCATGTTGCTAATGAATCTTGGTATATAATTCACGAAGCTTGTCGTGGTTGAATTTTTTGTACTTGGCATTAAAAAAAATACATTTTGCGTTCCACTGCGTTGTTAATGGCTGTGTGCACCTGTAATTGGTGGAATAATATGTTTGAAACAATTCTGATGTAATGCTTATAGCTACTAAAACATTGTATCCCCTGTTGGTGATTCAATGATTCAATTCAGATAGTAAACAGGAGTTGGGTATTCAACACGGTAAAACCATATTGCTTTTGACATGTTATCGTATCGTCAACGTTACCATAGCTCTTATTTACTTGACAACAATGGTGACCGACTTAAAACAAAACACGCCAAAAGCTATAGGAATGGTTTTAGGCTGCATTTCCGCCAGAGCTGTGCGAGATAACGGAGCGGTGTGCGAGGAAAAAATCCACCAATAAAATCCACTCCGCTACCTTGCACAGCTCTGGTGAAAACGCAGCCTTACCGTGAAGAATAGAATTCCTGTCATAACGTCATCAATACAAGTACGATACAAAAGCATGAGGATAAGGATAAAAAAATTGGACCGTAGTTGAGCGTAATTAACAACAACGAAGTCGAAAACAATCCGTTGTGCGTCGACAAGCATCCATACAATTATTTATGGCTAATTTTGGTCGGACAACGAAAATTATCATAGGTAATTTAAATCAGGGATTATAAAACCGGTTTTATTCAATACCTGCATTTAAATTGATAAATTGTTACCGCTAAAAAAGTAATACCTATATTCAAATTAGAGATATTATTGTCATTCCGCTTTTGTTTTTATCGCTATGTATACACTATTTACAGTATTCAATACCGCTATTCATTGCACCTGATAAGTAAGATGTCAATTAGACTGTAATTAATTTTAATTTCAGACTTGTCTAAGGCGTGTCTGACTTTTTTGTAATAACACCGAAAACATTTACAGAAACAAATAAACGAGTATATTGACACTGACAGGTTTACTGGTTATGGTTTTGAAGGTAAAGTATCAAAAAGAGGTATTGTTCTCCATTGGCTTAACCGATAATATACTTGAATACCGGTATTCATTATACCGCTAATCAGAGCTTTAGCGATATAAATAGCGAAATGCAATTATAACCGGTTATACCTCATTTATAACCGGTAGTCGGAACACCGGTAACGATCCCTGATTTAAATGCCAGAGTTATATGATGAGCTGAAACCAGTAACGATGTTTCCGCTGTTCTCCTAAAATTAAACAACGTGTTTGTTATAAGAGTGTAAACCGCGTCAGGCCATAAAACATTAACAGGCTGCAGCGATTTACGGCGAGCCGACTGTTAAACGCGCGCTTTATAGGCCCGTGGGCGAATTCGATTAATTTCAACCAGTTGATGGCCATGTTTAAATTAGATCTAAATTATTTAGCACCTTTGTCCAATAAAATTTTAACATGCAATTGTGATTATTATCCCCTTGTATAATATAAGATATTTAACAAATTAAAGTAAACCCTCTGCGACTGACGTAACGTCTATCAGACGCCGCCAAAAAAAAATCGCTTTATAGCGTGAAATAGGTCTGTATCGTTCACCAACCTCTCCTAAAGACTCGGGGCATTATAAACTTGTTTTTTTTTACCTTGTTCAATTTAATGTCATTTTTTTATTTAGAAGCCCATATACATGCTTATTATAAATTCCACACGAAAATTAAATAATCTTCCTATACACTTAATAAACAATACTTATCATTGACCCAATACTATTTATTCTATGTTTAATCAAAAATGACGTCTGACAGACTCCACCTCTGTAGAATTTTTCTAAAAAAGTCACCTCAGTTGCAGAGGGTAAAACTAAAATTAATTTACAATTTAGTAATCTGTCTGATAAAAAGCTAGCCTTAAATAGCCGAATGTAAAAACATGAAAGATGTTTATTCAGTAAGTACCAGCGCTTTCCAAGAGGAGAACACTGCTGAGATGAAACGCCGCAAGAAACTCAACGATATTTTTAGGGCTCCGGAGCCGAATGGCGAAAACGGAATCCTTATAATTTCGTCATGTCCGTCTGTCCGTCTGTATGTCACAGCCATTTTACTCAGAGCCTATTGGCACTATATAAATGAAATTTGGAGGATAGATGTATTCTATGAACCGCTATACAATGATGTAGTAAAATTGAAAAAAAATATATTTTTATATACTTTTAGGGGTGGCACTCCATACATGTAACTAGGGAACGAAAAAAATTTTTTTGAGTAACATCAGCGTGTGGGGTATTTTTAGATAGGGCTTCCAAAATGATACATGAAATTGAAACTCCTACTAAAATAAATTAAATGAAAGTATGTGAAAACGATGCATTTTATTCATTTTAGACATCATATTTCATAGATCCATTTACTGCTTAAGACCTACACAATTGATATCTAAATAGAAATAGTTAAGTATTTTTTTTTCAAAACAACTGGGTTCGATTCCCAAGCTGAGTACGTTTTGTTTAAATGTATGAATGCAGGTTTTCTTCATATTACAATCGATGACATGGTTCCTAAGAACAGATCTTCGTTTGTTTTATAGTTTCAGAATTTCCGATACTGACCGATTTAAATGAGACACCCTTTATATGCACTCAATGTTTTGCTAAAATAGCTTTAAAAAGCTTTACCTTACTTAATTGCTGTAAAATGATTTGTTTACCTTAAAACAGCGAGCCTTCTGTCAAAGCGAGATTTAGGCCCGAATATGCTAATGGCGTCTCACAGGTGCCTCGTTGGAATAACAAATCTCCCAACTTGTTCTACATTTTAACGCTAGCCGTAGATTTAGTCCATTGCTAGATGCGCTGAGTCTTTTTAGAAAGCTTTTATTCAGTGCCCAGAACTCACGTCAAATACAAATATAAGAGAGATTTGAAAAGGCTGGCAAGGTTTGAAGAGACGAGAGCGTATTGAATTATGACAAACTTAATTTGAATACTAAGGTAATTTAGGGACGTTAAGTAAGTTTTAAGTAAAGTAAGCATTAGAGTATGTTAACTTTTTGTAATTCAAAAGAAGGTCACCGAGAAATGAAGAAATAATAAAATAATAATAGGACAATATGTCACACAAATTAGCCTAGTCCTAAACTAAGCTAGATTTGTACTATGGGTACTAGACAACGAGAAACTTACTTATATAGAGAAATATATGTAGTATTTGTTTGAGTCTTGGATGTTTTCTATGTATTTAAGTATTTATTTCTCTATCTAAGTATGTTTATCGTTGTCTAGTACCCATAGTACAAGCCTAGAGCTTAGTTTGGGACTAGGTCCATTTGTGTGAGATTGTCCCCTGGTATTTATTTATTTTATATACGTAAATACATAGAAAACATCCAAGAATCAGGAACAAATACTCGTGCTCATCATACAAATATGGCAGATATTTACCGGGATTTGACCCCAGGAATAAAGGTCATGTATAAAAAGTTTATTAATTTTCAATATTATTTTAATTTTTGTTTTTACCACCTGAAATACCATTGAAGTCTTAAAAAACAATAAACTAGTAACCAAATGAGATCAATTCAGTCTCGACAGCTTTTTTTTAAGATTCAGCTTCTCAAATGTTTGCAAATCTCCAATTTTTCTACCAAATAAAGAACCATGTTCTGTTCAGAGTACTGGCAAAAATAAACTTTTTTTCACATCACAACCACCCTAACTTTAAAATTTCCCTTTTTTGGAAATTTTGGAATTATTTCATTTGATCTTTAAAAAATTGACAACCAAAACCACGTTAGTCTTATTTTGTTGCAAATTCATTTTATTTTAAGGTGTCCTTAGTGTTTTTGCCGTACCACAGATCCATCGTAGTGATAAATGATAAGAACTGAAAATATATCGTATGTAATTTTAGTTTCATTGTGTTATTTTTAATAATGTCAATTGCATGTGTGAATTGTAGTATGCAAATCAACGCTTTATCTATCTATCATATCGAATATTTTCGAGTGTTTAACAATGATCCGGAGGGCTTTATAATGGGAAAAACTTGGGATTGTCTTATGATATTCCCAAGTGGTTATCCACTTCATTACAACATTGAAAAATCTTATGAAACTTATACTGATGACGTCAAGAAGCTGACCTATAAAGTGGTCATTCGCTAGCACTCTAAGAAGTTAATTTTCTTAATGGCCCGTAGTTAAAAAAGCGGCCAAGTGCGAGTCGGACTCGCCCATGAAGGGTTCCGTAGCAGCAAGTAACATAATATAAAAGTTCGTTGTAGCTTTGATCAATGTTTTTATGACGTATTAAAAAAAAACTACTTACTAGATCTCGTTCAAACCAATTTTCGGTGGAAGTTTGCATGGTAATGTACATCATATATTATTTTTACATTTATCATTCCCTTATTTTAGAAGTTACGGGGGGGGGGACACACATTTTTCCACTTTGGAAGCGTCTCTCGCGCAAACTATTCAGTTTAGAAAAAAATTATAATAGAAACCTCAATATCATTTTTGAATACCTATCCATAGATACCCCACACGTATGAGTTTGATGAAAAAAAAATTTTTGAGTTTCAGTTCTAAGTATGGGGAACCCCAAAAATTTATTGTTTTTTTTCTATTTTTGTATGAAAATCTTAATGCGGTTCACCGAATACATCTACTTACCAAGTTTCCACAGTATAGCTCTTATAGTTACGGAATAAAGTGGCTGTGACATACGGACGGACAGACGGACAGACATGACGAATCTATAAGGGTTCCGTTTTTTGCCATTTGGCTACGGAACCCTAAAAAAGTCCATTTTCATCCCGAAAGCCTGCATTTAATCCCGCGTTGCCTGCGATACACGGTTTGTCACTCCGCCGTGAGGCAACTTTGAATAATCTCCACAGACTACACAATGAGGGACTTCAATCTTCTTAAGCACTCTCTAGGGTTCCGTAGTCAAACTAGGAACCCTTATAGTTTCGCCATGTCCGTCCGTCCGTCCGCAGCGTAGCGCAGAGACTCTTAGTACTAGAAAGCTTTGGCTTTGGCATGAACATGCATGTTAGTCACGCCAACAAAGTGGTATACTAAAATGTAAAAAAAAACTTTTTTAGGGTAGCTCCCCTACACGTAACGTGGGGATGTTTTTTTCCTCGACTACCCCATAGTGTGGGATAGGTCGTTCAAATATATTACGGGCTTGTGCAAACAATTTTTTGATTAACGAATCTGTTTAGGAAACTTTAAGCTTTAAAGCGTAAATTTTTGTTAGACTCAAGTGCCCCCCCCCCCCTACAGCCAAAACTACAAATACTAAAAAAATCTTGAATGAAAGCGCATATTGTAACGAATTTAAAAGGAAAACTATCACGAATATGTAGACATCATTGGTTCTTGAGATACAGGCGATTAAAGTGTTTATACCCACTAAAATCGTATAAAACGGCCCCAATTGACTTTAAATAGAAAATTAGTTATTACTTGTTGATTTTTATGTTTGTAGTACTTAACGGCTTCGGAACCCTACACTGAGCATGGTCCGACATGCTCTTGCCCGGTTTTTTTTATTAAAAAAAGGTTAAGATTTTGCTCCATTTTAAATAAATAATTTTCTTAAAATAAATATTTAAGCAGGGCTCCCATACAACAAAAGTGAAGTTATTGCCGTTTTTTCCTTGATATTGATAACGGGAACAGGTAGACGCTTAAAGTATTCACAGAATAATTAGTTGTATAGTCACTTTAAAAATAAATAACATACGTACATAACATCACGCCTTTATTCCCAGAGTGGGGTAGGCAGAGCTACAGAAATACCAACAACTCTAAAAAACTTGTTGCTAATTCAGTTACCACATTTTGCACAAACAGGCTAAGATGTTTACTAGTGTATTAGTGACAGGTTGCAAGCCCATTGCCTAACAGTACTACAAGCCCTTATTCCCTTAGTCGCCTCTTACGACATCCACGGGAAGACATGGAATGGCACTATTCTAACCCGGCAACCACACGGCAAAATAAAATAAAAAACTAAATTAAAATAAAATAAATATTTAAGGGGGTGCCCATAAATTAAACGTAGTTTTTTCCTGTTTTTTGCTCGATATTAATAATGGCAATAGCTAGACTTAATGTAGTGTCTAATGTTGTATAGATAATGGTACGGAACCCTTAGTGCGCGAGTCCGACTCGCACTTGGCCGGTTTTACGCTCTGACGGGACAACTTCAAATCGCCGGTTCATTGATACGGTAATGCACGGTGCGTAACGACCTTGTTTTATTGTTCTTATCATCCATAAAACATCAAATCAAAGGGATCAAGGGAATTGGTTGACTGGTAGAGAATGCCTTAAGGTATTAAGTCCGCCATTTGTACCTACTTTGAGTATTGTGCAATAAGGTTTAAACAAATAAACACCTTAGAATTCCGGAATATTTTTTCCGAATATTCACTAGTCCGAAATTGAATTTTTCCGAAAGCTAGGTTACGATGGAGCTATTTTAAATAAAATGCATAATTTAGACGCTATAAGTAAGTTAGGTTAGGTTTTTTTATAAGCGATATCAAGCAATAAAGTCTTCTGTAAAAAAATGCGTTCGGAATTATGATCATTTCGGCATTATGACTCTTCAAAATTATGTAGTGCACCCCAAATCAATTTAATCGCCATGTATAATGTAGTGGCATTTATTGTACGCACGATTAACATACTTAATAAATTACAAATTTACATATAATTATGCAGCGAGCCGTTTTCGTTGTTGTTGACTGTATTCATGTGCTCGCTACAAATGCTTATCCGGTGAGGATGGCATAAATCACAGCTGAAGGAATTTACGGCCAAGTATATTATGCGTGTGCCCTTTAGATATAGTCTATAAGTACAGGATGATTGGTAATGTGACGCATTCTTTTAAGTATTATTGTTTTTTATGATGGAAAAAATAACCTTTCGCTGTTTTTTTTTTTCTTTATTTATGACATAGTTTTCAATTGAACATTTAAAAAAAATTAGGTTGAATGGCATCATCCATCATTACCTTCATATCATGTAAAATTAATTATTAGAAATATAAGCTCCTTGAACCTTACTCCTTAATACAAACGTAATTATATTAGCTTTGATCTAATTAGATTTAAATAAACAAAGACCAAAGTGTTTGTGTTCTCTACATTAATAATACATGGTTTGCCTCCCTTCTTCTTTTTATTTATGGCTCCCCGCGTGGTTTCGCTTGTGCGCAGGGATCGTTACCGGTATTCCGACTACCGGTTTTAAATTAGGTATAACCGGTTATAATTGCATTTCGCTATTTATATCGCTAAAGCTCTGATTAGCGGTATAATAAATACCGGTATTCAAGTATATTATCGGTTTAGCCAATTGAGAACAATACCTCTTTTTGATACTTTACCCCTAAAAACCATAACCAGTAATACCTGTCAGTGTCAATATACTCGTTTATTTGTTTCTGTAATTGTTTTCGGTGTTATTACAATAAACTCAGACCCGCCTTAGACAAGTCTGAAATTAAAATTAAGTACAGTCTAATTGACATCTTATATATCAGGTGCAATGAATAGCGGTATTGAATACAGGTATTTAATGATGTAAATAGTGTATACATAGCGATAAAAACAAAAGCGGAATGACAATAATCACTCTAATACGAATATAGGTATTACTTTTTTGCGGTAACAATTTGTCAATTTAAATACAGGTATTGAATAAAACCGGTTTTACAATCCCTGCTTGTGCGTCCTTTACATCTCGAGGTTTTAAAAACCAGCCAAGAGCATGTCGGACCATGCTCAGTGTAGGGTTCAGAAGCCGTTAAGTACTTACTACAAACATAAAATCAACAAGTAATAACTAATTTTCTATATCAAGTCATTTCGTGCCGTCTTAGATGATTTTAGTAGGTATAAACACTTTAATTGCCTGTATCTCAAGAACCAATGATGTCTACGTAGTCGTGATAATTTTCCTTTTAAATTCGTTTATGTGTGCTTTCATTTCAGTTTTTTTTTAGTTTTTAGTACCTATTTGTAGTTTTGGCTGTAGGGGGGAGGACACTCTAACAAAAATTAGCGCTTTAAAGCTTAATATATTATAAATCGATCTCTTTATCGAAAAATAGTTTTCACAAACGCACAATATTTTTGAAAGACCTATCTAACGATATCCTACACTATAGGGTTGACGTGGTAAAAAAAAACATTCCCACGTTACGTGTAGGGGAGGTACACCAAAAAAAAATTTTTTTTTACATTTTATTATACCACCTTGTTGGCGTGACTAATATGTGTACCTATACATGCCAAATTACAGCTTTCTAGTACTAAGAGTCTCTGCGCTAGGCTGCGGATGGACGGACGGACATGGCGAAACTATAAGGGAACCCTAAAACTGGACAAATGTGAGTTTGCTTCGCGCACAGAGGGTTCCTTTCTCATGTATTTTATTTCATGTGTTATTTATAACTACAAAAGTACGATTTTTCGTTTTTTTTTAAAAACATAGCTTCTTGCAAAATTGCATGATTCTATAACGGGAAGTACCTATAATAGGTTTTGATTGATATATTGGCGAGTGTCAAAATATTGCGTTGACTTTGAAGCTTGATGTTTATTCAGCTTCAAGAGACTGTAGACTTAAGTAGGTACTAGTAATGATTATTAATTCTTACTTTATAATTTTAAGCGCAAAAAATAGCCATGATAAACACATCACTGACACATTTAATTATTGTTTCTCACTAACGACATCAATACATTAATTAATAAGTTTGTCCTTCTTTCACAGCTAAGCCGCTGAACCGATTTTGATGAAATTTAGAACGGAGATAACTAAGGTATCGGGAAGGACATAGGATACATTTTATCCCGAAAAACAGGTGATTTTCCAAGGGAACAGCAATAAACGAATTCGATACAGACGGAGTCGCGGGCAAATGCTAGTTACTTATAATTTGACGTCCCTTGTCATTTTTAATATACTGTAACATTATATTGAGTAATAATGTGACAGACAATTAAGTGAATCTGTAACGGTTGACGACACGTTGCCCTAGTTGGCAGGGTGCCTTCGAAGCTAGAGGTCCCGGGTTCAAATCCCGGTAAGGGCAAATATTTGTGTGATGAGCACGAGTATTTGTTCCTGAGTCTTGGATGTTTTCTATGTATTTAAGTATATATTTCTCTATATCACACTCACAACATCATGCCCTCATTCCCAGAGGGGGGTAGGCAGAGCTACAGAAATACCAACAACTCTAAAAAGACTTCTTGATAATTCTGTAAACACATTAAATAAATAATAAGGGCTTGTAGTACTGTTAGGCGATGGGCTTGCAATCTGTCACTAAAAAAGTCTGTCGGTAAAAATCTTAGCATGTTTCTGCAAAATGTGGTTACAGAATTATTAAGAAGATTTCTCTATATAAGTATGTTTATCATAAGTACATGCTTAGAGCTTAGTTTGGGACTAGATCAATTTGTGTAAGAAGTATTTGGTACAGAACTCTAAAAAAGAGGTTATGGCTCCACCATCCCTTTTTTAAATCGACCCTTGTGCACAACGGCCATTCATTTTCAGAGAACGTTTTTAATTTGTTCACATCTTGTGCATACGTTTCCTTTTACAGGTAGACTTAATTAAAAAAAAATGTCAATGAGTTGCCCTAGCAGTCGTTGCTTTCGATGGAAAAAATATATTAAAAAAGAAAAGGGTCCACGGCCCAATTTGAAAATGGTAGGTTATGTGAGGTGGTTGTCCGAGTGGTCGTCGCTGTACTAGTACTTGTCACCATACTTTGAATTGCAATAAACAAAATAAGATCAACATTAATTTTTTCACTACCTCATTTTAGCGATTAGTAATTTGTTGACTTTAGATATTTTACACGCCAATTTTTAAATATAGAACTTATTATAAATTTAAAGAGCCTGACATACAATTCAATGACTCATATAATCCGATTGACAAACTTTTTTTTTTTTCTTTTTGAGAAATTTCAATGTGGTAATCATATGAAACAAATTCGATTAAACAAAAGTAAAGGTCACATCTCCCAAAACACATGAAAATGCCAAATCGAGCACTCGGACGTCTACCTTATAGTTCGTTATTTTTCTTCAAGAATATGTCAATATTTGTAACCGTTTTCGACTAACATATTGTTGAATTTGAATGCAAAAACTTATCATTTCAAACCTAAAAGGATGGGGTCAATGCCCAAACCTTGGCCTTACTAAACACAATGTTTATGCTTTTGAGATAGAGAGGACAATAGAGAGATCTCTCGTGGGTGTTATGCCTTGGTGACCGAAGTCCATTAGGATAAAGTTGGAATTATATACTCGTACGTCAACTAACTGCAGAAACATCTTCTGCGCCTCTATTCTACTGCGTTGTAACGATATCGCGTTTGACGTGTTTTAGAATCGTTTATGTCGCAGTCGCCATTATTGTCAATGACATAAGATTTATCAAAACGTTGACAATACGGAAACTGGTCAAAGACGATATCGTTATTATCCTGTAGAATCCCAGTCCAGCGCCGCTTAGTTACGCTGTCTAACGCTGGTGTCGCTGTCGCCAGTGGTTGTTACAAGTTTTCGCTAGATGTCGCTAGGTTACTAAGCATTAATAAAAATCGATTATACATCAATTATATGATATTGTATTTTAAAAAGAGCCTTTATCCTCTTCCACCCCGTAGATATCATGTGCATATGTAAAGAAAAAATAATAAATTGTTCAATATTTATAAACTTGACAATGTTATCTAATTTATTTTTGGTGTTGAATTATTTAACAATAAAATTCTATCTTTAAATACTATTGCGAAAGTGTAATTGTTTGCATATTTGTTTGTTCTTTCAGATTGTGTACAGAGATCATTAATCACCTGAAGATGGATAAAGGTTACTTTTTAAACCGGCAAATCAGACAATTCCAAATTGATAGTGATAAATACTTCCACGCGTCCGTGTTTGGGAAAAGACTTGTATACAATGGAATAACATACAAATATATTGTAAAATAATGTAACTGGGCCTCTATTCAACAGCGTTATAACGATATCGTTTTTGACCTGTTTCCGTATTGTCAACGTTTTGATAACTCTTATGTCATTTACAATAATGGCGACTGTGACATAAACGATTCTTAAACGTGTCAAAAACGATATCGTTATAACGCAGTTGAATAGAGGCGCTGCCGAGTTACTTTACTTTCATTATAATATACCCGGAATCTGTTATGCCTTGTCGTGGCGGCAGTCAAGTAGCGTAGATGTGGCTACGCCGTGGACGTGCTACTAAATTTGAGCAGGACCGAGATTCTACACGGTAAAAACATATCGCCTTTGAAATATTTCAGTACTGTCAACGTTTTGATAACTGTTATGTCACTGATAGTAATGGCGGCCGAGTCATAAACGATTGAAGTATTTCAGTATTGTCAACGTTTTGATAACTGTTATGTCACTGACAGTAATGGCGGCCGAGTCATAAACGATTGAAGTATTTCAGTATTGTCAACGTTTTGATAACTGTTATGTCACTGACAGTAACGGCGGCCGAGTCATAAACGATTGAAGTATTTCAGTATTGTCAACGTTTTGATAACTGTTATGTCACTGACAGTAACGGCGGCCGAGTCATAAATGATTGAAGTATTTCAGTATTGTCAACGTTTTGATAACTGTTATGTCACTGACAGTAACGGCGGCCGAGTCATAAACGATTGAAGTATTTCAGTATTGTCAACGTTTTGATAACTGTTATGTCACTGACAGTAATGGCGGCCGAGTCATAAACGATTGAAGTATTTCAGTATAGTCAACGTTTTGATAACTGTTATGTCATTGACAGTAACGGCGGCCGAGTCATAAACGATTGAAGTATTTCAGTATTGTCAACGTTTTGATAACTGTTATGTCACTGACAGTAACGGCGGCCGAGTCATAAACGATTGAAGTATTTCAGTATTGTCAACGTTTTGATAACTGTTATGTCACTGACAGTAATGGCGGCCGAGTCATAAACGATTGAAGTATTTCAGTATTGTCAACGTTTTGATAACTGTTATGTCACTGACAGTAATGGCGGCCGAGTCATAAACGATTGAAGTATTTCAGTATTGTCAACGTTTTGATTACTGTTACGTCACTGACAGTAACGGCGGCCGAGTCATAAACGATTGAAGTATTTCAGTATTGTCAACGTTTTGATAACTGTTATGTCACTGACAGTAACGGCGGCCGAGTCATAAACGATTGAAGTATTTCAGTATTGTCAACGTTTTGATTACTGTTATGTCACTGACAGTAATGGCGGCCGAGTCATAAACGATCGAAGTATTTCAGTATTGTCAACGTTTTGATAACTGTTATGTCACTGACAGTAATATAATGATGGCTGAGTCATAAACGATTGAAGTATTTCAGTATTGTCAACGTTTTGATAACTGTTATGTCACTGACAGTAACGGCGGCCGAGTCATAAACGATTGAAGTATTTCAGTATTGTCAACGTTTTGATAACTCTTATGTCACTGACAGTAATGACGGCTGAGTCATAAACGATTGAAGTATTTCAGTATTGTCAACGTTTTGATAACTGTTATGTCACTGACAGTAATATAATGATGGCTGAGTCATAAACGATTGAAGTATTTCAGTATTGTCAACGTTTTGATAACTCTTATGTCACTGACAGTAATGACGGCTAAGTCATAAACGATTCTAAAACACGTCAAAAGCGAAATCGTTATAATTATAACGCAGTAGAATAGAGACCAAGGGGCTGTCAACGGTACAATAGATCTTATTTGTTTGACAGTAACGGCGCCCGAGTTAAAAACAATGATAACACGTCAAAGGCAATATGGTTTTGCCCGGTTAGACTAAAGCTGGAATTCTACAGTAGACACGCACACGGGTATAAATAAGCTTCGTAGTAAAAAAATATCAGCATTTACGTGTAAATGTAGTAAATACACACACATACACTTAACATCACGCCTTCATTCACAAAGTGGGGAGGCAGAGCTACAGAAATACCAACAACTCTAAAAAGACTTGTTCATAATTCTGTAACCACATTTTGCACAATCAGGCGAAGAAGTTTACTAGTGTATTAGTGACAGGTTGCAAGCCCATCGCCTATCAGTACTACAAGCCCTTATTCCTTTAGTCGCCTCCTTAAAACATCCATGGGAAGATGTTGAGTGGCACTATTCTAACCCGCGTGTGGTTACACGGTATGTTGTAAAAATTAAAATGAAAATGAAAATGATTTCACAAAAATGATGATGAATGATGAGCACAAGTATTTGTTCCCGAGTCTTGGATGTTTTCTATGTATTTTAAGTATTTATTTCTCCATCTAAGTATGTTTATCGTTGTCTAGTACAAGCCTAAAGCTTAGTTTGGGACTGAGTCAATTTGTGTGACAGTGTCATGTGTTTTTTTTTTATTCGTTCACTCATAGTAAAGTTTTCAGATTGGTGGGTGTCCCTTTTTAAGTAAACAAATACCTGTGCAAAGGGAACACCGCTCTTCCAAAATTATACGTTTCTTATTATTATACATTGGTAAATAACAGGGGGAATGTAATTCATGTAATGTAATACAGGTTTTTCCTTATACTTAGTTGTAAGAATACAAGAATAACTGAGAAGGATACTAAGTAACTAAAATATATATATATATATGTGTGTGTGTTTGTGTGTGTGTGTGTGTGTGTGTGTGTGTGTGTGTGTGTGTGTGTGTGAGTGCATTTGTGTCGCATGTGAGTGTGTGTGCATGTGTATTGCATGTGTGTGCGTGTTGTTGTTGCTACGTATGTTTAATTTGTAAACAAAAACAGACGTATTTTGTCAAAAAGCTCGTATTAATCTTGCTTTCTCAATCGACTTCAGTATCCATTAAGGACACGCTAGGCTAGTTGGTAGTGACGCTGCCTTCGAAGCTAAGGGTGTTGGGATCAAATCCCGGTAAGGGCAGATATTTGTGTGATGAGCACGAGTATTTATTCCTGAGTCTTGGATGTTTTATATGTATTTAAGTATATATTTCTCTATATAAGTAAGATTATCGTTGTCTAGTACCCATAGTACAAGCCTAGAGCTTAGTTTGGGACTAGGTCAATTTGTGTGACATTGTCCGGTGATATATAATATATGTGTGTATATATATATACATTGTTAGGGTCCATATTGGCTCACATAAAATTGTTTGCCCGAAATAACTGGCGATTTTTAGTCCGATTCATCACTCTTACGAATTTTTACTTTCATAATTATTTCATTCTAAAATTTAAAACTACCAGAGACCAGAGTACATAACAGACTAGGTATATTCAGATTTTTTTGGTTCATAATGCTAATAGCATAACTTAGATTACATTTGAACACATTATGCTGTATAAAAAAAAACTGGTGGTGGTAGGACCCTGTGCAGTCGCCTCTTACGACATCCACGAGCAGACATGGAGTGACACTATTCTAACCCGGCAACAACACGGGCTTCGCTTTTTATAAGGAAAATTGGTATTATTTTGATAAAATCTTACTATAAAAGTTAAAATTTATTGCAGATTAAATTTCAAGTGAAAAACCATTAACTTTGATAAATTTTTATAAAAAGCATCTTTCTAAAAAAAAATTAACTTGTGTATAAAAGGATAATGTTTATTCTATAAACCTTCACCTGTCTGTGTTTAAAATAATAATTCAAGCACGGATTAAGGGCTCTACACACTCTTTGAATAACGGATGGCAAACAGAGACACGGACCCTGTGCAGGGTCCGTCCGGATCGCTACTACCATCTTAGCCAATAACCAACCACCAAGCAACAGTGTTCGCATTGTTGTGTTCCAGTGTGGGGATAAGACAACCAGTGAAATTTACGTCTCTAACGAGTGAAGCGAGTGCGTGCGTGGCGTGCGCCACAGTGAATTTTCAACTTAAACCCAGCTGTATTTAAGGTTTATTCAACGTAAACGTAACATGTTGAAAAGCCGCTTCCTTAAGACTACTCTCACGTTTTGCATAGTTCCCGAGATGGGAAAAGTTTGTGTCGAAAAAATAACAAATAATCAACGGGATAAGCCATCAAGATAAACAAAAGCCTGCGAGAACAAACAACACTCAGTCCGTTTGACTTTGTTATTACACGGACAAATATATTTGCAGAACACAGAAAAAATGGAACATCGTAAATGGCGCGATATTGCATGTTAATTTATATAAGCGATCGAGTAATCAAAAATAAAAATGTTATTGAATTGATTTTTTTATATGTTCGGATAAAAACGACGAAATGAAACGAACTTATTTTACCCGACTGTCCGAGGATCGTATTGTTTTTAACACAACCGCCATTACTGTCAAGTAAATAAGAGCTATAATACATACATACATATCATCACGCCTTCATTCCCAGAGTGGGGTAGGCAGAGCTACAGAAATACCAACAACTCTAAAAAGACTTGTTGATAATTCTGTAACCACATTTTGCAAAATCAGGCCAAGAAGTTTACCAGTGTATTAGTGACAGGTTGCAAGCCCATCGCCTAACAATACTACAAGCCCTTATTCCCTGAGTGGCCTCTTACGACATCCACGGGAAGACATGGAGTGGCACTATTCTAACCCGGCAACCACACGGGCTATAATAGCGTTGACAATACCGAAAAAGAATAGAGGCTAAAGATAACTGTTCTACGCGTTTTAAGCCGTAACTAGAAAATAGTCGTACAATTTAGAGAAAATTGCCTACAGTATTCAACAAGCATCGTAAAATGGTAGTCTAAATTTAATTAACTGCATAATAAACAACGATAGTGCGTCTCAACAAGACTCCATTTTCTATCCACTTATTAAGTGCTGTGAAATACGATTCGTAATTCAAGTTTACAAAATAATCATCAACTCGAGTCGATTATTTATTTTTAAAATCTTGGATGAATATTAAATGTTGCAAATATTGTTGTTGATTTAATTTAATAAACAGTTACAGATTACCATCCTTACTAATATTATAGATGTAAAAGTAACTCTGTCTGTCTGTTTTTTACGCTTTCGCGGAAAAACCGCTGAACCGATTTAGAGGAACTTTGATGTGGAGATAGTTTGAGTCCCGGGAAAGGACATAGGGTACTTTTATCCCGAAAATTGGACGGTTCCTGAGGGAATAGCGATAAATGACTTCTACGCGAATTGAGTCGCAGGAAACAGATAGTAATTAATAAACGTAGAGTAGCTAAGCTATGCTTTGACCTTATCCATCGAATTTAAATGTCACAATGACATATAAGGATAAAAGCAACGCTGACTGCGTCGGTGAATAAACACACGTTTATGGTCGAAATAGTAGATTGTTCAACAAGGGACTAAAACAAGCCATAATGACATGAGATGTTTAGCCACGCGAGCGAGCTTGCGAGCGAGGGTGGCTGTAGTTCGAGTGTCATTATGGTTGTTTAGTCTCGCGTTAAACACTCTACTTTTCACTTTGAATACGAGAAAAAACGACGTTCTAAGCAATATTGTTTCTTAACAACGTACGCTCAATACAAGTTATGAACATCTATTCAAAATACAAATAGGAAAAAAAAGTTCCGCGGTTTTTTTGTCAAGTGATGTTTTAAATGCTTGCATATTTAGCCAACAGATTCAAACTTGGAAATCATTTTAAAAGTAATTGGACCACGCATAATAAAAGAGTTCGGCCTTAATATGATTAAATAGATTCATATTCGTAATAATTAATCGTGTTTCACGAAATTAAATCCTTTTTTTATATATTTGCACAGTTGTCATTTTGAGGTTATTTCGACACCCAAAAATATGGTCCATACACAATCACTGAAAATAGCGATAATCCTCCATTCACAAACACCGTGATTGGTTGTTTAGGGGTTTCCAAAGTAAATTAAAAAAAACCCTAGAGATTAATAAGCAGCTTTAGTCCCGATTCGCAGAGATTTAAGTAGCATTTTAAGAGCATGAGAAGTGAAAAAGTTATTTTTTATCCTGCTTTCTCAGTAAGTTTTAGTACCCATCGCTAAACTAATTTATTTATTTATTTGTCATAAAGTACATTCGTAACTAACAGCTAAGTGCCAAAACTTTACAAACTTAAATCTGAATGATTAAATTTAATTGAAATATCTACTAACTTATCCGACAAAACATACGATGCTTGATTATATACTACATCAGTGGAGTTAGACAAGTTGCAATCGACAATCGTTAGCGATTATGTTTCTATAAACAAAATGTATGGAATTGACGAAAGCCACCGAGACAGTCACTTGGCAAACTCAGTGGCTTAAGTTAATTTCATACATTTTTCAGTCGAAACATAATCGCTAACGATTGTCGAATGCAACTTGTCTAGCCCCTCTGTTCTTAATTCGTTCTTGATAAATAAAACTTTCTAACTGCCTTTTACTTCCATTAATTCCTTGAGCCGTTTTTTTTAACCACGTCATCAAGCTGAAATTGTGTAAACTGTCTTGAGTGTAATTGGAATTTTCTATATTTTAGGTTCCACCTTAACTTACTTTTTCTTACTTCTTCAGTATGCGCTTACCATAGGAACAGATTACATACATATATATACATAACATCACGCCTTTTTCCCAGAGTGGGGTAGGTAGAGCTACAGAAATACCAACAACTCTAAAAAGACTTGTTTATAATTCTGTAACCACATTTTGCACAATCAGGCGAAGAAGTTTGCTAGTGTATAGGTTAGTAGTGACAGGTTGCAAGCCCATTTGTAGTGTTTGTAGTACTTAGCGGCTTTGGAAACCTAAACTGAGCATTTTTTTTTCCACGAAAATTAGCTCTCAGCAAATAAAAAGGTTAGAAAAATGTTTCATTATTTTAAAACGAAATATAAAAAACCAAGGTTAAGATCCTGATGCCCTCAGAGTTCTAATATCAGATAACTAACTTTGAGCGAGTGGCTTATGAAAGTAACGAGGTATACTTACTTTGATCATTAAAATTTCAGGTTATACGGAGGGGTTGATGAATTCAGCGATTTAACTTTAAAACAGTTTTGAAATGTAGAGGGCAGTGTATACTAAGAGGGCGATGACTTGCTTACAAACATGATGTTTTTCTTCTACATGCTCAGAAAATGTTAACATTACTGTTGTAAAAACAGCCTGCAGAGGTCGGCGCTCCAGGCCTCGGCCAATCAAAAAGTAAACAGGGCCTCTATTCTACGGCGTTATAACGAGATCGCTTTTGACGTGTTCTAGAATCGTTTATGTCACAGTCGCCATTATTGTAAATGACATAAGAGTTGTCAAAACGTTGACAATTTGGAAACACGTCAAAGACGATATCGTTATAACCGTGTAGAATCCCAGCCCGTATGAAACTTCATTAACTATTACGTTTTTTACTTTTTAAAACCATGTAACTCAAAACAGCCACTAGTATTTTTTTAAATGTCATAATCTAATGTTTTACTAATTTTTAAACATTATTGCATTCATAAATAAAATAAATGGCCGAATTAACTGAGCGCGTAATGAATGTTATAATTTTAACCCTCAATTTACTTAAATTTGGTTTATTACATTTTAATTTTGTGATTTTGATTTTTAATTTTGTGTGGTTGCCGGGTTAGAATAGTGCCACTCCATGTCTTCCCGTGGATGTCGTAAGAGGCGACTCAGGGAATAAGGGCTTGTAGTATTGTTAGGCGATGGGCTTGCAACCTGTCACTAATACACTAGTAAACTTCTTGGCCTGATTGTGCAAAATGTGGTTACAGAATTATCAACAAGTCTTTTTAGAGTTGTTGGTATTTCTGTAGCTCTGCCTACCCCACTCTGGGAATGAAGGCGTGATGTTATGTATGTATGTGTGTAATTTTGTGATTTTATTTACTGGTGTATTTTACTTTTATATTATGAGGTACCTATTTTGAATTGAAATGGCGTTATGAGGTATGTCAATGCCGATGGTGGCAATATTTTTTACATTGTAATTGTTGTACTGTGCTTAAAATATAAATGTAAGCCAATTTTTATACTTAATTATTTTCTCGCATTGGTGGAGAAAATCCCTATACAAATCTCAGCCTTTTACTCGTCCCGCAACAATTAAAGTTCCATGAAAGCAATATTTTTTGTCTGTCTACCTGTGTAGATGTATGACCCCAACCGACCCCAAATTATAACGAGAACATGGCGAGGCATAATAATAGTTTTAAGATAGTACGCTGAAGTCGTAAGGCGTTTGTTCGCGTGTCCTGCTGCTCTTCGGCCTGCTACTTAACGCTTCAACTTCCAGGGCAATTTCACTCCTTAAAACAAGCAACTAACTACCTTATGCACGACCCGGGTGCTGGGCCGCTATTCTACAACGTTATAACGATATCGCTTTTGACATGTTTTAGAATCGTTTATGACTCGGTCGCCATTAATGTAAATTACATAAGAGTTATCAAAACGTTGACAATACGGAAACACGTCAAAGACGATATCGTTATTACCGTGTAGAATCCCAGCCCTGATATATTTTTAATACGCCCACTTCTTTTGTAAGGTAGATAAGAAGCTATTTAAATCGTATTCTGTCTGTTAGTCAGTAAGTTGTGTAATTATTTACAACGTACAACGTACTGTAAAATTAGATAATCTTACACACACACATATTTACATACAAATATAAAGTAGAATAAAACATTTATAAAAAAATATTTGAATTTTGCATATTATCACATTTATCACTTTATATTTTCACGCCCGCGTGGTTGCCGGGTTAGAATAGTGCCACTCCATGTCTTCCCGTGGATGTCGTAAGAGGCGACTAAGGGAATAAGGGCTTGTAGTGCTGTTAGGCGATGGGCTTGCAACCTGTCACTAATACACTGGTAAACATCTTAGCCTATTTGTGCAAAATGTGGTAATTGTTTAAACAATTACCAACAAGTCTTTTTAGACCTTTGTTCTACGTCGGCCTAAAACGCATTATACCTTTGTCGCGTTTTGCCTAAACTTCATTCTTTGGTAGGATTTAGGCTATGTATTGGTATTTCTGTAGCTCTGCCTACCCCACTTTGGGAATGGAGGCGTGATGTTATGTATGTATGTCACTTAATTTTTTCCTTCTTTTCGTACTGAGTATAAACTACTTACCCATAAAGAAGAGCGGCTGCCTCTTAGCACAAGTACATTTAAGTAATACTTAAAAAGAGGTACCCAACTACTGTACTTATGAAAACTAAATAATTAATTTAGTTTTTTTTTATATTATTTTATGTGTACTGTTGCATTTTTTTAAAAGTAATCTATAAACGTTTTTGTCTTAATGTATAAACGTTTTGGTGTTTGTGTTTTTTGTTAGCTTGTGTGTGTGTGATATAATAAATAAAGAAAATCAGTTGGAAAATTTAACTTTTTAATAGATATTACGTTTACTCCATCCAAATAATATTATATTCGTTTAGTGGTGGTAGGACCCTGTGCAGGGTCCGTCCGGATCGCTACCACCATCTTATCCATTAACCACCCGCCAAGCAACTGTGTTCGCATTGTTGTGTTCCGGTGTGGGGATAAGACAACCGGTGAAATTACTAGCATAGAGGCATTCCATCTTAGTCCTCAGGGTTGGCAACGCATTTGAGGTCTTAGGATTATAGTCTTGAGAATTCAAATGTCTATGGATCTCAGATTCCACTTACCATCAGGTGGCCTGAGTGTTCGTGTGCCTTCTCCTTAAAAAAAAAAAAAAAAAGAAAAAAAAAAAATAGGTATCCTCACATAGTTCCACATCAATATATTGTGACAGAATTAAGGGCTCAAATAACGGGACAAAATACGGTCCCAGTGTACGAGATGTCATCAATTTGTCTCCCTGCTCCAGCCACTCTCCATTAGTTCCACTTTTGCCCCTAATGTACCGCCTCAAAGTTTTTGTACGTAGCTATAAATCAGAGCGATCTTTGTGGTGCTTATTTCTTAAAATTACTATAGTACAACTTGGTAATGGTAATCAGTATCCAGCGAAGTCATCCAGCGAAGTCAACTTAAGTAAAGGACCTGTGGGGCTAGTCCAGTTGCATTCGACAATCGTTAGCGCTTATGTTTCAATTGAAAAATGTATGGAATTGACGTAAGCCACCGAGATAGTCACGTGGTACTATCTCAGTGCAAAATCTGGTTACAGAATTATCAACAAGTCTTTTTAGAGTTGTTGGTATTTCTGTAGCTGTGCCTACCCCACTCTGGGAATGAAGGCGTGATGTTATGTATGTATGTATGTAATTTTGTGCTTTTATTTACTGGTGTATTTTACTTTTATATTATGAGGTACCTATCGAAACATAATGGCTAACAATTGTCGAATGCAACTTGACTAGCCCCACCGAAGAGTTAGTTTTGATGATACGGTGG
The DNA here is from genome assembly GCA_949316455.1 of Acleris holmiana. NCBI lineage: Eukaryota > Metazoa > Arthropoda > Insecta > Lepidoptera > Tortricidae > Acleris > Acleris holmiana. The sequence continues at coordinate 1,751,957 of OX438771.1, read as the reverse complement.
CCTAGTTGGGAGTGACCCTGCCTCCGAAGCCAGCGGGCCTGGATTCAAATCCCAGATCCATCAGATATTTGAGTGATGAGCGCGAATATTTGTTCCTGAGTCTTGGATGTTTTCTATGTATTTAAGTATTTATTCCTCTATATAAGTATGTTTATCGTTGTCTAGTACCCATGGTACAAGCCTAGAGCTTAGTTTGGGACTAGGTCAATTTGTGTGACATTGTCCCCTGATATTTATTTATTTATTTTATTTATTTATTAAGAGCTAGCTTTGCAGTTCATTTTACGGTGAGCGTAAAGGACAGAGCTATGGCAGTTATATAGCTCTGTCCTTTTCCATGAGCGTAAACAGAACTGTCGGCCTAGTCAAAATGCAGCAATCGCCACTAACGTTTTTCTTTTCTATCGCTCAAAATGTATGGGAGGACGTTCTCGTGCGTTTCGGTAAACCACGTGGTCGACTGTCATCCCATACATTTTGAGCGATAGAAGAGAAAAACGATACGAGCGTTTGCATCTTGGCTAGGGCCCCAGCATAGTTATGTATGTATGTATGTATGTATGTAAACTCTTTATTGCACAAAAATATAAATATTACAATTATAATACAAAATTAATGTACAAAGGCGAACTTATCCCTAAATGGGATCTCTTCCAGCTAACCCTGAAGCAAATGAGTAAGGACAATGCATGGGGTTGGACACATACAAGTTTGCACAAAAAGTAAAAAGAAATGATAATACTTATAAATAAATAAATTAATTTTAAACAAATTAGCAAGTACACAAACTAATATAAACGTACATGTATAATACACACATATATACATATATACATATATACATACATATACATATATACCTACATAAATATATAAATAAGAACTCTAATCATTATAGGAACCTGACTTCACGACTCATTCAGCCACAAAGTTTTTAAATTCCTCTTTAGAGAGACTACAGAAGGGGACTGCCTTAAGGACAACGGAAGTTCATTCCACAGTTGGACACCACGGACTGTGAAGGATTTGGCATAGAAACGTGTTTTATTACACGGAACCGCAAGGGAAAGATTGGCGCTGGAACGCAGGCGATGACCGCTGCCGCAGGCCAAATAGTTGAATCTTATCTTAGTTATGTCATAATAACCCCCCTGTTGTATGTGGTTGTGTACAGTCAAGGTTATAAATATGTATACACTTTAGTACCTTGTCACTTTAATCGCTGTGACAATTTCATATGGCAGTTTAAACATGCCGTTAAATAGACAAGGTACTAAAATGTATACATATTTATGACCTTGACTGTACAAAAGTAATATGGAACTAATGCCAAATTTCAAATGTAGAATGTCAAACGGTCTATAAAGATGAGTTACAACTTCAAACAACACTGCCCTGCTAAGCTTAACAGCAACTACAATAAAACTTCAGTTGCAATCACAACCTTATTACTTAGAAGAGAGGATTGAATTTACTTTGGCAATTGGATTTGACATACTGTTTTTTTGCCTGGGAGGGCAGAACAGGGTTATTATGAGCTAGCTATGCAGTTCATTCAACAGTGAACTTAAAGGACAGTGCTATGGCAGTTATACAGCTCTGTCCTTTTCTCTCAGCGTACACAGAACTGCATAGTTATGTCATAATAACCCCCCAGGTCCTTTATTTAAGATTTTCACCAAATCGATTCACCGTTCATGTATATGTTAACGGTGTCCTCTTGTTTTAACGACACTCATTTCATAGAACGTATCACTTCGCAGAATTTTCATTTTGTAGAAAGCTAATTTCTCCTGAAACCTTCTTGTTTTCAAACTAAACTAAACTAACAGAGTCCTCAAAGCTGTGACTTTTTAGGGTTCTGTAGTCAAACTAGGAATGTCCGTCCGTCCGTCCGTCCGTCCGCAGCCTACCTCAGAGACTCTTAGTAGTAAAAAACTGTAATTTGGCATGAATATACATATTAGTTACACCAACAAAGTGGTAAAATATAAACTGTGAAAAAAAAAATTTTAGTGTACCTCCCCTACATGTGTTTGTGAAAAGAGTTTTTCGATTAAGGAATCCGTTTATGAAATATTAAACTTTAAAGCGCTAATTTTTGTTCGAGTCAAGTGCCAAGCCAGTACAACCAAAACTACAAATACTAAAAACCTGCACCAAATCTTAAATGAAGGCGCATATAGCATGCTTCTTTTTTTTTATGTTAAGGAGAAGGCACCCGAGCACTCAGGCCACCTGATGGTAAGTGGAATCTGAGACCCATAGACATTTGAATTCACAAGACTATAATCCTAAGACCTCAAATGCGTTGCCAACCCTGAGGACTAGATGGAATGCCTCTATGCTAGTAATTTCACCGGTTGTCTTATCCCCACACCGGAATACAACAATGCGAACACTGTTGCTTGGCGGGTGGTCAATGGATAAGATGGTGGTAGCGATCCGGACGGACGGTTCGCTCTTGCCCGGTTTTTATAGGCTGAATTCTATTAATGAGAGACTTGTATAGGTAAGAACAAACAGGCTAGACAATACCTAAGTTAACCTGAGGAGGCCCAGCCTTTAGAGATAAGGGCAAGGCAATTATCTCCGTAATGAGTAAAACTGCCTCGAGCCGCCTTTAATTAGGAGTTCACAAAAAGATCCTCAGCTGTTTTAAACGAGATAAGGTTGTCTTTGAGTAATCTGAGGTTGTTCTTTTCTTATAATTTAGTATTTGAGGTTCAGACTGAAAATCACAAGCTTTGATAAACATTAACTTAAGTTCATGTATGTTATAATAAACATTGTAATGGTATTCAAATGGGATGGAATAAATGTAATTAATAATAGACTGTGTCTAAAGGACAAAGGGAAAATAATTTAATGCACCTTCGCTTTTTTACATACATAACATCACGCCTTCATTCCCAGAGTGGGGTAGGCAGAGCTACAGAAATACAATACCAACAACTTTAGAGCCAATCTACACGCCATAACTTCACAAACTCTACGCCTTAGTCAACATACCTTCGGTAGGAAAAGGGCACAATTTCCCCTTTAGTAACATTGTACATTGTGCCTTTGTTCTACCGGACAAGGGCACAATTTCCCCTTTAGTAACATTGTACATTGTGCCTTTGTTCTACCGGACAAGAGCACAATTTCCCCTGTAGTCACATTGTACATTGTGCCCTTGTTCTACCGAAGGTGCGAATGTGGCTTGGCCGTGGGTATCAGTAAAAATATTATTGCGTTATGGTTGTGTTTTGAAAATTATGGTCACACCAGCAGTTTAAACTTGATATTCCACTGACACAGTCACTTAACCTTCTCAACGCTATGTCAAATAAAAAACCAAAGCGAATATCAACTTAGCCTCATACATAGTAAGGTCTCATTTGCGCTGACGGAAATATCCGTTAATGGCGTTGAAAAGGGTAATCCCTGAACTCGATATATCTAGGGGCATTAGGTGCGACACAGTCTCGGCTTTAATATACCTTTAACCTCTATTCTTTTCGGTAAACCTATATTGCTTTTTACATATTATCGTATTGTGACAGTAAAAAAGCGGGCAAGTGCGAGTCGGACCCGCCCATTAACGGTTCCGTAGCAGCAAGACGATTTATGACGTATTAAAAATAAACTACTTACTAGATCTCGTTCAAACCAATTTTCGGTGGAAGTTTGCAAGGTAATGTACATCATATTTTTTTTTAGTTTTATTAGTATTATTTTTGAAATTATAGGTGGGGGCATTTTTCCACTTTGGCAGTGTCTCTCGCGCAATCTATTCAGTTTAGAAAAAAAAAAAACAATGAAAAAATTCAATTGGGTTTGATGAAAAAATATATTTGAGTTTCAATTCTAAGTATGGGGAACCCTCAAAGCTTATTGGTTTTTTTTTTCCTATTTTTGTGTGTAAATCTTAATGCGGTTCACAGAATACATTTACTTACCAAGTTTCAACAGTATAGTTCTTATAGTTTCGGAAAAAAGTGGCTGTGACATACGGACATGACGATCCATAAGGGTTCCGTTTTTTGCCATTTGGCTACGGAACCCTAAAAATTACACGTCGATGACATCAGAACCCATAAGGTGTTAGTTAGCACGTAGCAAATAGAGCCCAGGGTTAGGTACTTTGATACATCGTTTTAAGGGGGCATAGTAATTATTTGCGAAGAAAGGTCATGTGCCCCGTTCCAAAATCAGTAAAAAAATAACAAATTTCAAAGTATTTATTTATAATTATTATTTTATACTACACTTACTAAGTAAGTGTAAAATTACTACCCTAATAAAAGGCGTGAAAGCCGTTCATTAAAACTTTGCAAAAATCAGGGTAGTAATATTGAATGGAAATTCATAACTGCCCTGTTATCAGGGCAGTAATGTCGTATAAAAATCCAGTATTACCCCGTTTTGTTCTTTTTTCCATTCTTGATGACGTTGTCAATTAACCCATTTTGACACGCACGCAAATTGGACCCTGTAAGTCAGGGCGTCACCTTCTTTAACGTCTTTTGGCATGCAAGCGGAGCGTTAAAATTGTCAATAAAAAAAAATTTGACTGCGGCTCTACTTTGAAATCCGTAATTCGGATCGCCCTGTCACTTTTTGAAAATTAGTCCGGATAAAATGGGAGAGCAATAGAGACGTTCGAATTTCGGTTTTCTAAGTAGAACCCCTGTTTGATGGCGCGCTCGTTCTTCCTCGAAAGAATTAATTTTTTACTTTTTATTTAATTTATTTTTAAGTGTAGTTATAAAGCAGATACTAAAGAAGCAAACGACAAGTATCGACCAGCCAGCGCGAGCAGCCAACACAACGAATCTAATTATAGAAGAAGTGACAGGGATGTAAACGAGGATCATAACTCTACTTTTCGCGACTAAATTAAACATCTTCTTTCAAAATATGCAAAGTATGTGTAATAAGACTCACTTAATACAAGCATTTATAGAAGAAAACCTTTATGTTCACGTAATATGTATCTCTGAGTCCTGGCTAAACAAATACAAAAAAGATCAATTAAATATACCTAACTTTAATGTTAGTTCATCTTTCTGCCGTGAAGAACATGAAGGAGGCGGTGTACTTATACTATCCAGAAATTCACAGGAATGCTGTGAGAGATCTGATATAACAACTCTATCTCGAGAAATGATTTTTGAAGTATGTGCTATAGAAATATCCAAAATGAACCTTTTAATTATAAATATATACTGGCCTAGTAACAAAAGAGAAATCGAAGTATTCTATTATAGCCTAAAAAAACTTCTAAAACTGATTTCTATTAAAGACTGTAGCAAAAACATAATAATAGGAGGCGACTTTAATGTAGATTTTCTTACAGATAACGACCCAAAATTAAGATTAACTAACCTAATGTCATCATATAATTTTCATCAAAGGGTTACAGTGCCTACGCGAGTTGCGAAATCAAGCTCTACATGTATTGACTTAGTTTTTACCAATTTTAAAATAAATGCCGTTAATTTACACGTTTCTGAACAAGGATTTTCTGACCACAGAGGCATCTTCCTTTCTACACCTTTTATCACACCAAAAATACAATACTGGAAAATTTATAAAAGGATATATAACGAAGCTAATATTCAAAATTTTAAGAACATACTTCAGGAAACTGATTGGGATAATACAATAACTGTGAGCAAAAATGTAAACGAAAATTATAATTCATTTGAAAATACTTTAAAAACTGCTCTAAATACATGCATGCCTAAAAAGAATATTAAGATACAAACAAAACCAAAAAACACATATCTTACACTAGGATTAAAAATATCGTGCCGTAATAAAAGACTGCTAAAGCTATTAATATCACAAACCAAAAGTAAAGTTTTACATGATCACTATAAGCTATATTGTAAAATATTGAAAAAAGCCTGTTATAAATCTAAAAAACTTCATAATAAACGACAATTTGAAAACTCTCATAATAAATCTCAATCCATGTGGCAAATAATAAATAGAGAAATGAATAAAAATACAACTAAAAATAAAAACAACATTCAAATCCAAACATTAAATAAAAAAATAATAAACGACCCTAAAAAAGTGGCGGATACATTCAATACTTTTTTCTCTTCTATCGGAAATTCACAACAAAATTCTACAAACAAAATACGCTTAACAAACACAATTGATCAATCTTTCTTTCTGAGTCCAGCTGAGCCTAAGGAAGTATATGAAATATTAAAAAAACTAAAAAATAAATCATCCTTTGGAATAGACGAATTCCCCCCAAGTCTAATAAAAAGTTGTGCAGAGATTCTTACCCTCCCGTATACATTTCTAATCAACCAATCTTTTTCAAGCGGTATCTTTCCCGACTCATTAAAAATCTCTCTAATAAAACCTATCTTCAAAAAGGGAGAAGCTTTATATATAAATAATTACCGACCAATTGCACTACTGCCAACATCAGCTAAAATTTTTGAAACTGTGATGGTAAAGCGTCTCTATTCCTTTTATGAAAAATTTAAAATTCTACATGAAAATCAAAATGGCTTTAGGAAAAACCGCTCTACGACCCTCGCAATTTATAAATACGTTCACGAAATCTTCAATGAAATAAACAACAAAAAATATGCAGTTGGCCTATTGCTCGATATGAGCAGGGCATACGATAGAGTAAATTATGACATTTTATTAGACAAATTGTATAACACGGGAATTAGAGGACCTGCTCACTCATGGTTTAGATCATACTTAAGAAATCGCCAACAATACGTAGAAATTAAACAAACGAACTTTGAGACAGGAAACATACAATTCATCAGATCGGATAGAGTCGTAGTGAACGGCTCCATCCCTCAAGGCAGCGTCCTGGGATGTATCCTGTTTCTTATCTATATAAATGATCTCCCTAATATATTACATAATCATTGCACGCTTTTTGCTGACGACATCTCTGTTTTATTGCCTTGCTCTAATAACAGTGAAATTGAAAATAAATTAAACTTAGCCCTGAATAAAATTGAAACTTGGTTAAAAACTCATAATCTGGAACTTAACCTAAATAAGACAAAGATTATTCAATTTAAACCCCATCAAAAGCCTGCAATACCGATTTCTTACAGCTACAGCAACACGAATCTTGAAATTGTGCCTTCCGCGACCTTACTGGGTATAGACCTAGACACAAACCTAAGTTGGAAACCTCACATACAAAAGTTGTCAAAAAAGCTGTCGTCCTTTACCTACGCTATCTACCACCTCAAGCGCGTCACCGACCTTCAGACAGCTCTCGCGGCATATTATGCACACGCTTATTCACGAATGTCATATGGCATAGTATTGTGGGGAAATAGTTGCCATATAGACAAGATTTTTACCCTCCAAAAAAAGTGTATCCGGATTTTAGCTAATATTAGTAATATGGAATCATGCAAGCCTTATTTTATTAAATTTCAAATACTAACCCTTACTTCTATCTACATTCTAGAAGCATGTAAATTCGTCACAAAATATAAAGAGCTGTATTCGCTAAAAAAAAAGTGTACAAAAAAGAAACGACAGAGACCTGAATAAACTTAAACTGCCCTTTTCCAAATTAAAACTAGTAACATCCAGCCCACATCACATGTTAATTAAAATATATAATCACCTCCCGAATTCTATAAAAAGCATTGAAAAACCAATTCTATTCAACAAACAACTAAAAACATTCTTAATAATTAAATCTTTCTACAGCTTAAGTGAATATTTCAATACTAGATATTTATAGTTAATTTGTACTCCGATAGCTCTAGATCGCCAGGGAATTACTTACCTATTGTTAACAAAGAGAAATTGTTAAGCTGACCCTCTCACGTTGCTGTGCCCTTGCAGGGCGTCACATGTATACCTACTTACAATTCCATCAACCTATGTAATGTGATATGCAATAAATGATTTGATTTGATTTGATTTGCAGTATTCATCACTCGAGGGTAAGTACAGATTACTAAACTCTTTTGCGTCGGGCCGCAAATGCACACTCGATTAGTAATCCGTGCTTTACTCTCCTTGGTGAATAAACTACTATTATTTATTCCGGTCATCAACAGCGATACATGTTATACAATCAGTTACATCTGATACAAAACAGTAAGCAAATAAAAAATGCCCACAAAAGTACAGTTAATACAAAATAAGTAACAATTTTAACAACTTAGCACAAGGATATGTTATTAGGTAAATTGGCCACCGCTTTTTTACACGACGGTAATATGCAGTGAATCAACTAGCGCTTCGGACAAGACTATCACTTCATAGAAGAAGCGCCGCAAGAAACTCCAGCAGAAGGTCATTTTTTCAATTATAAAATACACTATTACTTAAATTAACATTGCATAAAATTATCCAAACATACTTAGTTGTATGAATTACATATGTATTGCTACAATAACGTTTTTGGGTCATTCATACACACTCTTAAAAACCAAAGATATCTTTCCTGTGGTCAATAGTTAAAAGCGATGATAGGTCTAAAGCAGACGCCTTTTATGCGGGAATGGGCTTATCCAGAAAATTAGGCCTTAAAAACGTTAACTTTCGGTGTGTCCACAGGAAAGTTGATAACCTAAATCTGTGTTCGACCGTTTTACGAAAATCTCCCAACAGAAAGCACGACAGTAGCGGAATACTAATTATACGCGCACGAAGTCACGGGCGTCCACTAGTCATAAATATTTGTAGACAAATAAGAGCACAAGATTAAAATCCCGAGCTCAGAAGGTCGAGTTGCGCAATGCCTAGGATCAGGGTCCCGACGCCAGGCTTAAGACAAGTTTCTTAGACATGATGTAAGAGGTATATATTTTCTTTCTGACAAGGGTCTTCGTGTTCCAGTAATCTTACAAGCCTACATAATAGCTTGTGGCCGAAAATATTATGAAAGGATAAACTATTTATCATGTTACCACTTAATATACAAATATAAAAGTGTAATAAAAAGCCAAATAATAACAAAAAGCTGATCTACCGTAAAGCGATAAGATGCAAAAAAGTGAGCAGCTACTTATACGAGTAAGGTCGATTGTACTACATAACAAAATGTTTCGTTGGAGATGCCGCTATTTTGGTGAGCAAGGCAGCAGTAACAGCTGTCATCGCCTCAAATTCTAAGTACCTCGTGTGTTCATAAGTTTTGAGACGAAATAAATATTACATAAAAAATTAAAGCATAAAGCTGTATTTATAAAATTTACAGATAATGGTAACTAGACATTAACTAACAACTACAAGCAATTACTATTCAAAATGTCCACCCCTATTTTTAATACAAGCTTTTAGTCGTTCCGGCCAGTCATCGATCGCGGCACGAATCTTCTCCAGTGGGATATCCTTCGCTGCTTTGATGAGGGCTCGCTTTAAAGAATCTAAGTTTGGGTGGGACTTTTGGCAGGCCCTGAGTTCCAATTCAGTCCACAAAGAATAGTCCAGTGGATTGAGATCAGGGCTGGAGGATGGCCATTCTTCCGCCGCGATGAAGCCCGGCAAATTTTCCCTTAACCAAGCTTGAGTCGTTTTAGCCTTATGTGCGGGTGCTGAGTCTTGCTGGAAAATCCATTCTTTGTTGTGAAATAAAGTATTAGATAGGGGTTTCACTACAGTATCTAAAATGTCACTTTGATAATTTTTTGCTTTAACCTTGACACCTTGTTGGCAAAAATGGAGCGGAGTGACACCTTCGTACGAAACCCCCCACCATACCATCACACTCGCCGGATGATGGGCACGCGAGACATTTCGTGCTGTAGCAGGAACATCTTTGCTGCTTTTGGCATAAACTTTATTATTTTGCCGGTTAAACTTTTCTTCGACCGTAAAGATTTTTTCGTCGGTGAAGAGTATCTTTTTCGCATCGTGTCTCTTAAGCAGCATCGGACAACGTTCGCGACGTAATTTACGAAGGCGATCATTTAGAAAATGAACTTTTCTACGGCTGTAAGCCTTTACTTTCAGATCGTATTTCAATATTCTGTTGACTGAAATACGCGAAATTTTAGTCTGCAGAGCGAGTTTTTTCTGGGTGCGACATGGATTTCGGCGAAGTCGCTCTCTGATTATTTTGATGTTAGCAGCCGTCCTTACAGACCGCGGGCGACCACTCCTATGTCGATCTTTCAAAGAATCAGTCTCCTTGTAGCGTTTAATGGTGTAATATACGAAGTTGCGGCTTACCCCAAAACATTTTATGTCACGGAAAATTTCCATTGGTTTTTTCCCCGCCATATGTAGTGAAATGACAGTCGCACGCAATTCTTTCGTTCCCTCCATCACAAGAAAAACAAAAGAAATGAATTTTCAAAACATACAAATAGCACACTAACATTCCAAATTCAAAATTGAAAAGAATATAAAATAGGTGCCAGTATTATTTTCTTTATTTTATAAACTAAAAAGTTTGTCTCAAAACTTATGAACATACGAGGTACAAAAAAAGGTAACTCATCACTTCATCGAGTGTATTATTTCATCGAACGCAATTTTCAGCTGAAACCAAAGTGTTTTCGGGCTTTATTAAACATTAATTACGTAGGTTAGGTTAGGTTAGATGTTTAAGATACCCTGGAAATATTATGGTTTCAGCAGAAAATAGCGTTCGATGAAATGATACATTCGATGAAATGATAGACACCCACAAAAAATCAATATTATGAAAGGATAAGCTATTTCTCATGTTACCACTTAATATACGAATATAAAAGTGTAATAAAAAACCAGCTTTTTAAAACCCAAATTGCTTTGTAACATAAAAAACATGTTAACCGCTGCTGTATTGTAATTGAAAAGTATTGGAAAGTATTCACACATGACCGGTTTTTTAAATGAACGCAATTTGTTGATTAAATTCAGTTCGGCGTAGAAATTCAAATTTTATTTCTAACAAATTACCATAATAACACGATAAAAAATCAGAAGAATCGAGAATACACCTAATTGTTTTGTTATTTCGTGTGTCATGTTTAAATTAAGTGGTTTTTCACATGAAACAAATAACGCAGAATAATTGTTGACTCACAATGGGCCTAACATGCTCCACGGGAACTAGTGTCAAATACGTCAAACGGGAACTAGTGTCAAATACGTCAATCGGGAAGTAGTGTTAAACATTATTATGAAATTATTAAAACGACAGCCATCCGGGGTTTAAGTTGCTTAGTAATAAAAGGACTAAAGTCACACAAAAAACACTTTTATTTTAAACCTTAACTCATTATTCTTCCGTTGGCTTATGGAGTAGATGAATTAAAGTCCCGCCTATGTCAAAATCTTGTCCCGTGGCAGCGTGTTATGCCCACTGGTGGTGTATTCTCTTCACGGTCGATCTATCGAGCGAAGTCATACGAGCGGGTTATCTTGACAGGTAAACCTACCTAACTGAGAATGCACGTTAACTTAAGCCTGTAAAATAAATGAAAACCTTTTAAGATAAACATATTTTGCGTGCGGATGCCGTGTATGGCGTTGATAGGCTGTCGGGCACCGTTGACCGGGCCCGGATCCGCTTTCGAGCGGAAAAAAGAAAATTAAACGTACGGCAGCCATCCGGTAACACGATTCACGAATAAATTCATCGATGTTTGTTTACGTAACATCCACGTACAAATTCACACAGCAAATGAGTGAAAATAAAATGCCATAGCTGGTTTACTAATGAAACGGCGAAATTTGTATCGAAAAGTATCAGTTTCTAAACAGTAAAGTTTAGCCATAATTTCATTTCAGCTAATGATCATTTTACATTGTCTGTTTTCGGAACTAAATGTGATAATTATAAAATATTTAATTGGTAATTTTTGGGCGACTTTTTTTTCCATATGATTTCTATCCTGATTCAGAAGGAATGAGATATAAATTTTAAATCATTTTTTTAAGACAAAATTGATAGAGCTCCTAATCCGTGTAGATGAGGCGCTTTGCGCCTTGACAAATTATGTAACCTAACCTAACGCAACTTGTTTCTGTTGTGGACACAGTTCTAACCTAACCTTGGAATTGTAAGTGTTAATTTCAAGTACAATTTTTTGGAAGCAACGTGGCATTAACATTTTGCTAAATGATAATTTGACCAAATTAAAAATCGCAAAATAAACTTTGCTAAAGATTGGTTTGCCAAATAAAAGTACTAATAGTAGTAGTAATAGTGGTAGTAGTTAGTATAAGTTAGTTGTGATGGGAACTGATATTAGATGAAATATATTTCACTAAAATGGCCGTACACCTACATTTGGATTTGCACTTCTCTGTTATTGCTTCTCGAACGATGTTTCATTTCTTATGCCCTAGCGCAGTAAATTACCATGTTTTTCGTGAAATTTAAATTAACATTTCTTTTAAGTTGTAAAGACATTCGCATTAGGTCTCTCTTCACAACTTACTCCACAGCTAAGAGGAGCTGAATTCAAAATAATTTTAAAAGGAAAGTTTCCTCGCGTCTCCACGGATCGCAGCAAACTTGGGGCAAAAGCGATCTCAAGCGCATTCACAAACTTGGAAACAAAACACAAAAATCCTTTTGCAATGCTCCGTTTACTTCCTTCATTAGCAGGAACAATAAAAGCGATGTTCTCTTTAAACTAATTAAGCGGCCATTTAATTTTTCCAATTAGCGACCAGGACACCAGGAGTCGACAGGAGGTCTGTTTATTCTTAACAATTAATCGTTGTTCGGCGGCGAGCGGTATAAAATAGACTCAGTCACGTCACATGAAGGTCGGAAGCGGCTTGCTTCTAATTGGTAGAAGGAAAGACTTCATTACGTCTCCGGGTTAAATGTCCATTTAGTTAGAGCCACCTCGCCCCTTGTTGTGATAAAGGGAATGGGCGCTTGCGGGGTAGCGCGGGAGCTCGCAACGGGCCTCAGTACGCTGGACGAGGGATGAAGTAATCAGTGAAGGAATTACTCTGCAGGGAACACTTGTATTATAGCAGCATTTTTCGTAATATGCTTTTTGAACAGGCTCGTACTTAGCAACTAGGTCTTGTTACTAAGGTTTCGTTTTACAGAAGTGGTATAAAGTAGGTATTATGTTTCTGGGGCAATTTTAATTGCTTTATAATGCTAGGAAGTAAAGGTCCTTCATACACGTGTAGCAGATTCCAAACTTTTGAATGAATTATACATATACAGTGTGTAAATGGTATACGGGCGTTCCTTTTAACTGTGGTTAGTACAACCCCTACTGAGCACATTTAGGCAGCTTTTGTTAAAATTCAATTAAAAAAAAATAACCATACAAAATAATTTAACACGCAATGTATAACGAAAAATGCAATGAATTAAAAACTCAATTAATGACGTTTCAAAGTTAAGTATTATTAAAGCTGAGGCTACTTAAGCCGAAATACACATTTTCACAAGTAAACTTTACGTACTTACCTGACAGATGGACTTCGATGTACATTGCGGGTCGATAGTATGTTCAAAAATTAATAACGTTGTATACGTTAGCGTAATCAAAATAATTCTTTCTGTTAATGATTAGTAGAGTCTTAATCTATGTCCAGTTTTAATAAACGCCCGTATACCATTTACACACTGTATACTTTTGCCCTCGAATCTGTCCGTATAGTAGTTGTATATCGCTATTCCCTCGGGAACTGACAACTTTTTCGGGATAATGACTATCCCTAGTCCGTCTCCAGTTTATAAACTATCTCTTTGCCAACTTTCACGGCGATTGGTTCAGGCATTGAACCGTGAAGAATCAAACAAACGCGCTTTCACATGTTCACGCAGTGGTGAATTGAAAAACGAGCACAAAAAATACAATATGTGTTATCAGATAAAGTTCACTATGGCAAGAAATATACTTTACTAAAATCAAAATAAAAGACTTCTCACGATTTTGTTTATTACGTCACTTTGTCACTCCCCCTCTCCATATTTCTTTTAAGAATTTAGGCTCCGGCTCTTTCTCTCATTTAACACCTACTGGGTATAATTATGTATTTGGTACAGGTCATTCTACCCTGGTCTGTCGACTTTTACTGTACAAATAAATACATTTTAAAGAAAGAAAGGAAAGAAAAATACATTTATTCACTGAACACAACAAGACACATAAAAGTAAAAACAGTACTTAAACAAAAAAAGAAAAACATAGTGGTTGGTGTGTCTTCGTGGCAGTGAACCGGACACTGGCTCAGCATAATACTGAGGTGCTAGGCACCTGCAGCGCTGATTTTCAGCCAGCACCGATTGTGACAAACGGATGAAACGTTGTACAAACTAGTAAATAAATGAAATGTAATTACTTATTATTAAACAAATAATACTCATAAAAAGATATATTAAGGGAATTAAATAAAACCTTTACATAAACACACTTTAAACAGAAAAGGTACCTACTTAGCTAGTATACAACATTGGCAATTAAAGAAATAAAACTCAAATTTAGAGAAAAAGAAAAGAAAAAGTGCTGGATTTTACATGATACCACTCCACTTAAACATATATTGTTTCGTTGCAATAGGGTAAACAATAAACTATTTCAATTGATAGTTGTTGAAATATGTCGCTGCGACCAACGATAGACTGACAGACGGACTGATGGAATTGCACCATGTAGGTAAATTGTAATTGTAACCTTTTTGCCAAGGAACCTTGAAAACACTCTCTATCCATCTTACCCAGGCCGGTAAAAGTGATAATACCTTTGGTATTTTATCGTACCTTTGCCGTTTTTTTTTCTGCCAAAGAAAACTGCAGACCTTATGGAAAATGAAAATCGATGCCCGTAGATATTAGCAACGCTACCACCATCCACCTTATCCATTAACCTACCGCCAAACAGTTTTCGCATTGTTGTGTTCTGGTGTGGGGATAAGACAACCGGTGAAATAACTAGCATAGAGGCATTCCAACTTAGTCCTCAGGGTTGGCAACGCATTTGAGGTCCTAGGATTGCAGTGTTAAGATTAGTCATGAGAATTCAAATGTCTATGAGTCTCAGATTCCACTTACCATCAGGTGGAAATTTCAAAATACAAATAATTTAATTGTTTCTTGTAGTTATTTAGTTTGAGTTCTAAACTTTTTTTTTTTTTTTTTATGTTAAGGAGAAGGCACCCGAGCACTCAGGCCACCTGATGGTAAGTGGAATCTGAGACCCATAGACATTTGAATTCTCAAGACTATAATCCTAAGACCTCAAATGCGTTGCCAACCCTGAGGACTAAGATGGAATGCCTCTATGCTAGTAATTTTACCGGTTGTCTTATCCCCACACCGGAACACAACAATGCGAACACTGTTGCTTGGCGGGTGGTTAATGAATAAGATGGTGGCAGCGATCCGGACGGACCCTGCACAGGGTCCTACCACCACTAAACTAAACTAATTAGTTTATACCGCCTGCCATAAATTTGTGTCCTCAGTTATTTCTCTTACAAGGTTGTCTGGAAGAGATCGCTATTTAGCGGTAAGACCGCCTGTTGTATACCTATGATTTTAATGTACTGTTCCGTATTCTGTTTTTATTTTTTATTTTATTGGTGTTCAATAAAGAGTATTTGTATTGTATTGTATTGTGGCCTGAGTTTTCGTGTGCCTTCTTCTTATCATAAAAAAAACGCGATCCCATGGAATCCTAATTATTTTTTGGGTTATCTTAAGCATGGGTTACGTGGGTTAGGTTAGACCTGTGACCACCAAAAAATTATAAACGTGGAAATACCTGTCAATGAAATGAAAATTCGGCGAAGTAGAACATTCTATGAAATGAGTGTAGGTTTTTCAAGGGTAAATCATCAGTGCGCCAAACACGTAGCCACGGAACAAGATTAAGACATAGGCTTGGGACTTTAACTCGTCTATTCCATATTCCAACGTCAGAATTAACGAGACACTTGAGTCCTTTTATTACTAAGCAATTTAAACCCCGGCTGTCATTTTAATAATTTCATAATAGTATTTGACACTAGTTCCTGTGGCTGCATGTTAGGCCCCAAAGGAGAGCGTCTATCATTTCATGAAACACCTTTAATCAAATGTATCATTTCATCGAACGCTATTTTCTGTTGAAACCATAATGTTTTCAGGGTATCTTAAACCTAAACTACGTAATTAATGTTTAAGATACCCTGAAATCATTATGGTTCCAGCAGAAAATAGCGTTCGATGAAATGATACATTCGATGAAAGGTGTTTCGATGTAATGATAGACGCCCTCCTGTGGGTCTAACATGCAGCCACGGGAACTAGTTGTATTAGTTATTACTTGTTGATTTTATGTTTGTAGTAGGTAAGTCCTTAACGGCTTCGGAATCCTACACTGAATACAGCGTGTAAATTTCATACGGGCATATATTTTATCCTGACGTAGTTAACGATCATACAAATCATGTGAGAAAGATATTTTGTTGGTAACTTTTATTATTGAGGAGCAGTAAATTTTTTAAAGTTTGTCAATGTACGAAGTGTGCGAGCGTCCATCGGTCGTCAATGTATCGCCTGTATCCAAGTGCAAGGACGAAATGTGTGGAAACTAAATACCAATCTCAGGCGAGTGCACCGCCTGCATTAATGACCGAAATTTTTGACTTTCATGGGCGAAGTAAACAAATGGCGAACCATAAAAATTCGTGAGCATAACATGACTATTATGTAGATGCTTTAATTTAATTGCGCAATGTCATACATTGCTTGCTGAATTAATTAGTAAGAAAAAAAGAAATACAACTAATGTTGCTGTTACACACGTTTTTATGTTAATTAGGGTGTATATTAACTATTGTTAAAATATATGCCCGTATGAAATTTACACGCTGTATAAGATAAAATTTTCCCGGTTTTTTAACTTTAAATTTTATTGCAGCGGGTAAATCTCAACAGAAAGTTCATACCACATGAGACATGAGTGTACGGGTATAAGTATTATCCCTTGTCGTATCTAACAATATCTGAATCTAATACCTTAAATATGCGCCAAACTTTTCAATTCCGCTAACCTTTTAAAAACAGCTATTAAAAACTCGTTTAATCCAGTTCATAAAGACCTCTTTACCTCCCTCGGGCAGGAAATAATGAAATACTCACACGGTTTACGATCGCGCGTGATTGTATTCGCTAAACGCGCCAAATTGCCTTTCTTTATAGCCCGGGGTTTTTCGGGGGTTCTGGCATATGTATGTTCGGCTTTTGTATCGGTTAGTGGAATGAGAAGGGTCTGAGACATTGCTTTATCTGTGGTGAAACACTTGAAGAAGGGCGCCAAGTCAAGATGCAAAATGCGATTTTGCAAAATGGACAAAATGTATGGAATCAACGTAAGCTTTTGACCGATCGCGTTGGATGCTATGTCAACTTCTTACACCCCTTTACTTATAAACTTAGAATAACCGTAGGGTAGCTTATGCCATGCTTTGTCCTTCGTCATTCTTTATTTGTTCAACCACGTGTTTTTTACCGCTTGTTCTTCCATTTACTTAACTGTGAATATTTTGTTTACAGGGTTATTTCTTCTTTTTCCTTCTTAAATGTACTTATGTAAGGCGTTTGTTTGCCCTTCTTAAGTTTAATAGCCACTAAAGAGTACCTTATCTTGGCATATACATTTTATGTCACAACCTCTGGCTATCAGCGTGGAATACAGCTGCTCTCAAAACTCTCTCAACTCGGCGGTCTGTGAAAGTGTTCTGCTGAATACCACTTGCGGAGACAGTGAGCACCATCTATCCACCACACCGGCACTAGAGTTGTAAAATCAAGCAGGTATTCATCATGAAGATGACAGCGTGAGTACCGTAGCTACGTCTTTAATCTATCCTGTTGCACCGATCCATATTAGTTGCGAAGAGGTGACCTTAATCTAAGTCAGTGTTTAGCAATACATAACCTATGTTAACAAGAAGGGAAATAAATGTGGTTTATTAAAGACTGATTTTTATTTGAACAGTTTCATTTGTTGATAGGACGTAAGTATGGCGTTGTTACTTAAATTCGCCTTACTCTTTCCTGAGCTGAGTCTTTCTCACACCCTAGTCACATATGCTCATCTACCCAGCTACCCTGGACTATCGACGTTATCGACTAACGTCGATTATTTAATGATGAATCTAATTACTGTTTCTATTATGATATTTCTAATTACGACTTTTATTTTATTTACGATGAAACTATTGACATTAATATTAAATTTGATAAATTATTTTCTGTTTTGACGCATTATATTAATATTCATTTTCCTGTAAAAACTGTTAAATTAAATAATAAAAGTAGTGCTGTTCCATGGTTGACCGAAAAAATATTGGAGTATACACGTAAACACACTGATATGCATGAAATACGGCGCCAGTATCCAAGTAATAAAATTATAACAGATTGTATAAATAAATATTACAATTTAATTAAATCTGAAACGTTGCGTGCTCGTCAAACCTTTATTGAGCAAAGATTGGCAGGAAGTACAAATCCTTGCAAGGAAATCTGGAACATAGTAAATGAAGAGATAGGCACAAAAACTCGGTCACAAAGTATAAACCTCAGAGACCCGACCACGCAAATGATTATATCTGATACTGACATTCCTGATACATTTAATTCTCATTTTATAAACATAGCCTTTAATTACGTCGTTGACAGTGATAAGTCCTTAAGCCAACAATATCTCCGCAGACATGTGCGCCACTCGGCCGCGCCCGCGCTTTCCCTCCCCACCGTCACGACGGATATGCTGGACCAGGTTCTGCGGCGCATGTTCAAAACGCGTCAAATTGCCGACACCTATGACATATCACTTAATATTTTGTTATGTATTTGGCCGATTATTAGCAACATATTAGTTAAATTAATTAATGATGTTTTTGTTACTGGTGTTTACCCTGATGTACTCAAAAGTAGTCGTGTTTGCCCTGTGTTTAAGGGGAAAGGAGACAAGTACGACGTCAACAACTATAGGCCGATAACGATAGTTCCTACCTTATCTAAAATAATGGAGTCAATATTGTCGTCACACATTATGAGCCACCTTGAGGATAACGACCTATTAACGGACCAGCAATTTGCGTATCGGCAGAAGACGTCAACGACTGCGGCGGCGTGTAAAATATTTGACTGCGTTGTTACTGGTCTGGATGAGAGGTACAAGGTAGCGGCTATTTTATGTGACTTGTCCAAGGCCTTTGACGTGATCAATCACGGAATGCTTCTGGACAAGTTGCATCACTACGGCATCTGCGATGTCAGCCACCGTCTACTCACGTCGTTTCTGTCCAGCCGTCAACAGGCAGTCAAATTGTCCGCAAATGGCAAAAGGATGCGGTCTAAGACCGGAAGTGTGAATCTAGGGATCCCTCAAGGGTCTGCATTAGGAAACACACTATTCCTAATTTACATGAATGACCTTCCAACAGCCATTACAGCTGGCCTGTCAGTGCTTTTTGCGGACGACACGACTGTCGTGGTTAGTGCCCGCACGTATAAACAGCTCGGGAGAAAATCTTTGGCGCGTGCCAACAATTGCAAACATGGTTTTCGGCTAATGGCTTGATTTTAAACTTGACAAAATCCAATATTATGGTTTTCTCAGGCCGAAGTGTCTCGCTTCCTCCGTGCGTGGCAAACAGTCCGATGCCGATATGCAATGAGTGTAAGTTCCTCGGCTTCATGCTTGACTCTCATCTTAACTGGAAGTGCCATGTTGACAAACTGTGCGATAAACTGAGTGGTGCCGTCTTTGCGTTGCGTAAACTGGGGAGGCTTATTGCAAATGATGCATTAAAACAGGTGTACTTTGCACATTTTCACTCGTTGATGTCGTATGGCACGCTCCTATGGGGAAACTCCACGGATGCCAACAGGGTAATGCTTATGCAAAAGCGTGCCTTACGTACGTTAGCTGGGGTAAAACCTAGGCACTCTTGCAGGGGTCTTTTCATAGCGCACCGCATATTGACACACTATTCTGTTTACATTTTCCAAATATTAATGTTCGTAAGAAATAATATTTCCTCCTTCGCCCGCGTCAATATTGTTGGCAAGGAGCTCCGCCACACCGGGCGTTTAAGAACAGTTCCCCGTCGCATGGCACTTGCGGGTAAGAACCCGCGTGTCATAGGTCCCACGTACTATGAGCGTCTACCCGCCAAACTTAAAAATGTACAATCCGACGAAGCATTTAAACATCAGCTGAGAAACCTTTTATTGGATAATCCATTGTAGGTACTCCGTGGATGAATATATGGCACTCAAATTGTAAAATTATTATTGTATTGACATTTATTAATCTATGTATACCTATTGATTGACATCGGATAAGTGACCATTTACTAGATATTTAATAGATTTGTTTTGATTATTTGCATGTTATTTTTGTATTCTTTGATTATTAGTATTTATGTCGACAATCTCAATGTAATTTCATATTTTTTGACATTTAATGCAATTTATATTGTAATATTACATTGATGAATAAATAAACTAAACTAAACTAAACTATTACAATTCAAGGTAAATTTTCTTGGCTTCAAGGCGTTGTTCGCAGTGCAAAAATCAAAAAATCAAAATCAAAATCAAAATGTTTATTCAGTAAATAGGCCCCCATGGGGCTCTTTTACACGTCGGTAATATGAAGTGAATTTACTAGCGCTTCAGATAAGACCATCATTGCGGAGAAGAAGCGCCAAGAAACTCCAGCAGAAGGTCATTTTTTCAAACAAAAGTACAGAAATACTTAAAAGTAAGTTACATTACAAGTACTTAATAAAGTAATAAATAATAATGATTAAAGCTTGAACAAATAAAATCAATACAAATGTAAGGCTAATAACATTAAACTAAAAATAATAAGTCTAGGAGAACAACACGACGAGGTCTCTACGTCAAAAGCCATATTTAGAATAATGAACTGAAGAACCAGTCCTTGCAAACGTGAACAGACCGGACCCCACAAACAGCACCCGTTCACGAGTATGACGCGTGCAATCTCCAGTGTCATATATTAGCTTCTTGCATAAGCTACCCCACGGTTCTTCCACGTTTATAAGTAAGGGGAGTCGATAAAAAACATAAACGTTTGCATCTAGGCTACACCTACTGGTATTCACTAAAACAAAAGCTTACTTTTGACATAATAAATAAATATTACGGGGCCTATATTCAACTGCGTTATAACGATATCGCGTTTGACGTGTTTTGGTATCGTTTATGTCACAGTCGCTATTATTGTAAATGACATAAGAGGTATCAAAACTTTGACGATACGGAAACAAGTCAAATACGATATCGTTATTACCGTGTAGAATCCCAGCCCAGGGCCTCTATTCAACTGCGTTATAACGATATCGTTTTTGACCTGTTTCCGTATTGTCAACGTTTTGATAACTCTTATGTCAAACACGATATCGTTTTGACGCATCTGAATAGAGGCCCTGGGCCTATATTCAGGTGCGTTAAAACGATATCGTGTTCGACTCGTTTAAGAATCGTTTATGTCACAGTCGTCATTATTGTAAATAACATAAGAGTTATCAAAACGTTGACAATACGGAAACAGGTCAAAAACGATATCGTTATAACGCAGTTGAATAGAGGCCCAGGACAATCTCACACAAATTGACCTAGTCCCAAACTAAGCTCTAGGCTTGTACTATGGATACTAGACATGGATATGATCAGCATCATCATCATCATTATCCGCCGGAAGACGTCCACTGCTGGACAAAAGCCTTCCACAAGGTTTTCTACAACGACCGGTCACCTGCTGCTGTCATCCAGCGGTTTCCCGCGACCTTCATCAGATCGTCGCTCCACCTTGTAGAAAGCCTGCCGACATTTCGTCTCCCGCCACTCTAGAACCTTTCCCTCTAATGGCCATCGGTACTACGAGCAATGTGTCCCACCCACTGCCACTTAAGGTTTGCAATTCGATGAGTATGTCAGTTGCTTTAGTTCTCCTGCGGATCTCCTCATTCTTGAGTCGATCTCGCAAGGAGACACCCAGCATAGCTCTTTCCATCGCAAGGAGACACCCAGCACAGCTCTTTCCATCGCAAGGAGACACCCAGCATAGCTATTTCCATCGCAAGGAGACACCCAGCATAGCTCTTTCCATCGCAAGGAGACACCCAGCATAGCTCTTTCATTCCCTTTGAGTGACCTTGAGCCTTCTTATGAGGCCCATTGTAAGCGACCACGTCTCAGATCCATTAGTCATCACTGGCAACACACACTGATCAAAGACTTTTGTCTTGAGGCTCTGTGGTATTTGGGACCAGATGATATTGCGTAGCGACAACAAACATACGACAATGACAATGATAAAATTACTTACATAGAGAACGTACGTACATAGAAAACATCCAAGACCCAGGAGCACACTCGCGCTCATCATACAAATATTTGCCCTTCCGGGAACCCAACCCGGGACCGCTAGCTTCAGATTTCTAAAGCATATTCAATTCTCTTCCATTTTGATGAGGCATACGTAAGGTCGGCCTTATTAAGTAGCTGAACACTTTAGTGCCTGAATTGCTTCGCTCCGGAAATAGAATGTTGCCGGCAAAGTTGCAAACTTGAGCAATTTTCAATGTGGGAAGTTCTGTGAATTCTCGGAAAATTTCCAATGCTTCCCAGATTGTGCTCAAAAAGTTTTGGGAACATTTTCATGATTTTGTAAATGTTCTGACCAATAAGGACCATACATATTTTTTCTTCTTACGCTCTCTGGAAAGTGCTGTGAAAGAGAAGAATAATTGTATAAGCGAAACAACAAAACACTATACAAAATCGACGACAGGAATGATGTCACAGCTGTTGTTAACTTTTTTAAATATACCGACCTTATAACTAAATTTGCATTTATTGCAGTAATTACTAAGTTAGAGGCAATATCATTGAATACAAATACATAAATAAAATGAGAGTGTCGAAAAAAAAACAATTTAGATTGTTTTTTTTTCGACATTCTCATTTTATTAATAAGTTTTAAATTTTGAACAAGTGTTGATTATATATAAAATCGCAATAAACGGGTCGAAACTTAGTGGATTTTTGGTGGATTTGTATACTTTAGAGGCATTAAATCTTAGTCCTCAGGGTTGGTGACGCATTTGAGTTCTTAGGATCATAGTCTTGAGAATTCAAATGTGTATGGGTCTCAGATTCCACTTACCATCAGGTGGCCTGAGCGCTCGTGTGCCTTTCCTTAACATAAAAAAAAGGTTTTTAACAAAAGTTGTTTTACTTTTTAACACCTTTGACAGATTAGTAGCAGTTGACAGATTGACATTAAAGCGACTAAGGACTTAAGTGGGCAGCTACTAAATAAGTTCACTATAAATTATACTCGGTAACCAAGGTACTCGTAGGTTGGGAACGTGACGCGGCACACTGCGTGGTCATGAATAAATCCACTTTATTTTCAAAACACATCTACTGCAATGGATGTTTGCTCTGTAAAGTTACCATTTGTAAATGTCTCTGAATGGCACCCAAAAATATAAGACCCGTATTTTACTACTAACAATAATTAGGTGACAGCTTAGATGACAATTCGGTATTAAATTGAAAAGTTTTAATCACTAGGATTCATGTAAGCTGCGCTGTATACACGAAATGTCACCTGTCACCTGTCACTGTCAGTATGGTGAAATAGGGGCAAAGAAACGCAGCGATGTATATATAGGGGATCCTATCCATAACCAACGTTTCACAAATGATTCATTTCACAACATATCATTTGACAACCCGCGCTTATTTCCGAAACTGTAAATAATTCTGGATTTACTAAAGGACTATCGTGTAGAACTCTAAGGTTAGGTTAGGTTAGTATATATATAAAAATCCTGAAATATTCGTAGTTACAGAAAAAAAAGCGAGTTGGCAAATTAATAGGTTGCGAAACGATGCATTTGTCAAAGATTTGCCGGTGTAAAGGCAGAGAACCTTTATATACCTAGTTATGTAAATGAAAAACCAAGTTACACAAGGAATATAAATACGAATATAATATGTATAACTTAGAGCCAAAGCAATACCGTAGCTTAATACGAGTATACATTATTTGTAAACGGAATAAGCTGAGATTCCACGAAGCTGTTTGTTTTGGCGGGTTGTGCTAAATTAAAAAGAAACAACCAAGTGCTTGTCGGGAACGAATTAAATAAGGATTCCGTAGTATGTTAGAGCGAGGAAATTAAATGTTTTTTAACAGAATTATTTGCAATTTGCCGTGATATACATTTGACGTATGTATAAAACATGCGCCGTCGGGATTTCAATTGGGCCGAGGTTCTACACGGTAACAACGATATCGCCTTTAAAGTGTTTCCGTATTGTGAAACTTTTTGATTCTTGAACTCTTGTCATTGATAAACGATTTTAAAACAGGTCAAAGGCGATATCGTTATAACGCAGTAGAATAGGCCCAGGGCATATTAACATGTTGTTTCTACAAATGAACAATGAGTACTGTTTTCTGACGAACAAACTGCGCCTTATACATCAATATTTTCTAAATTTAGGGTATACACAACTACAAGCTAACAGTACTACAAGCCCTTAATCCCTTACGGCCGAACCCTATATTCAAACCGCGGTTAGATAAGGCTTACTTCGGGTTAAAATTTGACATTTGCCCATACAAAGTGTGTCAAATTTTAATCCGAAGTAAGGCTATCTGTCCGCGGTTTGAATATAGGGTTCGGCCGTAAGTCGCCTCTTACGATATACATAGCAACGGGACAATTAGCTAATTATGGCTCCCAAATTTCAATCGCATTATTTACTTCTACAATAAAATACGTTGTTATTTTTCTCCGTGTAACATACGGAATTGAAGTCAATTTACTAGGTTGTTACTATATTTACGACGGAACCCAGCAGAAGCCGTTCATCCAAACGTTCTAACAAGGGAAACTGATATATAAGCCGTACGATACGAGGCGGTTTAGTGCGAGGCGTTTTATCTCCCAATGAGAGATTACGATCCAATTTGGTGCGTAAATAGATTAGCTTTTGTGCTCGGAGTTTGTTAGCTTCATTGTGTTTTGCTAGAGATATAAATGGTTAGAATTTATAATGCTTCTGCACGCGACTTTGTACACGTGTTTCGATTATCGTTATCCCCTCGGGAGCTTTTCAATTTTCCGGAATTTAAAGTAGCCTATGTGTAAATCCAGGATATAAGCTATCTCCAATCCAAATTTCATCTAAATCGGTCTAACCGCTGCAGCGCGTGAAAGAGTAACAAACATCCATAGGTACATACAAACTTTCGCGTTTATAACATTAGTTTGGGTTCGGTATAATTGGTAAATTAAGTTAAATATAGTTAGTACCGTTAGGCAATGGGCTTGCAACTTGCCACTAATACACAAGTAAACTTCGTGTCCTGTTTATACAAAATGTGGTTAAGTACATTAACAAGTATTTTTAGTGTTGTATTTCTGATGCTCTCACACATAACATGTATGTAGGTTAAACAATTGTTTTATTCAATACTATTTCTAATTTTAATTAATGTCTTTTACTTCTGTTAATGACGAGTCTTTTTAGAGAAATAAATTCGTGGATATCACACGCGAGGATAATTGTTCGGTGAAAGAGCATTTTCTCTGATGGACTAAACAGGTGGGACGCGCCACGCGCGTCTGTCAATTGTTTAATATGTACTGTAATCAATTCTTGTTGTTGGCAACATTTGAAAACGCTATTTTTAATCCGATTACTTTAGAACGATTACTATTGGTTGGTTGTTTGTTCAATAAAAAGCAACCGCACTTGTGGCGCCAAGGGTTATAGCTAACGAGTAACTTTATTAAAAATACGTTATTAACTCAAAGATATTTAAACTGTAAACTTTATCTTAAGGTTAAGGTGTTTGGATTTATTAAAATCTAAAAGTGTTGAAGATTGTTCTTCGTTCTCCATTAAAACCTGTGCTAATATAAAGGAAGATTTAACGAAATGTAGATTTTCCTTGAGAGTTGTATGAGGAGTGTCCCAAGGAACTGTTTCGACTGTCGAGCTGGTTGGCTACCATCGGCGGCGGTAACGTTGTAGGTATGAGTTGTAAATTACAAGCTGTTCATATAAGATTATCAATGCAAGAGCAAATGATTTTGGGATGTGTCCGTTTTGTATTCAATGAGCGGTTTATTTAATCGACTAACACAGAATGCCATTAGGCATTAGGTCCACTATTTGTAATAAAAATATAAAAATATAACAAAAAAAACGTGACCCTAGTAAAAAAACTTAGAATTGAAAAAAGGTATAACTCAGTATTTATTATTAGGTGTTACGAATTAAGTCTACCTGCCCTGGAATTCTACAAGGTAATAACGATATCGTTTTTGACCTGTTTCCGTATTGTCAACGTTTTGATAACTCTTATGTCATTTACAATAATGGCGACTGTGACATAAACGATTCTTAAACGTGTCAAACACGATATCGTTTTAACGCACCCGCATAGAGGCCCTGGTCTACTTGTGTCCATTTTCACTCTGGCAACAGTAATATCTATAATATTTGTCCTATATCTACTCCTTCATTTGTTGTTGACGACCGCGTTAGCCTAGTTGGTAGTGACCCTGCCTGCAAAGCTAGCGGTCCCGGGTTCGACTCCCGCGTCAGAGCAAATATTTGTGTAATGAGCGCGCGTATTTGTTTCTGTGTCTCAGGTATTTTCTATGTATGTAATCATGTGTTACTACATTACAATCAAGCATGTTCATTATTTCTTTGCCAGTATAAATACCTCCACCGAAATTACCACAATAGTATTAAATCACAAATTCGTATTTGGCATGCCTTGCAGAGGTGTTCCACTAAATTGGCATGCACGACTAACGTCGAAGAGACGTGTTTGAGCGTCCACGTCAGAGAAACTTTCACCTAACTCGCAAAGTTATGCCAGTATACCAAGTTTACGACTGTTACCATAGTTACATATGCATTACGCTAGTTATATTATGAATCCACCAAATTTATAGCCGTCGCCATCATTTACTAAATGAGTAAAAGGGTCCCTTAGACTAACAGTTAAGTTGGCACCCACATAGTAAACGATTCACGCTAGCTGGCGATATCCGTCCGGCCGCTTTAAAAACTGTGGCCCTAGCCAAGAAGCAAACGCTCTTAACGTTTTTCTTTTCTATCGCTCAAAATGTATAGAATGACAGTTGACAACCTGGTTTATCGAAACGCACAAGAATGTCATCCCATACATTTTGAGTGATAGAAAAGAAAAACGTTAATAGCGATTGCATCTTAGCTAGGGCCTCTGTTAAGCCTTTAAAGATTTAAACATCTAACATGTTTTTCAAACAGAAAATGGCGTGGCCAAATTGTTGAAGCATTCCCCGCGTTCGTCTGCGGGGGAGGGGGTAATGTTTTGACTTTTGAAAGTTTCGACCACTTGTACTGGGATGACAGCTGTCATGAGAAAAGTGAAATTTTATGACAAACAATACAGTTCACTGCAAAGTCGCAATGGACGTGCAGTTGCACCTAAACATATTTTGCCATAATGTTTTGTTAGTTTTTTGGAGAAGCGGACGCGCCTTCACTCTAAACAATTGCAGTTTTTAGGGTTCCGTAGTCAAACTAGGAACTGTAGTCGGTCCGTCCGCAGCCTAGCGCAGAGACTCTTAGTACTTAACGGCTTCGGAACCCTATACTGAGCATGGTCCGACATGCTATTGCCCGGTTTTTAGACATAGAGATCAACCTTCTGCCCGCGACTTCGTCGTCTAGATATCTATTATCGTTCTTCCCTCGGGAACTTTTAAAAATTCCGGGATAATAAAGTGTGTATGTGTAAAATCTATTTGTTAATCCAGGGCATAAGCTATCTCCCATCCAAAACTCATCCAAATCTGTCCAGCCGTTGCAGCGAGATACATACATACATAACGTCACGCCTTTATTCCCAGAGTGGGGTAGGCAGAGCAACAGAATACCAACAACTCTAAACTTGTTAATAATTCTGTAACCACATTTTGCATAGTCAGGCTAAGATGTTTACCAGTGTATTAGTGACAGGTTGCAAGCCCATCGCCTAACAGTACTACAAGCCTTTATTCCCTTAGTCGCCTCTTACGACATCCACGGGAAGACATGGAGTGGCACTATTCTAACCCGGCAACCACACGATATTTGGAGTGGTGAGGCTACCAAGCAATTCTGGACAATCGATACTGCCGTTACAGATTTTAAGCAAACATTTAAAAATAAATATTATTAATAGTTGAATATAATTACTTGATTATGAAAACATCAGGATGATACTTCGAAATCAGAAGTTCGAAGTTACGTTACCTCCTCCCCTTTCTCACGATCTAAAAACAATTGATGAGAGAAAGGGATGGTTCATCAAAAGGTTCGAAATAAATGTTTCATGGTAACCACCCAGTAAACCTTAAGAGAAACTTATTACCCATTTAAGCATACGATGTTTACCACTTAACAGACTCAGGTTACCGTCTTTCCTGTGGACACACTGAAAGTTAACGTTTTTAAGGCCTAATTTTCTGGGTTAGCCCATTCCCGCAATAAGACCGTCAGGACTGCTTTAGACCTATCATATAAAAACATAACTTATATGCACACAAGCTCTTAACTATTGACCACACGAGACACAACTTTCGTTTTTAAGATTGTGTATGACCCATTTATAGACATGAAAAGTAATTACTTAAGCAAAAGTAATGACTTAAGAAACGATTTTAGTATGAATTTTGACAATAGGTACTAGGTATTTACACAAATAATTTTCTTGTCTATAAATACGGGTGTTAGAGCGTTAACAGTTGTCAAAATGTATGAACTAACAGTCGATGAACATTGATTGAATTTAAAATCGTATGGTGAAATTGGTACTTATAGTCTGTGACTTAACACTATGAACTGAAAGCTCAATATTAGCCGACGGACTGCTCGTGTGTGGGGCCCTTAAGAGAGACACGTTATAATCTCAGTTCTTTAATACTTCTTTATACCTCTGACATGATGTTTACGATGTCCACCTAAATTAGGCCACCGTGATGAGATATTTTACGTGGAACTTAGTATAGGTATTGGTAATAAAAATGAATGTGAAGACGGACGACATGTTTCATAACTGTTTTATAACTGTGCCGGTTGTAAAAAAAACCGTTTAAGTTTGCTAACCTCGTATTAATTAAATGCATATAGATCTTCTTACCTAATGACGGATTCCAATGTTTATTATATTTCTTATGTAGGTATGTATGTAATTTATTGTACAAACAAAAGGGATAACAATTATAAAACAGACAAAAATATAGCAGGGATGTACTAATGCGAACTTACCCCTTTAAGGGATATCTTCCAGTTAACCTTATTCATCCTCCTATCTCTTCTTCTTTTTCCTTTTTCTTATCTACTCGTGCATTTGAGAATGTCAGTAATACTATAAATGCGAAAGTTTGGATGTTTGTTACTCAATCACGCGAGATCGGCTATTTTGTATCCCATAAATTGGACAGGTCCCGAGGGAATAGCGCTCGAAGATAGGGACAATACATTAGCACCACGTCTTCCCGTGGATGTCGTAAGATGTAACTAAGGGAATAAGGGCTTGTAGTACTGTTAGGTGATGGGCTTGCAACCTGTCACTTATCCTAATATAGGTACACTGGTAAACATCTTAGCCTACTTGTGCAAAATGTGGTTACAGAATTATCAACAAGTCTCTTTAGAGTTGTTGGTATTTCTGTAAAACTCTGGAGATGAAGGCGTGATTGAATGTATTAATAAAGGTTTAAGAAGTTACGGTAATTATTTAACTTCGTTGATAAAACGGTGTTTATTAAATACAACATTTATTGAGCGGTCACCCGATTCCCAGTGTAATCGAGTAAGAGCCCTTTCACACTAGCGTTTTTGTCGGCGGAGCGGGAACGCGACCGGAACGCTGCGAGCACGCGACGGAAACGCGGCGTGATTATAATAAGAATTGCAAAACGCGGCGTGCACGCGACCGTGCCGCAGCGGATAAAAAATCGCGTCGTGCACGCCGCGTTGTGCAATTCTTATCATAATCACGCCGCGTTACCGTCGCGTGCTCGCAGCGTTGCGGTCGCGTTCCCGCTCCGCCGAAAAACCGCCGACAAAAACGCTAATGTGAAAGGGCTCTAACTCAAGTTTTAATGTAATTTGGCTGGAAGAGGTTGGAATCCGTAATAATATCATAAACAATAACAATAGGAATAAACTCAACAATTTTACTCTCTGGTTCGATAGGAAAACATTACTGAAACCAATTTAATTCACAAGCGATTTTAGCCTTTAACGTTATAACTATTGAAGTTATATAACAAACCTTTTCTATTGAACCTTTCATTAGTAGTTTTGAATATGAACGTCTCCGTTATGGGTAAGGACCAAGTTGGCCACGCTAACTTACTCAATTAAATTTTCTATGAAACTTCTCCGTTGTGACACGAAAATTACATATAATATACATTTGTAGGGATAATTTTCGTGTCACAACGGATCTTTTTTCACTTTTGTTGTTTGTATGGTTAACTGGGTCATTCTTCTTTGTTACCGACAATTGCCTGTCCTCATTTTACCATACGTTATCAGTTAGAGTATTGATTATTAATGTGTTAGTGTTTGAATATACGTCCAAACATTTATACATCTATTAGTACTAAATAATCTTTCACTTTCTCTATCCAGTGTTTTTTTATAAGTTTGTTTTTCATAGAATTGCGTGACAGTGGTAATACAAAATTTAGTCTCCTCTGAAAACGGCCACTCTGTCACAGTATATTCTAAAAAACCACAATAAAGAAAAAAACATTATCGCCACGGAAATAATCATTATTTAGTCCAAACAAAAATTCACGCAACGTATTTTAAAATCAAAAATTAAAACCGTAATTATCAATAGTTGAAAAACGCAAAATATAGAAAAATGACGATGTATTGTCGGTAAAAAAGTAGAACGACCCAACTACGCTTAACTATGGTCCAACTATTTGGTCCTTACTCTTATATTTTCGTCTATTTTAAAATTATGATCTCTTTTGTTTGTACGATAAAGTGTTTACATACAGTTTAGCTACTAATACTGTAAAGCGAAAGTGTATTAGTAGGTTTGTTCAAGCGTGAACCGACCGATGTGGAAGGGTTCATATTTACATTCTAAGTTGTTTCGATTCCCGGGTGTTAAAAGCGAATTTTAGGAGATCTATGAATGCAGTTTTGTTTCTTTAAAAAATAAAGGAATGTTTAAAAAAAAAAACAGGGACAATCTCACAAAATAAGACGTAGTACCAAACTTGTACTATGCTTGTACTATGGGTACTAGACAGCGATAAACATACTTATATAGAGAAATACATACTTAAATACATGGAAAACATCCAAGACTCAGGAACAAATATTTGCGCTCGTTACACAAATATCTGCCCTTACCGGGATTTGAACCCAGGACCTCTAGCTTCAGAGGCAAGGTCACTCCCAACTAGGCCAACGTGTCGTCAGTAAAATGAGCTTACTAAAGGATTTAAGGTAGGCCGGTAGATTACTTCCACTCTGTATATGCCACAGTGGAAACGAGATTGCCTAACTTGTATTTTAGCCAGCCTCGCCAACACTCGGCCGGCTAACCACCTCGTCCACAATCCCCTACGTTCCGGACCTAGGCAATAATGTATTATATTTTTCTCGAGCGCCTCTTCGACGTTAATTTAATGCGATTCTTTATAAATAGAGTGGTTTTAATGGAAGCATGTTTTATTATAACTAAGCAATTAACATGCACGTTAATTATCTGAAACTGGATTCTAATAACTTAAAAGATTATATACAAACATTTTCATCTTATTAAGACTTAATAACGCATAAACGAACCCAATTAGCATTCATATTCTGCTGCCAAAAAGCATGAATACTTGACACGTACAAATCGGCTTAGAAAATAGGCATACGAACACTTACATAACATAAAAAATTACAACTCAAGTTATAATTCAACACAATTTTAAGTCTTAACGCATGACATTAAAGTTTATATTACACCTAGGGTTTAGAGCGTCTTATGTCACGTGAGCAGGTGTAACGAGGCGAGCACTTATTATAAGTCTAAGGCTTTTGTGTCATATAAGGGTAGAAATATGTTAAGAACAAGTACTGAAGGCCTCATTAAATGTACCTAAGATACTGAAAAATAAAGTCAAAAAACCGCCTTCAAAAACGAAAAAAAAATCTTCTTTCAAAGTTGTAGGCACCTACCTAATAGGTTAGTCCCACTGAAGTCGGCTTTTTTGGTGAAAATATTGTGGTCACCGACTTCAGTTGGACTAACCTACAATAAGTGCCTACAATTTTAAAAGCAGTGATTTTTTTGCGTTTATGAAGGTGGTTTTTTGTTTTTAAAACATTTATTTTATTTATTACTTTTTAGTGATCATCAAATGCTCTTCCGTAGTCCCACTTACTAGTTGATATGAAACTTTAAGTTCAAGCGCGCCGCAAGCAACGCCGCCGGAAAGTCATAGTCATATTTCAACAAGTAAATATTCTTCGTTGTAGTCTCTCAACTATAATAATCGAGATATCTGATCGCCACCCTTGAAATAGGTACCGTTAAGGAGTTCCGATGGCCATCTGTGGTCTTCATTATCAGTTCCACTTCCCCAAATGATACTTTCTGAATGCAAATGCTAGATTTGTTACTAAAAGTACTAAAATCGCTATATATTTGCCTACAATTTTTGAGGAGTTCCCTCTATTCCTCACTGATTCTCTCATCAAATTCAAATTTGGTGACAATGGGACCAGCTCACCTCGAAAGTATACTCTATCAAACCAAAAATATATTTCAAAATCGGTCCACAATTGACGGAGTAATCGGTGAACATACATAAAAAAAATACATACAATGGAACGTACAATCTCCTCCTTTTTTTGAAGTCGGTTAAAGGTATAAAGTTACTTGTATTTTAACCTCTGAAAAAAGTGGGGCTTTTTAGTTTCAAGTTTAGTTTAGCTGTGTATGTGGAGGGTCCAATTTGGTTTTTTCGTAATGATAGGTAGTTTAATCAAAGCGCTTTTTAGAGGTCCCATAAAAAGCGGTCAGATAAATGTACTAGAATTTGTAATACAAAATTTCTAATTATTATTTTTCATACAACATAAATTAATTCACTGATTGTACTATAAAGTAAAATCAGTAAAAAATATTTTCAAATTCGTAGAAAAAAAGAAGTAGCATTCGAGGAGTGTAATCGATACGTACATTTAAAGCTCCATGGTCAGAGACACCTTGTATTTTAAATATATTTTAAGTACTTAGTAGCGTACGTAGTAAGCCGGTAAGTTGTCGAATATTCCCGAACAATGGAGTATCCTGCTAATTGATAAATTATTCAAGGTAGATATTCACAGTATATTTAAGTGGTAGTGATACAATAATGCATTTCAACGTTGACCTTTAAAGCCGGTAAGCTGTCGAATATTCTCGAACAATAGAGTTTCCCGCTAATTGATAAATTCATCAATTTATTCGCAGTCCATTATTGAGATTAACGTTGTGCTAATTGAGGCTTTATGCCTTAGATGTTTCGAACAGGATTATTGGTGAGAAGAGCGGTGGCGGATGTAAGAAACCACGCTTCGAGTATTTCTAAGATAAGAGTCAAATACACAATAATATGTAGAACACAACTCAAGATTAGTTTAATAATACTGGTTTCCCCTATTTTGGCATAAATTTGCCCTCCGGCCTCGTGGTTCGACAACGTTGTCCGATATCGACGACGAGGAATTTTGATTGCTTGCGGTCCGACATGTCGGACTATCAGGATTTTTTTATTCCAGTTTGTTCGACATCATCATTATTTCGAAACACGTGAATTATTTTTTTCTGTTCGTTCGAGGAGAAGTAGCTATAAAACGATTGTCTTAAATTCAAAATCATCATTTATTCAGTAATTAGGCTACGTCAGGGCACTAACTTACTTAGTATCGAGCAAAGAATATACAAACTCATTAGTTGTTCAAACGTTATCTAAACTTTCTTATGAGCATCTTCGGAATACTGGCATACTGATAATGTATTATTGATATGAACTTGTTTATTGATTGTTATCCATTCTAACGTAGCTAATTCAAATTACAATGAATTATTTTTTCTGTCACGCAAAGGTGGTGTGGTCCTTTTAATGGACATCAATTCTACTGCAACAAGAAATTCCTGCATGGCAAAAGTACATGGACATGTTTTTTTTTAACACAATCATGATATCGATTAATGTTATTCCGATTATGAATAACATTAGAAAGAAAGAAAGAAAAACGTTTATTAAGTGCAAGACCAAAACGTATTACAATGTATTTAAAAAATAACATAACAACAAAGATAACATGCAAGCACTTAAAAGGCGATCAGCTCAGCAATATGCTGCAACTTTAAGTCACAGCGCTGATTTTCAGCTGGACCACTGAGTTTACGCGGAGAGCAGTCCCGTGTCTAACATACATTTATACATTAGATGAAGTAAAACAACAATACAAAACAAAATAAAAAAATAATAATTATTAAAAGGCAGACTGTCACTGGCAGATATATTATGTAGCATCGCAGGCTTCAGTACAAAGCAGGGGTGCCGCCACCCTGAAGCGAAAAGATATGGTCCTTTATCTTAACCCGAAAGCTATGTATTGATTTACATTCACGCAAAGGTGGCAGAATGTTATTCCAAATTTTGGTGGCGGCATACTTAAAACTTCTCCTAAACCGACTAGACCAGGTTAATTTATCGGAGAGATATCTGGTTTTTTACCACTCCAAATAGAAGCGTAGCAAGGTGAAAATGACGCCTACTTGCCATATTCAGTACTTTAGCTTCGGCTAGATAGGGTGAAACATGGCTTCTACGGGGAATATTAAAACAATATCTAGCGCACGCGTTTTGGACGCGTTGTATGAGTATCTTTGTTTTAGCTAATAATCGAGGACCATACACTACATCCGCATAGTTTAATTTTGAGAGAACGAGAGTGTCAACTTAATTCATGCGCAGCTTAACGTTTATAAAATCATGAATTTTGTATAACAATTTAAGTCGGTAAAAACAATTTCGTACCACTTCTACGACGTGAGAATGGAAACGCAAGTTTTCGTCAACTATGAGGCCTAGATTCCGCGCTTAGCTTCCGTTACCAGCTCGATAGTATCTCCTGCAAGACATATTTTAGGATGCTTTGAATTTATTAGAGCAATTTG
The DNA here is from genome assembly GCA_949316455.1 of Acleris holmiana. Lineage (NCBI taxonomy): Eukaryota > Metazoa > Arthropoda > Insecta > Lepidoptera > Tortricidae > Acleris > Acleris holmiana. The sequence goes on along the minus strand of OX438771.1, from coordinate 1,716,744 downwards.
TTTCCTCGTGCCAAGAACCATAAATTTAGATTTTCCTGGATTCAAAACAAGAGAGTTAAGGTGGGCCCAGTCTGATAATCTTTTTAGATCCTCATTTATTTTATTTCACAGCGTCCCCAGGCTTAAATGAAAGATAAAGTTGAACATCATCTGCGTATACTATATGATATTTGCAGTGTTTTATGAAATACACAATATCAGCACTGTATATTATGATTACATTAATCGATATGTGTAAGAAAACTGTGTACCTATCTCGTAAAATGATTAATTTTTAATTTACCAATTGATACTTGTTTCACAAAATTCACAGATCATGAAGTCAAATAATCATACGTGTAAACAAAGTCAACATAAAAATTATATTGATATACAATTGTATAAAATGAAAAAAGATGCTTGTGAAGACACTTCAAAACCTATGAAACAGATTTATGAGCAACATGTGATACCCTCAAACAACGCTGGTTCAGATTTAATTACGAATATACCAAAATCTACATCCGTGAAAACAGCCACACAATTAACTGCCCATTAAAGACGGAAGTGAGAAAATGTAGAAAGAGATGAATATAGATTTAACATAAGAATCTCATGTGCACGACCAAGACAGTTTCTCTCTGTTTATCTTCATTGGTCACTCAGCCGTGTGGACGATTGTACATAACCTTATTTGCTAAAAATTGCTTATCATTATTCAAACCTTATCAAATTATTACCGATTTTAAAACTGCACTTATGACGGCTTTAGAAAAAACATTTCCAGGAATAATATTAAAGGCTGTTTATATCATTACTTCATTATGCCAGAGGTTTTCAAGAATGCAAAGAAGTGTGGGAATATCACCAGAGAACAAAATGAAAAAAGGATAGTTGCTCTAGCAACAGTACTGCCATTTCTACCAGCACAATTGATTCGTTCCGGACGGGAGTATATTTAAGATGACTTGTATGACTCTGATAATAAGGGAATGTTTAATCTTAAACTACATGGAAAAACAATGGCTGACTAGCGATGACTTCATAAAAAAGTGGTCGGTGCTTGCAATTACTAGCATAGAGGCATTCCATCTTAGTCCTCAGGATTGGCAACGCATTTGAGGTGTTAGGATTATGGTCTTGAGAATTCAAATGTCTATTGGTCTCAGATTCCATTTACCATCAGGTGGCCTGAGTGCTCGTGTGCCTTCTCCTTAACATAAAAAAAAAATGGTGAAATGCTCCGAACAAATAACTGCCTTGAAGGATGGCATAAACTAAATGAGCTCATAGGCAGGAGAAAGAAACCAAACTTATCGAAATTATTGTCTATATTAAAAAGAGTAAATGATTTTAATGTAATTAAACTATAGGAGGAGTATTAGAGAAACGCAAAAGAAGACGATTGTTCCCGACGAATTTGTATAGTATAAAAGTAATATGATGCTCGAGCATGCAGAAATTGACGTAGGGTTTTTTCTCCAGCGAATGTCCTGGAAAAGGTTGATGTTATATGTGTCCGGCTTTATCCGGACGCCTCGCAGCTCTACCTTAACCTAACCTCCGTAATTAATAATTAAGAAATCCTGAAACATCATCATCGGAAGGGGGCGCCCTAGGCGTACTTTTTTGAATCAAATCGGAGAAATACTGGAAAGGGGCCGAATCTTAAGTACCCGAAACCGACGTGCATGCATGACTCGATGTATGAATGTGGAAGAAGCGAAAGAGCTTTGTCAGGATCGTAGCAGGTGGAAAGAAGTGGTCTCTGCCTACCCCTCCGGGAAACAGGCGTGATTTATGTATGTATGTATGTATGAAAACATCATGGTTCCAGCAGAAAATAGCGACCGATAAAATGATACAATCGATGAATGATTCGATTAATTTATGGGTTAACATTGAAACCAATATTAGCGTAACAGTATTAATTTAACATATCGTAACGTTTGCTCGGGGTTACCTGATCATTAGCAATACCCCAAACCTGTGCTCCCACCCTGACAGACTATAGCTAATCGATGTACACAAAATAACCCGTTTCGTGGAACCAATGAGCCGAGCGATATTAACTAAGCCACATCAAAGGCGACGCGTTGAGCACGCCACGCATATTACAAAGTCAAGTATGTTTCAGCTCTTGCTATAGGGCAAATAATTAACTCTAAATGGTGTGACACTGTTAATATGAGTGGTGGTAGGACCCTGTACGTACAGGGTCCGTCCGGATCGCTACCACCATCTTATCCATTAACCACCCGCCAAGCAACAGTGTTCGCATTGTTGTGTTCCGGTGAGACAACCGGTGAAATTACTAGCATAGAGGATTCCATCTTAGTCCTCAGGGTTGGCAACGCATTCGAGGTCTTAGGATTGCAGTCTTAAGATTATAGTCTTGAGAATTCAAATGTCTACGGGTCTCAGATTCCACTTCTCCATCAGGCCATCAGGTGGCCTGAGTGCTCGTGTGCCTTCTCCTTATCATAAAAAAAAAAAACTAAATATTTTGGGTTACTCTCTTCTTCCAATCTATCCAACCCAGGTTTAATTTTGCCATAGGTATAACCCAATATCCTCCTAACCCAATTTATTTGTCATAAAAACCTAAAAACCGCGAGTCCTTTATAAAGTACTTTGCACTTGAGCCCTGAACATTTCCACTTTATTACAGAATTGTTACCGTTTTTCGCTAGAACAAAGTTGATTTTAGCGGTAAATATTATGTACTTTATAAAGTATACTCGGTTTTTCCAGATGAGTTTGTTTGCTTAGTGTCAGGACTTGAAGTGAGCGTCCATTTAAGTAACAACACCAATGTTCGACACTTTTAGCTGACATGCACCAATAATCGACAGAAGCTTTTAATTCTAAGATCATAGGGTTATAAATTGATTGTTGCAAAACAAATGAATAACTCTTATCTTCTTTGAGTAAGAATCAGTGTCGAACATTGGTTCTTTGTCGAGTACTGGTGTCTTTACCTTAGTTCTTTATAAAGGATGCGGGGATCCAGAAAGATTGACAGCCCTACCATTTTATTAAATTGCGCAGTGAGCCAAGGTGCAGGCTGGAAATCAGCGCTGCGATAGGGATTACGCATGAAAAACAGCATTGATTTTCATTGATACGATTGAGATTTTTTAAGTGTCTATGTATTTTGTACTGTACTTCTATTTTGTGTTGTGATCCTGTAGGGTTTGTTTTGTATGTTTGGAGGGTCTTATTGTAAGATGAATGTATGTGCAATACCTGTGGTTGTAGTTAATATTTGTGTGTGTTTAAAACTGTAATTAAGTTTTCATTTAAAATGCGCATATTTTTTACGCGACTGTGTCGAAAGAAGAGTTATATTTTTCAAGTGAGTAAAACGACTCAATCGGTAGGTACATTAAAAAAAAATACTTCTTAAAACTACAAACGAATGAGTTAAACGGGTAAGCGGGTAAGCGCTGAGTAAATACGAGTAAGGTAAAAGCACCAATGTTCGACACTTTTAGCTGACATGCACCAGTAATCAACAGAAGCTTTTAATTCAAAGATCATACGGTTTCAAATCTATCTTCTTTGCATAAGAGTCAGTGTCGAATATTGGTCCTAAGTCGAGTACTGGTGTCGTTACCTTATGTATTAAAAAAAATTGCTTCGGTGTTTTAACGCTTTCTTTTTTCTACACTCTGTTTTCTACCCTTATTTCCTTGTAAAACCACCAACCGCAAATCCAACCCGTAGTCTTCTTATTCTCCGTTCGCGGAACAATTACCGGCGGGACTTTCCGCGGGAACTTCAGCAATATCAGGCTGTGAAGGATTGATTAATCAAACAAGTAATTGGCGATCCAATTAGTTCCCGGACTAATTGCGTTAACGTTACATAATGTTCACATAAAGTATTACCGGTTACATGTGTATAATATCTCGCCGTTATAATAAAATTAGTTTTTACGTTCCTCACCCAGAGGGTAAAACCGGGCAAGAGCATGTCGGACTATGCTCCGTGTAGGGTTCCGAAGCCGTTAAGTACTACACACATAAAAGTCAATTGGTGCCGTCTTAGATGATTGTAATAGGTATAAACACTTTAATCGCCTGTATCTCAGGAACTAATGATGTCTACTTAGTCGTGATAGTTTTACTTTAAAACTCGTTATATGCTCTTTCATTTAATTATTTTTCAGATTTTTAGTATTTGTAGTTTTGGCTGCAGTAGTAAAATTAGCGCTAAAAAGCTTAATATTTCATAAACGAATTTTTAATCGAAAAACTGTGTCTGTAATATTTTTGAAAGACCTGTCCAACGACAGCCCAGTGTATAGGGTAAACGAAAAAAAAAAATACATCCCCACGTTACGTCCCCTACACGTGGGGATGTACACAATTTTTTTTTTAAATATTTTATTGTACTAAGAGTCTCTGTGCTAGGTTGCGGACGGACAGACGGACGGACATGGCGAAACTATAAGGGTTCCTAGTTTGACTACGGAACCCTAATAAAAACGGGACCATATTACTAAGACTCCACTGTCCGTCTGTCTGTCACCAGGCTGTATCTCATGAACCGTGATAGTTAGACAGTTGAAATTTTCACAGATGATGTATTTCCGTTGCTGCTACTACAACAAATACTAAAAACAGAATAAAAATGATATTTAAGGGGGACTCCCAAACAACAAACGTGCTTTTTGCTCGATATTAATAACGGTATCAGGTAGACTCTTGAAAAATTTACAGAATATTTATTTGTTTATTCACTTTAGAAAAATAATTTAATATAAAGTATAATAAATATTTAAGGGCATTCCCATACAACAAACGTGATTTTGCCGTGTTTTGCTCGATCTTAATACAGACACCGTGGTTGTATAGATAATGGTACGGAACCCTTCGTGCGCGAGTCCGACTCGCACTTGGCCGGTTTTTTTGTTATCATGGAGAAGGCAGGCCACCTTGTAGGTAATCTCACGGTAACAGGGTCTATGTTGGAATCCCTAATCATCATTTCGCATCTTTAGAATTACAGTGACCTAATCCAAATATTTTGAATTTTGACTTAGGTCTCTATAGTACTAAATTTATGACTCGAAATCGAAAGCTGAAAATGTTTGAATTGGGTCTCTATAATTCTAAAAGTGCGATTTGTCCTACTGCATCTAGACACGCGGGAGCGTGTCAAGCCAAGTTCAAGAAACAGAACTGGCGAGCCGCACCGTGTCAGGCCGGTGACACTCCGCGCTATTGCCTACTCAATGTGCGGCCTTTTATACAAGGCTAATCAGTTGAGTGTCACGCGAGCGCTCGTCTTGAAGCGCGCCGCCCGTACGCCGCTGCGAAAATAATTCGAGTTTTTGTTTAAATAAATGTACCTATGGCTCCTCGAAAAGCCAAAAGGTACTGTATAGCATAAGGGTGCTTAAAAAATGACAGGAATGGCGATCTATCATTATTTACACTGCCAAAAGATATAGAAAGGTAAGATTATTATTAATATTATTTTATAAATTATAACTTCGATCGAGGTAGGTAGTTACGAGTAGCTGTACTTATTTACTGACACAATGATTACAGTTTTGAATCCTCGAAACAAAAAGAGCGGAATAATATTATTTATTTTATTAACTACCTACCTGTTTCGCAGTTTTCGACTTATTCGCATCGAAAATCTATTACCTACCTTACTTAAAGAGCGTTCCGCGTAAGTAGATCTCCCAGTAATAGTGACTACCTACTAAAGCAAGGTCAGCATATACTGGTTACCTACCTTCTTACTTGAGTAACGGAATAGGTAATAATAGTGCTCGAGTATAATTTTGTCGTGTTATACGAGTTGCATAGTCCAAGAGCCTGATGTAAGATTAGTTTTTAATTTGATATATAAGTACTAACGTTTAAATTACGTTTTTCTTTCTTTTCTTTTAGTTTCTGATTTTGAACATTTTTTTGATTTGTTAGTTCTGTTAGGGTTATACCTACTCCCGAGGTTGACGGAAATTGGAGTCGGTTTATTTTTTGTTTAAGACTTGTAATTATTATAACAATATGTAGATGGATATTTTCGCTAAAACATGACCCTAGTAATGAGTTACCTATATAATATATAAGAAAAAGTTAAGAAGGTCCGCTTTGTGACTATTTTCAATAAAATTAAAATTATAATTAACTTTTGTTAAAAAACTGTAATTTTTAATTTTACCTTTTACTTAACTATAAATAAATCATTTTTTTTATCAAATATATGAAAAAGGAGTTAAAAAAATATGTAAAAATTAAACATTTGTAATTGTAATCAATCAGTCACAGTTACAAATAATTATAATGTAAATTTTATTATTAAGTATTGCAAGGACAAATTTATCTGCCATTAAAAATTGGCTCTCTCCTTGTATATTTTTAAGTGTAAGAAAGAGTAAATTTATGTCTCACATAAGCTTTACTTGTCGATTGTGAAACAGGCAATAAGACTAATAGGCTTTCCATCGCGGGTAGCAAATGTTGATTAAATGTTATTGATGAAACATAAATTTTGTTATTAGATATTAATAATTATTGTTTTTAAATCAAAAATATATTAAACGTTTTTTTGAAATTTCACCAATCCGACTTTTTTTAACGTTTTTTCATGTACTAACGATGTAATGTTAACATCTGTGGTGCATCAACACAATACAGGGGGCTAATATGGCTGCGTTGGTCGCGTCGCGTGACAACATGTGGATAAAACATCCTTCACTTTTTGACACGTGTATAAGTACGGAGTGACGGAAGCTTTATCCATATTTTGTCTTGCAATAAATGCCACCATACTAAGCATGCAGGTAGTTATTTTGCGATTTTTGTGCTATCCCCTTTCTTATCTATCTGTATTCTATATACCTATTTCATCTTGTTATAGATAAACAAAATGTTTTAAGGTCTATATCGAAGCTATTATAGTATTTTAACAACAAATATTTAGAAATACAACTATTACAAAATGAACCTTCAAAGTCCTTAAAATAAATGATTGTTTATCGAAAACG
>OX438771.1:1484553-1709553 GCA_949316455.1 Acleris holmiana | reverse complement strand
AATCGCCATGAGCGAGAAAGCACGAGTTTAACTGTCATTTCATATTCTACCTTACGCGTAACACGACAAGGTTTGTATTGAATTAATTGTTACGTTCGTTTATCTTCGGCATTAGTGAGCACCTTTCTGCGTTAACGAAGATTGCCGGCGTAACTTATATTTGTGGTCTTACTGTAAGGCGGAGTTAACCTATGACCGAGGCGCTTTGTCAACGAAATATGCAATCAAAATGTACGTACGGGACGTTAATCTTTTTTCAAACAATTGAAAAGTGAACGAAGTGAAAAAATCACCTCACAGTCTTCGACTCTTAGAATCCCTAATTATAATTTGTCATAAACCGGATTTTAGGTGACTGCTTAACTGTTGTATACAAAGTTGTTGTTGTTAACAAAGTTTCGATAAACGAAAATTCGTACAATCGAACCAAAAACATAAATGTAAAAAAGGAGAGCCAAGTTCAATACAAAAATTATTCTCTGCTGTGGGCTTCGCCGCAAAAAGAATGTAGATCTGAGATTGAGTGCCAAGTTCTATACAAAATCCAAATATGTAGTCTAAGGGCTGACTTGGCTGGTTTTCCCATACGAATTATTATTAAGTACCTACTTTTACACAGTCAAGGAAGAGCCTTGTGTTCGATGGGTAGTTTCTACCAGCAAGCCAAATTTTCGGAATAATAAAATAAGAACCGAAAGGTAACAGGTTTAGAACATGCGAACATTCGTATGGGAAAACCAGCCAAGTCAGCCCTTAGACTACATATTTGGATTTTGCATAGAACTTGGCACTCAATCTCAGATCTACATTCTTTTTGCGGCGAAGCCCACAGCAGAGAATAATTTTTGTATTGAACTTGGCTCTCCTTTTTTACATTTATGTTTTTGGTGGGATATCATTACTTTTTGTAGGTAAGTACATATCCTCGTAACGCCGTGGGTCCTTTTAAAAGGACAAAGTCAAAACTAAAAGTAGACTTTATAAATATAAAACAATTGCATTGCCAAGCCCACAGCAGAGAATAATTTTTGTATTGAACTTGGCTCTCCTCGAATGGAATAAGCAGCTTCCATCGGGAGGCATTGGAATAATCTGGTGTAAGGTGAGTGTCACCCACCCGTAATTCTATTGTACGACTCATTGTACAATACCTATACCTACCTACGTAATAAAAAGATAAAACTATTTGCTACTATCAACAAGTTCTCAAACTCAGAGTTAAGTAGGTATGTATATACACCTACTTACTTTTAACTATACTTAACTTACCTACTTACTAAAAAATACAATTATTATTTATTTAAACTATTGCCTATACTATACTAAACCTACGTACCTACTTATTATAGGAATTGTAATAATAATATTACTACAAATTATAAGTTTTCCTTAAGAAAACAGCAATTTCGCAGCATAAATCGCAACCTTATAGGTCAGATATCGAGAGACAACCGGACAGCAAGACGGCGCTCGCGCTTATAAGCGCGGCTGCCGCTCGCTCGGCCACGTTCGCGTCAACGGTTCGATTCGGTTGTCACAGCGCCCCACCCACCCCGCCCGCGCCGCTCCGGCGTCACTCGGCGCGCGCGCGTCGTGTATATACCGAAAATCTAAATGCCTATTATTTTATCATTATTTATGAGTAGGTAATGATTTTACACTATTGATGTGCGCTAAATATAAAAATAATAATTAATCCCAGTTATAACGTAGGTACCCTAAGTAATATTAGGTATTTATGTTAAGCGTCCATAATAGAATCTAATTATTTAAAAATTGCCAGTTTTTTATTTATTCCTTTGTATTCATCTAATTACCTATCTGCATACCAATTTTTAACTCTCTAGGTCATCTGGAGCTGGGTTAGAGTTTTGGTCTATAGGTCAGTCAGTGATAAAAATGAGGAATTTTGGACATTAATATCTAAATAACCGTTTGAGATAAGCTTATGAAATTTAGAACACATATGTATCTCGCAAGTCTCAATATATGAGCCAAATTTGATACGTTTATATAAAATAGTTTTTGATTTATGAGGGGGTCAAAAGTGGCTCCAAATGGTTCGTGTAATATTACACACGGTCACAGAATAAGTAATAGTACAAGTACAGAAGCGACACTCCGTGACAGCAAACATGCGAATTTAAACCTAAACAGAACGCGTTAACGATAATAAAACAAGTGCACGGCCGGAAGTGACCTTGGTTACATTTCTGCGATCGATAGTGGGGGCGCCCCTAACGAGGCAAAATGCAGCTTAAATCTGCGCCGCGAGAGTATGTATTATTTCGCCCGCCATGAGCTTTACTGACTCCGCCCACTCCGCAGGGCTGGCAGTTACTTGTACTAATTAATACGTTAATACTTATTCCGTGGCAGTTGTAAGAAAACAAATTGCATTAAACTTATTATTAATTGTAGTTTTCTTATGTAGATTTAGTTTTATTCATCCCTAACTGTTGCATTTGGTACACAAACAGGACTATTTTCTTTGTACCTATCTTTTATAATTGTATTTGTTTGTGCAACTGTTAGTGTGTCTAATTGAATAAATAAATGAAATAAATAAATCTAGTTTGTAACTAGAGACGCACTAAGCAAGACAAGCGAGAAAATACTACTTGTGCTACCCGTACTGAAATAGGTAGGTTAATGTTAGTCTAGGAGCTGACGCACGTTTTCGATAAACAATCATTTATTTTAAGGACTTTGAAGGTTCATTTTGTAATAGTTGTATTTCTAAATATTTGTTGTTAAAATACTATAATAGCTTCGATATAGACCTTAAAACATTTTGTTTATCTATAACAAGATGAAATAGGTATATAGAATACAGATAGATAAGAAAGGGGATAGCACAAAAATCGCAAAATAACTACCTGCATGCTTAGTATGGTGGCGTTTATTGCAAGACAAAATATGGATAAAGCTTCCGTCACTCCGTACTTATACACGTGTCAAAAAGTGAAGGATGTTTTATCCACATGTTGTCACGCGACGCGACCAACGCAGCCATATTAGCCCCCTGTATTGTGTTGATGCACCACAGATGTTAACATTACATCGTTAGTACATGAAAAAACGTTAAAAAAAGTCGGATTGGTGAAATTTCAAAAAAACGTTTAATATATTTTTGATTTAAAAACAATAATTATTAATATCTAATAACAAAATTTATGTTTCATCAATAACATTTAATCAACATTTGCTACCCGCGATGGAAAGCCTATTAGTCTTATTGCCTGTTTCACAATCGACAAGTAAAGCTTATGTGAGACATAAATTTACTCTTTCTTACACTTAAAAATATACAAGGAGAGAGCCAATTTTTAATGGCAGATAAATTTGTCCTTGCAATACTTAATAATAAAATTTACATTATAATTATTTGTAACTGTGACTGATTGATTACAATTACAAATGTTTAATTTTTACATATTTTTTTAACTCCTTTTTCATATATTTGATAAAAAAAAATGATTTATTTATAGTTAAGTAAAAGGTAAAATTAAAAATTACAGTTTTTTAACAAAAGTTAATTATAATTTTAATTTTATTGAAAATAGTCACAAAGCGGACCTTCTTAACTTTTTCTTATATATTATATAGGTAACTCATTACTAGGGTCATGTTTTAGCGAAAATATCCATCTACATATTGTTATAATAATTACAAGTCTTAAACAAAAAATAAACCGACTCCAATTTCCGTCAACCTCGGGAGTAGGTATAACCCTAACAGAACTAACAAATCAAAAAAATGTTCAAAATCAGAAACTAAAAGAAAAGAAAGAAAAACGTAATTTAAACGTTAGTACTTATATATCAAATTAAAAACTAATCTTACATCAGGCTCTTGGACTATGCAACTCGTATAACACGACAAAATTATACTCGAGCACTATTATTACCTATTCCGTTACTCAAGTAAGAAGGTAGGTAACCAGTATATGCTGACCTTGCTTTAGTAGGTAGTCACTATTACTGGGAGATCTACTTACGCGGAACGCTCTTTAAGTAAGGTAGGTAATAGATTTTCGATGCGAATAAGTCGAAAACTGCGAAACAGGTAGGTAGTTAATAAAATAAATAATATTATTCCGCTCTTTTTGTGTCGAGGATTCAAAACTGTAATCATTGTGTCAGTAAATAAGTACAGCTACTCGTAACTACCTACCTCGATCGAAGTTATAATTTATAAAATAATATTAATAATAATCTTACCTTTCTATATCTTTTGGCAGTGTAAATAATGATAGATCGCCATTCCTGTCATTTTTTAAGCACCCTTATGCTATACAGTACCTTTTGGCTTTTCGAGGAGCCATAGGTACATTTATTTAAACAAAAACTCGAATTATTTTCGCAGCGGCGTACGGGCGGCGCGCTTCAAGACGAGCGCTCGCGTGACACTCAACTGATTAGCCTTGTATAAAAGGCCGCACATTGAGTAGGCAATAGCGCGGAGTGTCACCGGCCTGGCGACGCTAAATAAAATGGCGGTCGACGGCGTCGCTGCAATTTCTGCCGAATAATTGACCAATGGCCGTCGAAGTTTTACCCCCGCAAACGTACTGCCTTATAATTGGCTAAAACATCTACGCGCGTTTTCTAAAAAAATGCTTTCTGCGCAGGTCCATCGTTGTAACTTATATTTGTTGTACATACTACTGTACGTTCCTATACGAGCGCAAGGATGCATATGCAAATTGATAGTCAAAGCAAATTTAATCCTTAATATTAACAAACAAGGTTGCTAATACGTACACGGTTCTGTGAGACATACGCCCTTTTTTCTAACGAGGGCAGAATAGTCTTCCTTCTTCTCTTTGCATTTACCTGCAACAAGAATGAACATATTATTATTGAAAGTAAGTAAAAATGTGGGAGTTTGCGCAAGTAAATAAATGAAATCGGGCGACAATCTCACACTGACCTTGTCAGTTGTACACTTTTACTTAGTATGAACATTACGACGCGAAGATAAACATACTTATATCCGTACCTGGGATAACTCGGGGCATCTATACGAAAGTGATGTAGCTAAATATATTATCGACTAAAAATATACATCGATGTTATTGCCAAAATCTTAATGTTATACTTATACTTAAATATTACTTAAGTTCTCCTCATTTTTAAATAAAAAGAATAACAAATTTAAACGAGTATATGTTTAAAGTAGTTTTCATAATACACGATAGTATTTTTTAAGCTATTGCATAGCTTCTATCGCGGGCCTTGAGCGCGGGGACCGAATCCAGAAATTCCGTAACGAAAAAACCTCACGCTCCCCACTCCGACGGGCAAGGAGGTGTGGCTTGAAGGCCGTGCATCGTCTAACGTCGTTTCAGTTCGGCAGTCTTCGACACGGCGTTGTGTGCGATTAGACGTATTGTACGACTCTACGAAACTCGCACGAATCGAGGCGAGCTGCTCCGAAATTGGACGAATACATAAGCAGCTGTTTATGAGAATGAATGAGAATGATGAGTCCACAACAAAATATGGGACCACCATTGACGCGGTATTTTCTAGGTATTTAGAGGATATTAAGTCGCAAACTTATGTTTCTTATTTCAGTTATCATAAACCTATAGTTTCAATGATAAATATTCCTGAATAACCAACAGCTACTGTAAGATAATAAAACCCACATGTATTGTAAAATAATAAAAATATTTTAAACAATATTAACTTTTTTTTTTATTTATTTAATAATAGAAAAAATTGTTTTCTTATCGGTCACCACGCTCAAAAAGTGTAATTTATTTATTTAATAGTAGAAAAATTTGTTTTCTTATCGGTCACCACGCCCAAAAAGTGTAACTTGAATTAATATCAAAGAAAAAGAAATACTGCATGAATAAAATAAATAAATAAAATTATAATTGCATAAGTTGATACAAAATGCTATGCAATAGCTTTACCGCGGCAGTCCCTGAGTGCCACACGTCTTTTTTTCATATTTTTCTCGATATTAATGATTGCCGTCTAGATGAAAATATCCACTTTAAACTGCTTAACGTTCTCTCAACGTCCACAGTGGTCATCGGGCATTCTTAAAATATTTATAATAACTCAAAGCCAATTTCTCATTCATGTTGGTTATTGAAATTACCTTGTTTACTCTTTTCACGGTGTCATAACTAGTATTTAATTACATCGACATCTGTTTCATCGATATCAAATCTCTAGAACTTGCCCCAAGTTATCCCAGGTAAGCTTATATCGAGATGTACATACTTAAATACTTAGAAAACATCTAAGACTAAGGAACAAATAGGTACTCGAACACACGCGTCATACGAAAAATCACGTGATCTACCAGTGTCGCGATTGGTTAGGGATTGAAACGCTAGTTAGCGAACGTGTCTTGGCTAGGGCCTAGAGAGAACACATTGCATTAGCCCTTCCTGGGGCCGATTGCATAATAAAGTACAAGCTAATAGGATTAGTGCTTTTCCATGGATTTTTGCTAATAGTACGGGGTTGTACTTTATTATGCAATAGGCCCCTGCTTTGATATCATTACCGCGTTGATGTTATGACAGCTCTATTCACTTGACAGTTAGAACGTCAACGCTGTAATTACGATTTAGAAGCAAGAGAGCTTACCGAAAGTAAAATAAAGGCTAATTGCAAATTATATCTAATCCCCGCCAGCACATTGTGAGGTTTTAAGTGGTTATTAAAACACAATGCGCTTGAATTATGTTCCTTAATTTGCGTTATAAAATGCAGCGAACGCCATTTCGACGAGTAAGTCCGCAAAATCAATTTTTGAACAACGATTCCATTGTGGAGAATATTCGTTTTTTAGGGCCATTCGTTGCAAGACGATAAGTACCAATTTCACCATACGATGTTAAATTTAATCAATGTTAATCAACTGTTAGTTCATCCTTTTGACAACTGTTAAAGCTTACTTAATCTGGTTTAAGTAACGGGATTGGGTCTTTATGCCTTTTGGCCGAATGTTTTTTTTTTTGTTAAACCGCTTTTTTTTGTAACTGTTAATACTTCCACCGTGACCGTCGCGTAGAACGGTTAGATTAGGTTCGTGGTGAAACTATAAGGGTTCCTAGTTTGACTACGGAACCCTAAAAAAAAGGTGAGTTTAGAAAATCGTTTTTCGAAGTTGGTTAAAAGACGACAATAATAGCGGTCTGTTAAATTAGAATAGTTTTAAGTAATTTTGTAAGTTATATCGTTAGTTTTTATTGTTTTAGATATTCGTCTTGTTAAATAAATTATGCATCCTCTATTTTATACAATAACTGAGAGAAATAATTTAGAATTTAAACTAAAACTTTAATACAATGCATCAAATTCTCCTCGTCTCTCAGTATTATGTCAGACAGGTGCCTCGACGCTGATTTTCAGGGAAACCAGACGATAAGAAATAACATCGTACTGACGTGAATCTTCTGAAATTGTAAAAGTGTTAAAAAACTCTCGCTAACTTCTAGAGATAAAACGTTCCTTTTCCAAAATTGTGTATGAAAAATCGTCACAAAAAAACGAAGAAGAATATTCATACCTTTTGTATGGAGAGTGAATATGCTTCCGAAAATGCCTCTCAATACTTTCTTAGAAAATATTCAAACATCTGGGAATTTCTCTAACAAAGCGCTGCTGCATCCACTGGTATCAAAGTCATAATTTTGCATAAATATAAGTAACCAGAAAAAAACTCCAAAAGTTTAGACATCTTAAGTACCGGAAACCGACGAGCATGCATGACTCGATGTATGAATGTGGAAGAAGCGAAAGAGATTTGTCAGGATCGTCGCAGGTGGAAAGAAGTGATCTGCCTACCCCTCTGAGAAACAGAGATGGGGACTAACCGATTACCTTTTTAATCAACTAATTAATTGATTAAACAATCAATCGTCACAAAATTAATCACGGTTAATTTAATCACGATTAAATTAATCGACGGAGTACACGAATAACGATTAATTAATCTTCATTTTAATCGACTAAATTTCACGATTAAATATCGATAAAAAAATGGAACACGCAAGGTACAAAAAATCAATATGTTTTAAATGATGTTACACAGATGTAAGCTGTTAAGCTGTAGCAATCTGTTAACGTAACTCGAAACTTAAAGTTACAAAAGATTCAATTTATTCCTAATATTAATCGAGAGAAAATTAATCTAATTAATTAATTGATCAACAAATTTAGTCGCTGTTAATTAATCGGCTATTAATTTAATCATGACTAAATTAATCGAAACTCTTAATACTAAGATTAATCAATTGCCTTTTTTAATCGTTAATCGTTAGTCGATTATATTTTGCCCTTCACTGCTGAGAAACCGGCGTGATTTAATGTAATGTAGTTTACATTTGCACAAACATTTTGCAAATGCAACGCAGATGAAGTCGCGGTGTCCAGAGCCTGTAGAACAAACCGTCTGTTTGCTCGAAGCACACGAACGTAACGTACTTCCCTGCCGAACTCCTCGTTAGCTTTTTAATGGAGCCTCGTTGGAGCTTTTGTTTTCACAGTTGTAAGCTCATATCAGATTCAGCTGCCGAGCCATTGTGGGCTGAGGGGTTCACAAAACAAATACTGATGAATTATGCTCATTCAATTGTGTTATGGAATAAAACAAATGCTTCCTGTTTGTTTGTGTGCATTATCGAGAACATGGAATTACATTTGTAGTGGTTGTACTGTTTGCAACAAAAGGAGAATAATTTTCTCTTAATTTAATAAAATTACATACCCTTAAGAAATGGAATAAGTAGTAGTCTTCTTTTTTTGCTTTTAGTCGCTATCATGTTCTTCATCTGAGCTGTCACAAGTATTGATAATAAGATTGTTTGAAATTCGATCCATTTCCCCTTCCTGACATCGATATTTATTTTCTTCACTTTTGACATGGCGACAAATGTTGTCCCAGTCCTCAGCAGTAATAGTATTCATTCGTTCAGTTGCTAAACTCATAATGCCTTGCATGTTTAAATTATGTAACTTACACTTAGTCGTACGGGCTGACACAAAATTATTCTGATAATTGTGAGAATACAATAAAATCAGACGTAAAAATATATGCACAACGTAAATAATATTCACAATTTGACACAGACATTATTTTGGTATTTACTTCTTCAATATATAACTAACCTCTTTTTATGCTGATAGTACGAGAAAATAGAAAATACAAATATAGAATGCCTGTAAACATACAATACTACTACATATGCAATTCCATGCTCTCGTTAATTTATCTATAGTTGAGTATAAATAGTGTATTTTTTTTAAATAATGAAAATATTTATTGTACAGTTATAGCGATTCTTACCCGTGTGGTTGCCAGATTAGAATAGGGCCACTACTGTCTACCCGTGGATATCGCAAGAGGCGAGTTAGGGAATAAGGGTTTGTAGTACTTTTAGGCGATGGGCTTGCAACCTGTCACTAATACACTAGTAAACTTCATGATTGTTCAAAATGTGGTTACAGAATTATAAAAAAGTCTTTTTAGAGTTGTTGGTATTTCTGTAGCTCGGCATATCCCACTCTGGGAAATAAAGGCCTGATGTTATGTATGTTACAATGCAATAAGAATCGGAGGCGTCCTTCTTAACAAAACAGCGTCGAGGTAGGTGAAACATGCCACCTTTACTCACGTAAAACAGTTATGTAAAAGGTCGTTTTTCAAAAATTGTTAAGGACTAAAATCTTCATACCCACTCTGGGAATAAAGGCGCGTTCCCGAAATAAAGGGTCTTGACAGATAGACAGATGGACGGACGGGCGGACGGACAACAAAGTGATCCTATAAGGGTTTTTTTTTGCTTTTGAGGTACGGAACCCTAAAATGTATGTTAAAATACTTATGTAAATATTCTGTTCTTCCGTTGAGTCCCCAGCGACAGAGGAAATAAAGCTGCGTAATTGCACCCACGCAAACCGTTTAACTTTTATTATTAACCTTTCCTCTTTGGCTTTGCCACATTACGAAGAATGAAATCATAATTATTATACATTTTACAAGTTAAATGAACGACAAAATTCATCAAGATACATTCATAAACGGTAAACAAGCGTAAATAAAGAAAGTTATCTTCGCCCGCATGACAGTTCCCAAGATACAACTCAAATTTCGTCAAAAGCGAGTTCTATTGTTAATTTTAAACTCGGAGGAGCTAAACCCAGCGAATTGGAGAACGCGATTATGGAATTTGTTGTACTGAAATTTGAGAATTAAGCGAGCGACGAATAAGCAGCTTAGGGTTAAGAATAAATCAATAGGTACTTGGTGAATCAAACAATAGGCCATGGAAAGGAAGTATTTATCTAAACACTTTATTGTACAAAAAAAAGAACAATTATAAAACAGACAATAATATCGCACGGTTATACAAAAGCGAACCTTTAAGCAATTGAGAAATAATTCATGACAACGAATAGCCAAATAAGTACACTACTAAACGAGAAATTGCTCTACTTATCAATAAATATACAACGTGTTACAAAATGATCCGTAAAAAAAATATACGAAAGTAGTGTCAACCCTAGTTAGTATATCTAAGATACTGAACTGACGTTATTTAATAAGGTTGACACTACTTTTGTAATTTCTTTTTTACGGATTATTTTGTAATACGTTGTATAGATACAGATATATACTATACTAAATAAATACCAAATCAGGAAAAAGTTTTGAGAACAAGTGTCATGCCTTCTTCACTCTATCTAGATTTAAGAATCATAGACTAATACTGCCCAATGTCAGTCAGTAGGTAATAGGTTCCATAATCTGTTAAGATGCCGTATACGAAATTTGGCCAATTTCGCTGATTTACGTGATTTTACAGTTGAAATACTTTACTTCTACAAATTTTAATGCTTAACACGAAAGATAATTCTGATTTTCTAATGACTACTTTTTTGTTGGGTCACTAGTAGAGTGACTAGATCGAAACATTACCACATCGCAAAATGACCACATCGCTTGTAGCCAACATCTCAAAATGACTGAGTCGTAAAATGACCACATCGCTTGTAGCCTACTTCTCAAAACATCCGAGTCGCAAAATGACCACATCGCTTGTAGCCTACATCTCAAAATGACTGAGCCGCAAAATGACCACTTTGCTTTTTTCATTTTATGCCTGTCTTAGCAAAGTCGACGCAGCCCCGCATGGCGGGGCTGCTATTCTTGGGAAATTTGCCCTTCGGGCATTTGAAGTTACCTAATGAACCTAACCTACCTAGTAACGCAAACGAAGTGGTCATTTTGCGACTCAGACATTTTGAGAAGTAGGCTACAAGCGATGTGGTCATTTTGCGACTCGGACGTTTTGAGAAGTAGGCTACAAGCGATGTGGTCATTTTACGACTCAGACATTTTGAGATGTGGGCTACAAGCGATGTGGTCATTTTGCGAGTCGGTAATTTTGCGACCGAGTCATTCTACTAGTGACCTTTTTTGTTTTTATTATTTTATTCAAATTAATCGACTTGAAACCGGCGACTGTTTTGTGAATTTTGCTGTAAGAGGTTTAGAATATCTCATATTCATAAACTGTTTTGACGTCTAAAAGGTATGAAAAAATTACAATTTATTGCTGTAAAACTCGTCTAAAAAACGTGTGAATTATTTTTTACCACTTTTATAATATATTTTTTTTGTGTAAAATGTAATTAACTTGGTCAAAATTTTAAAGAAAATGGGTAAACTTAAACAATTTTAAGATCCAATGGTCAAGAAGCTAAAACTTCCAGAAAGGTAGGGCTGAGGATAGAATAGGACGTTAAAACGCAACAATAGGACGTGAACATTCCTTCGAAAGCGAATTGGTATATAATAACCACTCCAGCTGTGCACTAAAATAAGACACGTGGTCATATTTACGCAATCCAAATATGTAGCAAATGCACGAGTACCTTAAATCCTTGGGACAGCTCATTTTACTTAAAGGTTCTTTTATTTTTATTAATAATTGTAATCACAGTTTGAAAAACTTACCCTGAGCCGGGAATCGAACCAACTAAAAAAGTAAAAAATAATCACTCACTACTTTATTATCCCAATCGATAGGATTAATAATCCGCTCGTGCTGAGGGATACGAGGGACAAGTAGGTACTGCAAATTACAATCTGTAGCAGGCTGTTGCAATTTGATTCCTGAAATACTTACTTTAAATCACGCCTGTTTCCCAGAGGGAAGGCAGAGACCACTTCTTTCTACCTAATACGATCCTGACAAAACTCTTTCGCTTCTTCTACATTCATACATCGAGTCGGTTTTGGGTACTTAAGATTCGGCCCTTTTCCAGTGTTTCTCCGATTTTATAAAAAAAAAAGTACGCCTACAGCGGCCTCTTTTGACCCTTCCACACTTTCGCACTATATACCGGGTTTGGCCTGAAATAGGAGCAATATATTGAGGGATCGTTTCCACACCACAAACGTAACAACATTTATTCTACAACTTTTGGAAATAACTTATTGTTAACTTCATATTAATGAATTTAGATTTTCCAAGCAAGCATGTATTGCGAAAACTACGAAGTATGTGGGCTGACAGTAGATGTCAACTAGACTATTGGATGGAGTACATTGAAAATACTATTTAGTTTGTTCGAAAAAATCCCAAATAATAAGTTGTAGAACAAATGTTGCTACGTTTATAGAGTAGAAACGATCCCTCAATTTATTGCTTCTATTACAGGCCACACCCGGTATTTGTTTAGTCAATCGTTTTTCATCCATCCTTTCCAAAAATAACTTGATGTATTAATTACTAACATTAATTAATCTGTTGACAATTGTCAGTGTTCCGTGATCTGGATCTCAGTAGCCGTTATGCCTATGTGTCTGTTCTTTGGATATATTAAACTTGAACATATTTCCTTGAGAACGTTAAACGTGAAAACACGATTAAAAAAATCCCTTGATATGATTTTTCATACATGAGACCTTTTTCGCATGTTTTTAGTTTAATCTTCGAAACGTTGAGTATTTATGATTTCTTAATGATAGATAGATAGATAAAACGTTTATTTGCGTACTACAAATCACACACACAATTGACCAAGGTAATTAAAAACAACACAATTACATTAAAAATACACAAAAAGTTGCCAGAAGAATGTGTGCGTTGCAGCAGTGCAAAATGAAAATGGCTCAGCGTTAGCTTTGCTCATGATGAGCAAAACGCTGATATTCTGCCACAACCCCGAGGAACGACAGAGCTACAACAAGCAAAGTTATAGACAAAAAGAACAAGATAATAATATACACCGTGTTTTTTTTGATTTACGATAACTTTAAGGGCACGTTCTTCAAGTCAAATTAAGCTAATTTCCCGAAGACAGACATATGATAACTCGTACGGTTATAAAGATATTCAATTATTAAAATTAATCAGTTAATCACGTTAAACTAATGTAAAAGGCTCTTAATTGATACCTAACAATTTTCTTTTAATTGCCTATTATGAGTAAAGAGTTTTCAATTGTTAGGTCGTGCACCTGTCAAGTGTTATCTTTACTTGTGTGTGTGTATGTCACGCAGACTTGACGTATTTGACACTAACTATGAGTTAACTCTAAAGACCATTTTAGAATGATTGAAGACACAACATTTAATTACTTTGTCCAAAACAATTTTTTTTTTTTTTTTTGCAATATTTTAAAATCTAATGTACCACGTAGTTTCTATACGTGTACCTAACAATATGCCGAAGTTATCGTAAATCAAAAAAAACACGGTGTATATATTATATTTATTATTTATTTTATATTTTTATTTTCAGCCCCGTGTGGTTGCCGGGTTAGAATAGTGCTACTCCATGTCTTCCCGTGGATGTCGTAAGAGGCGACTAAGGGAATAAGGGCTTGTAGTACTGTTAGGCGATGGGCTTGCAACCTGTCACTAATACACTGGTAAACATCTTAGCCTGATTGTGCAAAAAGTGGTTACAGAATTATTTGTTGGTATTCTGTAGCTCTGCCTACCCCACTCTGGGAATAAAGGCGTGACGTTATGTATGTATAATAATATTTCAAAAAAACATACTGTCACACATTGGCGTGCTTGTGCGTGCATTTACGTGTGATACGTGTAAGTGTGCGTGTGTGTTAGTTTGCAACATTGTGCAAGTGTTCTGTGTCCGGTGAGTTTCATAATCCTTCAAGAGCACTAAACAGCAAAATCAGATACCGAGTAACCGCGAGTATACCAATCGTTTGTTTCTGTAGTAGTAGATCCCTATAATGTTTTTTAAATGTTTTTTAAATGTTTTTTAAATGTTTTTTAAATGTTTTTTAATGCTGGTAAACCATATTTTCAATAAATGTTGTGGTTTTAAAGTAAACAGCAATTATTTGAACTTGACACTGCTATCAAGGCGCGGGCAATCTATCTCCATCTCATGTTTTTCGCGCGGAAGCACATAAAGCTATCCCTTTTTCATTCTTGTGTGGGCGTGGCTGCATATGTGGCCAGTTAACGTAGAAAATGTAGCAGAGACGCTGATTCCAAGTAAGGACTATATTGTCTATTACTATTTCTAGGAATAATATGGTTTGTAATTCGATTGAAATAAAAATAAAGGTATCCGATAAAATGTTTTCCGTGAAATAACATGTAGACAGAAGAGGTTTTCCCCGAAATGCCGATATATGTGTGTGTAATGTTTATTGCAAATAAAGTATTCTTATTCTTATTCTTAGTAAAATGTCTCCACATTTATTAAATTTATTTCTCCAAATTTTCCTCTCTTTTGCTATTCCATTTTATTATTCTCAATGCTATATCGTTATATGATTTTGAGTGAGCGTTGTAGACACACACAACTAACCGATTTCTCAGAAACTGATTTCATAGACTTTTATTACAATAATGAAATATGGTGTTTTCGGGTCCTGAAGTCGATCTATACTCAGGAGCATGGAAAACGGGCCACTTTCATTGGAAATTCTGTACTAAGTGACTCGTTCATTGATCTTGCCTGAATATATTAAGTTGTTATTTTCAGTAGTTTATTAGTTTGTTTTTTTATCTGAGAGAAGAAAGTTCTGACTCCCAGTTAATGTAAAGAAAAAAAAAACCATTTACTGCGAATTCTCACGCCCACGCTACACAATGTCATTTATAACCGGTCCAATAACCGGCTACACCCGGTCTGAGCCGGTTTCATTTGGTTTGCCTTTTTTTTAAATTAAACTCCCAATCAGCACTGTCGCCCGCATTTAACGTGAAGGAACAACCCCAATTGCGAAATGGCGTAAATTGCAGCTCGCTGACAGTTTAGTATTGCTTTTTAATTGTATTAAACCTTGGCTGATATACGTGAAGTGCAATTTTCTACTACAAACTAGAATACACTGTAGAAACTGAGACCGATTTAAGACGTACCGTATTCTAGTAAATGAAGGACTCGCGGTGGTTGAAGATGGAACTAATCCTAATATTAATTTACGTATACCTACTTAGGGCCTGTTTCACAATCGCCGAGTAAATTTATCTGTCAAATAAAGATGGTCATCTCTTTGTCTATTTTCAACTTTAAGAAAGCGAAAGGGCTAAAATATTTTAATAGATATACTTTACTTGGCAATTGTGAAACAGGCGGTTAATATCATAAATGTAAAATTAACTCTGACATTTTCGATACGCTTTCACGAACCGTAGAACCGATTTAGATGAAATTTGGTATGGAGATAGTTCGAGCCTCGGGGAAGGACACAAGGTCCTTTTTATTCTACAAATTTGGATAGTTCCTGAGGGAATAGCAAAAAATGAGTTCTACGTTAACGGAGTCGCGGGAAACAGCTAGTATTATTATATGCGAAAGTTTGTTTGTTAATCTTTCACGCTGCAACGGCTGGATTTGGATGAAATTTGGAATGGAGATAGCTTATACCCTGGATTAACACATAGGCTACTTTTCATCATAAAATTTAAAAGTTCCTGATGGAATAACGATAATCGAAATCTACGTGGACGAAGACGCGGGCAGAAGATAGTTTTCTATACAATTGTGACGGGTACGTAACATAATATACAATGTGTGACATCCATACGAACATATATTTTCACAATAGTTAATATGCATCCTATCATCATTCTCCTGCCCTTATCCCAACTTATTTGGGGTCGGCGCAACATGTCTTTTTCTTCCATACTTCTCTATTAGTCGCCATCTCGGTAGTCACTCCCTTTCTAGCCATATCATCTTTCACACAGGGTCCATCCATCGTTTCTTTGGTCTACTCGTATAGCCATCCACATTCATACTTAAGACTTTCCTGATGATATTTTCCTCATTCCTCCGCATCACATGCCCATACCATGACAACCGATTTCCACACAACTTTCCAGTCACCGGTGTCACTTTCAGACTTCCTCTTATATACTCATTTCTTATTCTATCCATTCGCGTAACACCACACATCCCCTTAGCATTCTCATCTTAGCTGCATGCAATTGCCTTTCATTCATTCCTTTCGTGGCCCAACATTCTGATCCATACAAGACAGCGGGTTTAACGATTGTTTTATAAATCTTTTATAAATATGCATCCTAATTAACATAAAACATTGTGTATTGTTAACATAGAGTGCTTTTTTTTATACCAACTTATTCCCCACGCAATGTCCGATACAATGCGTGGGGAATTAGTTGGTAACAAAGCTAACAACTGACACTAACATTTGATTGCTTGTACCTAATTCGTTTGCCTCTTTGCACTACATTGCTCCTCGAGAAAATTTAAAACATTAATTCCAAAAGAAAAGGTAGGTAATTGTTATATTTTTTCGATAAAACCGTTCACAGCATCTAAATCTATCGTTACTTACAATTTATGTTCTTCTGGATGTCACACACTGTATAAAGTTCAATATACATAATGGGTCAAAATAAATAATGGTCATAATATATATATATATATATATATATAATAGTATAAGCATTTAAAAAAACCTGAAAAGTTTACGGTTTCAGAAATAAAACCATTATACATTATGACCATAATGTATTATGACCCATTATGTATTTTGAACTTTATATATTGTGATACGATGCCAATTGTGACACGTTTACCTAGATGGTGGCGCCACTGTCATGCCTTTCGTGCGCACGCGTTGGTACTTTACGAGATATAGGTAAAATTAACTACCTTATTTATTAGCACAAGGAGTATTTCAACTAATTAATTGCGTAGTTATATGTGTACAGAAGTTTAATTGTGTGTAAGGTATTACAAAAGTTTAATTACTGCACGTTTCTCTCTAACTCCGTAACCCTCTGATCGGCTGGAGGAAGAAGGGAAGTATGCCTATGTATGTATGTTTGATCCCTTGTAGAGGGTGAATGAATAAACCGATTGCAAGACTGCTCTTAGGTTACATATAAAAAACACAAAACTTAAATGATGGATTTAAAATCAGCTCTAAGTCAAAAGTAGGGGGTTGCTGTTTCACAATCGATGATAAAGTTTATCTGTCATTTAATGTTGGCTATCTCCTTGTCTATTTTCAAGTGTAAGAAAGAGAAAGGACAAAATGTATCTATCAAGTATGCTTTACTTGTCGATTGTGAGACAGGCGGTTAATGTTTTTGTCTATTTAATAGTTAGACTTAAGTCATCGAGAATTTTAAATATAAATTTGCAGAGAATTTGAATGTTAAACGATTATTAGATGAAATAAACGGTCTGCAGCGGATAAGGCCACATCAAACGGACTACCACAGATTGGGAGCTCAAACGCCGCGCCGGCCCCCAACCGCGACCTTGGTGAAACCATCCATAGCAATTCAATCACGATGTCTGATAACATTACCCCCCCTTTTTGATTTAGTCGGGTAAAACGGAGATCAGGGTAATTCGCCGAATTTCCGCTTCACATGCGATGTATTAAAATTAAGTGACGAGCGTTTTCCAAAAAAAGTGTACATCGTTAAAGACAAATTTAAGAAAATTTATTTTTTTCCATTTCGTCACGAAAATTAACGTCTCTAAATGTATGGCTAATTTTCGTGACAAAATGGAAAAAGTTAAATTTTCTTAACTTTGTCCTTAACGATGTACACTTTTTTTGGAAAACGCCCCTATACCAAGAAATATAAATAAATAAATAAATAAATAAATATCACGGGACAATCTCACACAAATTGACCTAGTCCTATGGGTACTAGACAACGATAAACATACTTATATAGAGAAATAAATACTTAAATACATAGAAAACAACCAAGACTCAGGAACAAATATTCGCGCTCATCACACAAATATCTGGCCTTACCGGGATTTGAACCCAGGACCGCTGGCTTCGGAGGCAGGGTCACTCCCAACTAGGCTAGCGTGTCGTTGAATAATTGAAGTCTGTCTGCGATGTCAAAATATTTTTTTTTTTTTTTTTTATGTTAAAGAGAAGGCACACTAGCACTCAGGCCACCTGATGGTAAGCTGAGACCCATAGACATTTGAATTCTCCTAAGACCTCAAATATGCGTTGCCAACCCTGAGGACTAAGATGGAATGCCTCTATGCTAGTAATGCTCTATGGTAGTATGGTTAAGGACCAAAAAGTTGGGCACGCTAACTCAAGCAATTACATTTTGTATGAAACTTTTCCGTTGTGCGAGAAAAATTACTCATATAGTGAGGATACATTTCATCGCACAATGGAGCTTTTTCGCCTTCGTTGTTTGTATGGTTAACTACGCTTAACTACGGTCCAACTATTTGGTCTTTACCCGTATTCGACGACTTTGTAAATTATCGTTTATACCAATTTCTTTGGTTTGTCTGTTGCTTGAAACTTTGTCTTGTATGAGCTCAACGGATTTGAAAATTTCAGGGACAGAAACATATTTTTTAGTTAACATTTCGTGTAAGTTCCATTTTGTCAATTTAAACCGAATCAAAAACGACAAACCGCGACCACCGGCGACGTTGATTTTTTCATTATTAAAGTTTGTTTCAATGCGCGGGAGTGTTACATACATACATAACATGAAGGATTAATCCTATTTTCTTGAAATTAAACAAGACTTTCTCTGATTTGCAATGTTTTAATCTCTTAGAGAAAAATACAACCGTCCGTTACAAAGTTATAATTTTTGTAATCACCTTTTTAAACCAATCTGACAGCTATCTTGGTGTTTATAAAGATAGCTGCTTGCTAATCAAAAACAAGGAATTATATCCAGGAGTGTTTACAAAGAAGGCTTTGATAGTGACTATACACAAAATAATCAATATAATGTCGGGTACATACTATAAAGTTATACCTTAGTGCTTACAACTCGGCCATCCTTTATCCTAAGTGAGTCCTCTCACTTTACATTGTTTTGATTAATATGACTAAGAAAAACATTTAATTTTTAACAACATTGATCACTATTAAAACTTAACTATCAGACGCCATGTAGTAGTCTGTCATGTCATAATCTGCGACTGTAATGTATATGATATGCATGAGATTTGAGTGGTAACATTATGTTATCAATTATTTTTAGTTAAGCACAAGTCGCTTATGACCTATTACATGACAATCAATACAATACATTTCATTTTACAATTTGAATTCACAATAAGTAAAGTATAAGTATAATTATAAGGTAGTCTGTTTCGATCTGCAATCATCTATGCAATGCTCGTCACCTCGCACTGATTGCTCAAAACCTACCAAGCGTATTTACATAAATTATTATTTCGTAGTCTGTTATGATCTGCTATCATCTATGCGATATCCTACCGCACTGATCGCTCATAACCTACAGTGAATACATTCAATCACATAACAAATATTATGGGTGCAGTCTGTTATGATCTGCGATCATTGATGCAACGCACTTTACACAGATCGCTCATAACCTACACCCACACAATTTAATAACAAATATTTACATTTTACTAAAGCATTGTCTGTTATGATCTGCAATCATCTGTGCGTGACACCTCAAACAGCACTGACTACTCATAACCAATGCATACAAATAATCTATTCAATACAGATTAAATCTCATACATAAATCACATTCAATGTTTGTACCACTGATTTTAATATATGGTCATATTACATTTAATCATCACTCGTATCGGCACCATCGCTACCGTCGCTTTCGCTGCCCGCGCTATCTAATGTCTTAAAATTTAATCAAGGATGAATCTTGTCCAGAGCTACTATGTTTTCATATAGTTTGTTGCCCTTTCTTACTAGTGGTGTATCTTCGACAACAAATCTGTCGTTGGGCAATATTTTCTTTATACGATACGGTCCATGAAATTTAGGTGTTAACTTTTTAGACTTGCCTACATGATCCTTATCAAATACAGTTCTCTCAATCCTCACCAGGTCCCCTAAATTGTATTTAGTCCCAGGTTTTCTATGCTTATCGAACTCTCTTTTTGATGCCTCTTGTTGCTTATGTATTTTGTCACTAGCTGCCGATCTTAAATCCCGTAATCCGTGGTCGGTAAGGGGTTCAATCGTTTCATTCATTATGTTTCCTAATATGTTTTCTGATAAATTAACCAACTTAAATCCGAACAATAGTTCCGAAGGGCTTTTGCCAGTTGATTTGTTTAAAGTTGTGTTAATCCCCAATTGCACACTACCTATATGCTCGTCCCAGGTACTATCGCTTTGACCATGACATTTTGTACTTAACGCCTCGGTGATAGTCCGGTTATACCGTTCTACCTGTCCGTTCGCTCTAGGAGTCGCCACTGCATTTAGTATATGCTTTATACCCAAATTTTCTGTAAAAGATTTAAATTTCGAACTGGTGAAACACGATCCTCGATCAGTAATTAAGCGGGTCGGTGTTCCAAAGTAGCTAAAATGTTCGTTAAAGGCTCGAATAGCTGTTGTGGTTTTGGTATCTCTAACTGCTTTGATGTTAATAAATTTGGTAAATGCGTCTATTATTACCAAAATATTCATGTTGCCTCTCCTAGAACGAACGAACGGTCCCAGATGGTCCGCATGAAGGGTGTGGAAGGGTATCTCCAATTTTGGTATCGGGTGGAGCATACCTTCCCTACAACCTCCAGGTCTCTTATGGTGCGCACATTGCAAACAAGACTCTACGTACTTTTTGGTAAAACGTCGCATCTTCGAGAACCAAAATATGCCGCGGATCCTACTCAACGTCTTATCGTAACCAAAATGCCCCACATCGTCATGGTTCATACGCAAGACTTGCCATCTAACTGATTTTGGGACTACCCAACGTATTCCGTCCTCACATATTTTATACACGTAACCCCCTTTCAGCTGGTAATTTTTAAGAATGTCGGCTGCAATTTTTGTATTTTTGTCCTGCAATACCTCTTTAATTCTCTTAATGTCATCATCATTACTTTGAACTGTCGATATCCAATCCTTTACGTCAATTTGCAAAACGTCGATAATGTGAGAGTCATCCTCGGGGGTGGGCTCAGTAACAGGACCACGACTAAGAGCATCCACATGTGCCATTTGCGTTCCCGCTCTGTATTCGATCTCACAGTCGTACTCCTGGAACTGCACCCACCACCGAGAGATTCGTGGAACTAGATCTCTCTTCGTAAGAGTGGTCCGCAGCGCACCACAGTCGGTAACTATCTTAAACCGAATGCCTAATAGATATGCCCGAAATCTGCTTAGTGATGATATAACAGCCAACGTTTCGAGTTCAAAAGAATGCATCTTTTGTTCATCCGCCGTTGTTTTCCGACTGTAGTACGCTACGGGTCTGAGCAATCCGTCTGTTCCACGCTGCATAAGGATACCTGCTACCCCGTGCTTTGACGCGTCGGTATGTAGCTCCGTTTCTAGCTTAGCATCGTACAAGGCTAGTATAGGGCGCTCAATCAATTTCTGTTTTAAAGTTTCGAACGCTTTCGTGTGCTTCTCCTCCCACTTCCATTCAAACTTAGCTTTGAGAAGGTCAGTGAGTGGACACGCTATAAGAGCGAAGCTTTTAACAAAACGCCTAAAGAAACTGGTTAGGCCGAGGAATCGTCTTAAATCGTGAACATTCTCGGGTTTTGGGAAACTTGATATTGCAATAGTTTTCTTTGAGCCTGGTCGTATACCTTCACTATTTACTCTAAACCCCAGAAAATCTATTTCCGTATAAAAGAAGTGTCATTTTTGTAACTTTAGTGTTAAGCCAGCTTCTCGGAGAAGGCTTAGAACTTCTTCCAATCGACAAAGACCCTCATAAAATGAGTGCGCTGGGATCAACACGTCATCCATGTACACTAACGCGTATTTAAGCTTTGACTTGGTAAGTATTTTATTCATTGCTCGTTGGAACACAGATGGCGCGTTTGCTAACCCGAAAGGCATGCGTTTAAATTGATACTGTCCATCAGGCGTGACGAAGGAAGTTTTATCCTGAGAAGCCTCCGTAATGGGTATCTGATAATAACCGGAAGCTAAGTCCAGCGTAATGAATACCGAATGACCGGATAACATATCCAACTGATCATCGATCAATGGTAAAGGGTAATGCTCTTTTCTTGTTTTTCTGTTTAATGCACGGTAATCCACGCAAAGTCTCTGTTCGCCTGTTTTCTTTTTCACAAGAAGAATAGGACTTGCGTAAGGAGAGCTAGATTCACAAACAATATCCGCGTCGAGCATTTCCTGTACCATTGATCGAACTCGTTCTCGTTCTGCATAGGAAAGCCTGTAAGGGCGATACACGACTGGTTTATCGTCCGTTAGTTCTATATCCATCTGCACTACATTGGTAAGTCCGAGATCTTTTAAATTATTTGAAAAACATGATTCGTACCTAGTTAATAAGTCTTTCAGCTGATTTAGTTCACTTTCCGTCAATTCATTTCCATAATTAAAACTATTCTCAACGTCAGGCCCATCGAAATTCAAATAATTAATGTTTAACGAATAATTCGTACGCATAGCGCGTGTAATCAATGCACCTCCTTCGAGTTTGATACTATTATCTGAAACATTTTGTAATAGTACTCCACTGCATCTACGTTCAATACTGTACTCACCCGGCATTAAATAAAATTTATGGTCCGGTGTACCGCGCAACGTACCATGCACGTAAACCATACCAGAATACTCTACATTGCACTTAACAGGCGCAACAACCATTTCCTTTGGAGGAATTACTATATCATTTTGCAATATAAGGTTTAGTTTTGTATTAAGGTCACGTTCAAAAATTAACGAGTCACAAGCCTTAGTAATTATAATCCCAGGTTTTTCCGTAAAAGTATGACCGATCAAAATAGGGTATTTAATGACGCTATCATCTACCACAAGGACCGCTAACCTCTCCGAAATACCCTGTATTTCAATGATCACGTCAGCTATACCAATCGGTAAAACAATATTATTTCCTATACCACGCAAGAAGGGTAAGTTATCAGTTACCCAATTAATACCCAATTTCAAAGCCTCGCTGTAACGTAACAGTGTACACTGACTTCCCAAATCCACATAACCATTAATTATACTGCCATTAATTTTTAACTCTAATTTATACTTGTCATCATTAAAGTTAGTATCTAAATTTAATTGCATCACATTTTTCTCATTTGTATTGTTTTCATGTTTACTGGTAGAATCATTTAATTGTTTAGTACAATTTGTATTGGTATGACCTAATCGATTGCAAAGTGTACACTTAAGTATTTTCTTCGCGCACTTAAAACTGTAGTGACCAGGTTCATTGCAATTGAAGCAAGTCACAGCAGCCGTGGTCGCGCCGGCTTGTGGTTTAGTCATTTTATGAGCCCCCGACTGATTGGTGCTCGGAACAGTTGTTCACGTGACTGTTGTCTTATAGACTGGAAGTACTCTAGGACCTGTTCAGGCTCCTGACACTTGGCGGCCTTGGCCCCTAGCCTCAGAGAACGGTCCTCTATTCCGTACAGCAAACAGTCAACGGCTCGTTTGCCTGTTATTTCGCAACGATGTAGCAAATTAATTTTCTCATAAAAATATAATTCTAGTGATTCATTATATCTAACTCTTTTGGACAACATTTCGGTTAAAAGTTCAGCATAGTCGTCAAAGGAAGGAAAAGAGTCAATGAGTTTGTTTTTCCACTCGGGCCACGAAAACGACATAGTAGGGAGAGCCTGATACCAAGTACGAGCAACACCCGCCAACTTTGGCAAAGCATAATGAATAATCTGATCATCCCCCCATTTATATAGTTTGGCACATTCCTCAACCTTTTTCAACCAAATGTGTATCGTCTGACCCTTCACCATGGGATCAAATTCGGGTATTACATTACCCAAAACTGGGAACTTGTTCCCCTCTGATCGTTTGTTCGTTAAGGACTTAACTAATTCCGATAAAAATTTTACTACATTAGTAGAATCAATATCTAAATTACTCACGTCATCACCCTTCGTCTTACTTCTCCTTCTGTCAGCACGATGTTCTTGCCTGCAGCTGCGCCGCGAGTCTTGCTGCCGGCGCTCTCGTGACCTGCTCTTCCGTCCTTCGCTGCTCGTCGAAGTGCGGCGACGGTGACTCCTGCTCCTTCTATGTCTGCGTTGTGAATGCTGGTGGTGACGCTCACGTGATCTGCTTCTCCGTCCATCGCCGTCAGCACAGTCGTTCCGTACCTCGTCTCCAGTTTGTTGTTCGAGTGATACAGTAGGCGTCCGTGTTCTAACGCTACGCCCGTGGTGGTGCTCGCGTTTACGTAGGCTTGAAGACCTTTTCCCGCTTCGATGGCTGCGTTTCCTTTTACGCGAACGCGATTTTTTTCCATTGTTGTTGCCGTAATTACGTTCCTGCGAGTCGTCATGCTCCATCGCGTCTAGACAAGTTAGTTATATCTTCGGTCGATGTATGCTTTTCTGAAGTATTTGCGAAAATATATATCTTTTCCGAGCAAAATAAGCGGTGAATCTTTCACATCCCACTTCTGAGATGAAGGATTAATCCTATTTTCTTGAAATTAAACAAGACTTTCTCTGATTTGCAATGTTTTAATCTCTTAGAGAAAAATACAACCGTCCGTTACAAAGTTATAATTTTTGTAATCACCTTTTTAAACCAATCTGACAGCTATCTTGGTGTTTATAAAGATAGCTGCTTGCTAATCAAAAACAAGGAATTATATCCAGGAGTGTTTACAAAGAAGGCTTTGATAGTGACTATACACAAAATAATCAATATAATGTCGGGTACATACTATAAAGTTATACCTTAGTGCTTACAAACATCACGCCTTCATTCTCAGAGTGGGGTAGGCAGAAATACCAACAACTCCAAAAATACTTGTTGATAATTTTGCAACCACATATTGCATAATTAGGCTAAGATGCGGGAGTGTTCTAATTTAGTAAGTCACAAGCCCCTGCGCACAAATACCATTTTTAATACAAGCGGTGCTACAAATGGTAACTAATCACTTCATCGAACTTCACTTCATCGAACTTCACTTTATCGAGTGTATCATTTCATCGAATTTCATTTCATCGAACGCTATCTGCAACATTTATTACGTAGGTTAGGTTAGATGTTTAAGATACCCTGAAAACTTTATGATTTCAGCAGAAAATAGCGTTTGATGAAATGAAATTCGACTAAATGATACATTCGATGAAAGGTGTTTCGATGAAATGATACCCACCCGCTACAAATAGCTTCTTAATAAACTATTGATCTTAAAAACGCACTGCTAGATCGAAACAGTATCAACTCTAAAACTTGCTAGTTTTGTTACAAATTTATAGATGTAGTATTAAAGTTGATTTTAAAACACAGTTGTATTTTGAGTTGATACTATTTTGATCTGGCAGTGCGAAAACACAAGTATATATCCAACCTTGAGGTACACTTGCAGAAACAAAACGAAACGCCACATATAGCCGCGTGATTTTCGGTGCGAATTCAATTCCCGCCAAATCCCGCGGGACTTGGGGTTCCGTAGGCTATTCAAATTATGTGTGCCTTCGCTGTAGGGTTGCCATTTTTTATGCTATACATATTTATTTAGCAAATGTAGCAGGAATGAAAAATATATTTTTTTAGCAAAAGAGTAACTTGCATTAGTGAATGGAAATTTAATATGAGTCAATAAAACTCAGTATGCCAAACTTTTCATCAAAACTTAGTAGGAACCATTTTAGCTTTCTATTTCAAAACCGCATCCGAATTGGTCTATCTATTTAAGAGCAACGATGTCAGCTTTATCGCTCGCTCTTTTAAGCTCCAGCTTTGATTCTAGCGACGGCAAAGTTATTCTATCTTATTAATGTTATAAAAGTGAAAGTTTGGATGGATGTTTGTTACTCAATCATGCTAGAACGGCTGAATGGATTAGGATGAAATTTCGCACACAGATTGAAATAGGACAAAGGCAAATTTAATTCCGAATAATTGGACAGTTCCCGAGAGAATAGCGATAAATGTTTTTTTACGTTGATGGAGTCGCGCGCAAAATCTTAAATTCGATAAGTTTGTGTGTGTGTGTGTGTTAGTTTGTAAATCTTTCACGCTGCAACGGCTGGACGGATTTGGATGAAATTTGGGATGGAGATAGCTTATACCCTGGATTATAACATAGAGTATTTATAACCCAATTTTTTTAAAAGTTCCCGTGGGAATAGTGATAGTAAAAACCAACGCAGACGAAGTCACGGGCAGAATCTAGTATTGAATACTTGTGAGATTTTAGTATAGGTAGACAACCCTACATGGTTGCTAAACCTAACCGACTAACTTTAGGCCTTATGTCATTGAAATAAAGTTCACGGATCGTTAATTAAATGTACCGCCTATTGTTCTAGTTCAACGTAAATTATTCACTGTCGACATAATGTACTTTGATTTCTCATTAAGACGTTAGAGTACAATGTGTTAAGGTTTAGAGGAATAGTTGATGTAATTTAATCTTGTGCTAGGAAATGTTTCTCACAGTAATGTAATATAACATGTGTTTATTTAACAATCTAAAGGTACTTCACAGTATCACGTGATGAGGGTACGTATATTAGTGTGATGAGACTTAGAATCTAATACTCACGAGTATCTTTTGGACAAACACACGGCATAAAGTCTTGGGCATGTATAGGACAGTTCAAGATAGTTGTCCATGTGGCGTTCGTTTTTTCCACCCTGTATATAATAAAAATTAATCCCTATTTCCCTTGGTCAAGGCATCACGCGTAAACGGATGGACAGATTTTGCTAATTATTTGTTTTTTTGTGTTTGTTATTGTAAGAAGAAGGATCCTATGAAAGAAAAAAAATGAAAAATCCACCGCTGACTGATCGTTAATTATAATATATTAAATTTGGTAGTTCTCATTTTTCTTCATATTTACTAAATATATATTTTGACGCAATCAAACATTATCAAGGCGCCAGTACGTACGAGTAAGGTTTTTTTTTTTTATGTTAAGGAGAAGGCACACGAGCACTCAGGCCACCTGATGGTAAGTGGAATCTGAGACCCATAGACATTTGAATTCTCAAGACTATAATCCCAAGACCAAATGACAAATGCGTTGCCAACCCTGAGGACTAAGATGGAATGCCTCTATGCTAGTAATTTCACCGGTTGTCTTATCCCCACACCGGAACACAACAATGCGAACACTGTTGCTTGGCGGGTGGTTAATGAATAAGATGGTGGTAGCGATCCGGACGGACCCTGCACAGGGTCCTACCACCACTAAGGTGTTGATTTTCTGCATAACAATTGTACTTAACCAGAGAACCCGTAAGAAAAACGTCATACAACCGCAACCGTATTTCTCGTGGCAAGGCGTCTTTCAATATTGGCTTAAGTAATGAAATCAATCCGCCGATATTTCCGTCCGGGTTATTTTTTATTTTCCTCGTTATCGGGGGACGTCGCGGGTTGTATGAAAAAGTAATTCCGTCCGGAAAAATTGCGATGCGTCTTTTTGAATTTTTAAGGCAAAAAGGTTCTTTCAAAAATCTTGCCACTTTATTGACTGAAGTCTACGAAGCTAATGGTCTCGGAATCGAGTCCTGGGTATGGCAAATGTTCGTGTGATGAGCACGAGTATTTGTTCCGGTTCTCTCCCTTTTCGCTGACAAATGCATCAATTCGCAACCTATTCATTTGCCAACTCGCTTTTTTTCTGTAACAACGAATAATTCAGGATTTTTATAAAACTAACCTAACCTAACCCATGGGGAGGGTTCTACACGAGGGTCCTGAAATAAATCCAGAGTAATTTACAGTTTCGGAATATAACGCGGGTTGTCAAATGATATATGTTTGTGGAACCTTGGTTATGAAATGTTAGGATCCCATTTATTCCTGAGTCTGGGTTGTTTTCTATGTTTTCTATGCCAAGAGCTTAGTTTGGGACTAGGTTAATTTTTATGAGATTGTCTCTTGATATTTATTGGTTCATTTGTCTTTATTCCGAATAAAAACCTTTTTGTCAAGATTTACAGTTAACTAGCGACCCGCCCTCGCTTCGCTCCGGGTTAAAGTATTACGCATGTAAACCTTTCTCTTGAATCACTCTATCTATTAAAAAAAAGCGCATTAAAATCCGTTGCGTAGTTTTAAAGATCTAAGCATACATAGGGACAGACAGCGGCAAGCGACTTTGTTTTATACTATGTAGTGAAGTACATGTCCAATGGTCTCGCGGCTATTGTAAGTATGCTTATAAAAACGTCCTAAAGTTAAGTTTTAGTCCCAAAACATCCTTCAAAAGATTGTAGGAGCTTCTTTGTGACTGGAGCTCGGTTATCAATCAACTAAGAAGCTGATATAGAGCTGCGTCGCCAGTGATCGGTCATGTTGAAGGCTGTCTGCGGGCGATAGAGCCGCTTATAACGCCGTTTGTGTTAGTTAACGGTTGATTGCTCACGCATAGTTATAATGGATGGCTAAATTCTTTATGACTTAACTTTGTCTGCGTAAAAGTAAATTGTTGCTTTTTCCTTAGGAACTATTTAAGTTAACGGCATAAGAAGTATGTTTTGCATTTTATTTTCGGGATTGGAACTATTTGAGTCTCAAATTTATTCCACACACTTTTAGCTATTTGACGCGATTAAAACAAACGTTCATGCAAATTTTCACATTTATAGTATTAAGTAGGAGGGGCGAAATTTTTTGGTCGAAAGTATAAATTATCTAGTTTTCAATTAGGCACAAGTCAGCAGCATAAGTATGAACCATTGAAGAGCTCAAAATTATTTATATACGATTCTATTGACAAAAGAATAAGAGTGTGTATAATTATCATTTTGTAAATATGTTTTTTGCTTTGTTTTATACAGGGCGTCCCACGGCTATGCCACATGGAAGGAAAGTACCTTGAATATTGTAGATGGAACCTTTTACTGAAAGAAAACATTATTTTAATTTAAAAAACAATTTAAACTGCATTCATAGATATTTCAATAATTACATGGTTGAACCGGGAATCGAACCCGTTACACGAGAAAAATAATTAGGTACCCTGTAGCTTTATCATACCGATCGAAAGGCTTCATCATAAGGATTATTTTTTGCTAAATAACATAGTGTCAGAAATAAAAGGATGACCATGAATTTTAACATTTTTAATACAAAATTAATCAATTTATCAAATGCTCAAAATGAGTCCCATTCTGTTGAATACAAAGTCGCACTCTTTTGATTATTTCGCTCCCTGTCCATTTTTTGATCTTGTTGTGGTGGATATTGTTTGTAGCTCGTGGACACTTTTGTACTGGTTCTTGTAAACAACATTTTTGAAATAACCACATAAAAAAAATCCAAGTCTATCTATCGCTCTATCTATCAGCTTTTCATTTTTCTGAACAAAATTTCACATCAAATGTTAAAATTCATGGTCTTCCTTTTATTTCTGACGGCCTTTCGATCGGTATGATAAAGATACAGGGTAATTATTTACCTCCTGTAACGGGTTCGATTCCTGGTTCAACCATGTAATTATTGAAATATCTATGAATGCAGTTTAAATTATTTTTTAAATTAAAATAATATCTTCTTTGAGTAAAATGTTCCATCTACAATATTCAAGGTAGGTACTTTCCTTCCATGTGGCATAGCCATGGGACGCCCTGTATAGCAATAAAACGAAAACAAGCAGATGGACCACCTGATCACCATCAGCTTTCGCTATGCTGCCACGAAGTGTTGGTATAACCTTAATTCAAGAACAACCTCAAAGAGATTGGCCTACAATTGTCCAACAGCGGCTGTGTGGGTCATACACAGATTTAGGTTATCGTCTTTCCTGTGGACACGCCAGAAGTTAACGTTTTCAAAACCTAATTTTCTGGCTAAGCCCATTCCCGCATAAACGGCGTCAGGACTGCTTTAGATCTATCATTTAAAACATAACTTATATGCACACAAGCTTTTAACTATTGACCACAGGAGAGACAACTTCCTCCTTCCTCCGCCTTTTAGACAATTAACATCGAAGTTTTCTTTTATTAAACGAAACAAACACTTTTTGCTTCAAAAACAAATGCTCGGAATGCCTCATGGTTGCTCGGTGACGGATTTTCTTGTTTAGGGTGAGGGTTTGTTTGGTGTGTTCGAATAACGCTTTGTGCTTCTCAAACATGTCACAGTTGCTGGCTACTTACTCGCTAATTCTCATTTCGCTTTCATTTCTTTGCTTAATTCTTAATTATTCTATAATTTTATATTTCGTGTATAGGCACCTGATTTTAATGCTTCTTGTTTTGGGATATGATTACTTAATAACTTTTTTTTTATTTTATGATGTTTCTACACAACATAATGGCTTTGTCGTATCCCGGGGTTGTGGCTGAATACCAGTGTTTTGCTCACTAGAGTAATGCTATACGCTGAGCCATGACCTTTTTGTACTGCTGCGACGCACACATGCGATTGTGTTTGTTACTAGTTTGTAAGTTTGATATTGTTCTTTTTCTCTTAATATGACAATTGTATGTGTGTGATTGAAGCATCAAATAAACGTTTTATATATCTATCTATCTAACTTTTGTTTTTAAGAGTGTGTATGACCCGTGTACGGTATCTTAATTTCACTGTCTATTTTTCTTATCTACTTAAGCACCTCCCTAGTTTGTTTATCCTCTATTTCTATATTATTATGCATAAAAAATCATTTACAGTTCCCATTAATCACTCACTCCACATATACCCTCTTATTGTACTTATGAAAGGACTAGCAGCGCTTTTTTCCCGTCTGGATGCCCTGAAAATCAGCGTCACGACACCTAAGTGTCTGACACTATGCTGAGTGGCACTTAATTTGGTGCAATATAAAATAGTTTCAAGATTTTTACTCTAGATTAATTTCCATATGTACATACATACATAACATCACGCCTTTATTCCCAGAGTGGGGTAGGCAGAGCTACAGAAATACCAACAACTCTAAAAAGACTTGTTGATAATTCTGTAACCATATTTTGCACGATCAGGGCTGGGATTCTACAAGGTAATAACGATATCGTTTTTGACCTGTTTCTGTATTGTGAACGTTTTGATAACTCTTATGTCATTCACAATAATGGCGACTGTGACATGCATATTATCTCTCTTTTACCTTCTCGTGTGGACACAAAGTCACACTAGAAATGATGACATGGGATGTCAAGCTGTAGGTATGCGATACACTGTATTGATATTCGAAATTTGAAATTTCATGTGCAGCTTATCAGACAACAAGCCCCTCTCCGACGGATATTCTAAAATTTCATTTATTAACTTACTTAACAACACTCCCCTTTCCTCGCACCCCTGCATTAGAGGGCCCATGAATATCGTTAAGTTAGTGGAATCATTGAATCGGCAATATCTCTAATATTGTTTAAGCTAGAGTAAAAATAACACAATGTGTTATTGATTAACAATAGCGGATCAAATATTAAAATTTGTGCACCTATTAAAAAATTACCCTGTATATTATCAGTATAAATTTAAGTTTTGTGTCTTAAATTTTGTTTAAGAGTTATAGTAGGTAAGTGAGTAATTTAGGATTCAAAACTAAATCCACGGATGCGATTTTCTGTCGCGGCTTAGTAACTTCAATTTCCGCCTTCCCGACTATAAAGTTTGTACAGCAAGCAATCAACGGTAGGGTCAGCAAATCAGCGCGTGCCGGGCGGAGATAACAAACTAATCCCGCCTCGGACGAGTCTGTTTGCTGACGGTACCGCTCAAGATAGCCTTATTGCTATCCGTAATTTTTGTTGACTCTACTAGCAACTATTAAGAGTACAGTTAAGAGGAATAAAAAGGAGAAATCTGTGTTTTTAGTTGGTAACTATCAAAATATTCCGAATGAAAAGTGTCCTATATCCTCGGGGCTTAAGGTTTAGCCTTGAATAACAAACTGACACATAAACAATTTAGGTACAGTCAACCAACTCCTGCATTGGATTTTGCAACGATTGCATTTTTTGAAGCCGACCACAACCATAATGAACCTATTGACACCTCATAATATGTTAAAATCATTTACTTAATTTTGACTAGAGATAAATTAAGTAAGTATAAATTTAACATCAAGCAAAGACAATAGCAGGCGACCTTGTCTCTTGATATCTCGCCAAAACTTAACCCTTCCGCCGCCGCTGCCGTTAATTTAACCACGCACTGTCTCTTGTCACGCACAACTTGCCGGTGCGAGTGACAGTAATTAGTTCAGCTCGCTAGATGGCGCTGGAGTGACAGTTTGAGGTTATCCGGGTGACAGCTGGATTAATTGAACGTTTTGAAAATATTTTGGCCGTTTATGAATTCGTGAGTATATATGTATAAGGTTTCATAAGCGTACATTAAAACTGTTATATTTAGGTAAATTATACTTTGTCAAATGTGTGAAAAATATGACTCAATCGCCGGTGAAACTGCAATACCACGGAACTAACAAATTCAATTAGTAGCAAAATGTACCTTAGTGACTTACGTGCTAAGGTGTCTTTTGCACCTTTTTATTTATTTACTCAGTAAGACAACTTGCTAAACTTTAGTTGGTTTTTTCGGAATTATTAAATCCACTGCTGGTTAAAAATATAATGCATGTACAGTCAACAGCAAAAGTCACGGATGAAATAGGGTCTAAATAATAGTAAATAGTTACAATTAATTGAGTCAGATGTCACTGACTTATTGTAGTTTAGCATGGGCAAAATCCTATTACGTCACCTTGATTTTTTGGCAACATTTTTTTTTTTTTTCTGTTAAGGAGAAGGCACACTAGCACTCAGGCCACCTGATGGTAAGTGGAATCTGAGACCCATAGACATTTGAATTCTCAAGACTATAATCCCAAGACCTCAAATGCGTTGCCAACCCTGAGGACTAAGATGGAATGCCTATATGCTAGTAATTTCACCGGTTGTCTTATCCCCACACCGGAACACAACAATGCGAACACTGTTGCTTGGCGGGTGGTTAATCGATAAGATGGTGGTAGCGATCCGGACGGACCCTGCACGGGGTCCTACCACCACTAAAACAACACCACACCACATTATAAATAAATCCTTTTCATGCCGTGAATACTTTATGAAGTAAATCGGTATAGTCTCCATTTCGTAATTTTTTAATTTAGACTCTTTTCTGACACTGCTTAAAATATTTCACCATTCGGTGTTGAAGTTTCCAGTAAAGACACTAGGTAGCTATGACCAAACCCCGGGGTTTTCGGTGCGGGAATAACTTGAGAAAGAGTAGAGATAAACAGATAGGTTATTCTGATAAAATACTATCTTGTGCCTAATTAATAAATACCTTCCTGCGAATTGTAAAACTATACAATTTTATTTTAACTTAAGTAATAAGTACCTTAGCATTTCTACCAAGCTTTACGAGATAATAATAAAAATATGTTAATTAATTACCTGCCGTGAATTAGTAGTTGACACGATTTTAAATAATAAACAATTAATACTTTTGCTATATTTGGAACAGTTAAGCTTCGGCGTCTAGGTGTAAATATCCATTTCAATAAACTGACCGATCATTCTACGTCCGCATTCGTCATAGGCGCATTTTTTTTTGAAGAAGTCAGTTGTTGCATGATGTGTTTGCGATTCCAGTTCTATTTCTTTGCCTTG
This sequence comes from Acleris holmiana, assembly GCA_949316455.1. NCBI lineage: Eukaryota > Metazoa > Arthropoda > Insecta > Lepidoptera > Tortricidae > Acleris > Acleris holmiana. Next base: position 1,675,507 of record OX438771.1, on the reverse strand, counting down.
TAACATTCATTCATAATTTTTAAGTATGCTATAGCCAGAATTCTTATATAAGACTAATTTTAGTTTCTGTAATTTTTTAATCGCATAAAAAAAATAAGAAAAAAAAACAAATTAATAAATACGCTTTCCATTTCTAATTTTAGTGTGGATATGAACGTATGTTTTTTTTAAATAAGTATCATTAAATTGAATAAACTATTCATGTAGGTAAAGTGCATTCTGTTTTTAAGTCAATACCTATTCTTTGGCTAATGTCATTCATTCCCGCACCGAAAACCAAGGGGTATGGTTATGACACCCTGTATAACTTTGCTTTGACACATTGATTTGTCATTTTGCTTCTGAGTCCCTGTGTTATATGTTAATCATATGGTATAATCTGTTATATCAGAGGCGTCATGCTAGAAAATGTTTTGAAATATTTATTTTGATCACCAACTTTTGACGTTGACTGTACTAAAATGCGTTTAAATTCTTGGCTCCTATATAATTTGAATCGATGTCAAGCTTGTCAAAAACACATGTTCTTTGAAGTTTCATTCGATACGGTAATATTATTATCACTTTACCATACAGAGATCAAAGGCTGAATGTTATTTTCGTTAAAGTAATGGAAGTATAATATTTTTGTTCAGGTTTAAAGACATTTTTTCTTGTTTAATGTTGAGAAACTATTGCTTGATAATGATTAATCATAACCTAACGAATAAAGGAAGGTTTATGAGTGACTATAAAGAAATATGGCGATGTATAAAAATGACCACTTGAATAATTTCGTCCCTGGTTAATTTTGACAAAGTATAAAAATGTCCACATGTATATTAGACGATATATAAAGATGTTGCGACAATAGACTAAAAGAAAATATGTCGATGTATAAAAATACTTTGATACTAGTCATTTTTATTTATACCTTTGAAGTATTGGCTTTCTAATACTCAGACAAATTTATGTTTTAAAGGTAGACATTTTTATAAATACATCGCCATATTATCTAAAGGAAACTGTCTTATTACACTGACATCACAATATTTATACATGTGTATGTATGTACATAAAGTGCACAAATAAATTCTGTGTAACTCGAGCCCTATTTGTAGAGTACTTTATCTTCTACACTCGTAGCACGAAGCACGTAGCTATTGCTACGGCGTAGCGTATCATGTCATAATGCTCGTAGCACTTTAGACGCCATTATGGTGTTTCTTACACTTTACGTGCCTTTCATCCCAAACGTTCTATGTTAAAGTGTCATAATAAATATCATTAAAGTACTTATAAAAGTAAGAAATAAAATAACGTGTTAAAGACGTGCTTAGTGTAATATTAAAAGCGGTTATGTTGTCTTCCATTATGTACAAATTAGATAGGTATATGTAGAGTTATGACAACTTTGCGATTACAGCGATATGTAAAAAAATGGCTTTATTGAAAAAAGACGCGAACAATAATAATAAAAAAAACTTAAACTAAGGCATAAACAATGGTTTTGGGTTCTGCGCTAGGATTCCCTGTGTGGCAGGATCTAATCATAAATAATTTTAAAAGCCACAGTGCTTTTGAATATTTCAATGGATCAATTACTGTATACTACTATTTAGTATACGAGGATGTTTGAGGTCAAACTGGCTTGATCCCTTATAATTGTGTACTGTCCTTTGTTTCATTATGTTTGTTTATATTATTATGTTGATATTTATTATTTTTACCTCATATACATATTATGTACTTTGACGACACGGTGGCCTAGTTGGGAGTGACCTTGCCTTCAAAGCCAGCGGTCCTGGGTTCAAATCCCGGTAAGGGCAGATATTTGTGTGATGAGCGCGAATATTTGTTCCTGAGTCTTGGATGTTTTCTATGTATTTAAGTATTTATTTCTCTATATATAAGTATGTTTATCGTTGTCTAGTACCCATAGTACAAGCTTAGAGCTTTGTTTGGGACTCGGTCAATTGTGTAAGATTGTCCCGTGATATTTATTTATTTATGTCTCTGTAGGTTTTTATTCATTATTTTAGGTCATACAGTTTCCATAAAATTTTATTTTGTACAAAACACATGAGTACAAAATAAAGTTTACGGTAACTCGTTGCGACTTTTTGCTTTCTTATTTTCCTCAATCGCCCAAAGGTTAGCGGGAAGAGATCCCGTAAAGGGAGAAGTTCACCTTTGTACGTGCCTATTTTGTTCCGTACATTACTGCAAATATACATTTTGGGAAACAAAGGGCTCCAATTAAAATCATGTATACTTGACATAAGTAAATTATTGTATTTTGTTTGAAAACCCAACCTTGTTGTTTTCCTTTAACCTTTTTGTACACATTCATTAAGATAAAAGCTTCGTGTTCACTTAATCAGTACTTAAAAGCTCCGAGAATAAACCACTCTATAATTACCTAAGTATGCAAAGTTGGTTTTATTAGACTGGCTCGTGCCTATTGAATAGAAGCCATTTGATACAATAAGTGGATCAAGAGTTTCATAATAATTATTAAAAAACAGTGAAATAAGTTTTTAAAAGTGACAATATTTTTTAACATCCGTATTCCTTGCAAATTGGTATACTATTTCAAATTTAGCTCCTAATTATATACCTAAATGTGTACGAGTAATAAACAATAAATTTTATCCTTACGGGTGTCCTAGAACGAGACGATATTTTATTTGACCTGTTTCCGTGTTGTCAACGTTTTCATAACTCTTATGTCATTTACAATAATGGCGACTGTGACATAAACGATTCTAAAACACGTCAAACACGATATCGCAATAACGTAGTTGAATAGAAGCCCAGTGTAATCCTTGTTAACCGCTAACCAATTTGATAATTTGCTCCCAATATACAGGTTGGTACAGTCACTAGCAATAATATATTAAGCAACATAGCGCTTAAATAAAACATCTGACACGCGCTTATGCCTCCAGTAATAAAGACGTGTCAGATATTTTTGACCCCAATGTTGGATAATATATTATTGCTGGTGGCTGTACATTTAGATCGTTCAGTATGGGCAAGTCTGTAACTATAAGACATACAAAGATCTGTTTTTAAGAACAATAGTATCGATTTTAATCAAAAGAAAAACTGCATGCATAGATGTAAAATAATGTACTCTTAAACGTGTATATGAGTATAAAACATATATAATATTTATCTTTACAATGTGTGAGTGTAAATATTACGATATAAGAAAGCTCTTTTGATACCGGTTCGGAATATAAGTAGTTAAAACTTTTTAATGTGTCAATTATTTTAGAAGTTGTTAAGGTTTCAATGATACTGGTAAGGAACACTACTTTGCCGTAGACACTCGGCTCCCATGCCTAGAAATAGGTTTAATTTGTGATTTCAAGCCTTGATACGCTAGCCTAGTTGGGAGTGACCCTGCCTTCGAAGCTAGGGGTCCTGGGTTCAAATCCCGGTAAGGGCAGATATTTGTGTGATGAGCACGAGTATTTGTTCCTGAGTCTTGGATGTTTTCTATGTATTTAAGTATATATTTCTCTATATAAGTAAGTTTATCGTTGTCTAGTACCCATAGCACAAGCCTAGAGCTTAGTTTGGGACTAGATCAATTTGTGTGACATTGTCCCGTGATATTATTATTATTTGTATGTCTTTACCAAACACGGGACTATGGGAGTCCCGGGCCTTTGGAAGGCGTATATGGAGCCGAAGCCAACACGCAGAGGCCCTTGAGACAACTTTAATTTAGTAAAGTGGTGGGACACCACCCGGCGATTGTCCCCGAGTTCACACTATAGAAGTAAGCTCCCGCTGACAACCTCTGGTTAGTGTAAGACTATTTAAGAAGGATGGGAACATTAAAAACAGTTTATATTAATGAAATGATATGGATTGGTGAACTAGGCTATTGATGAAACTATGGCGTCTGCTTGGCCAATGCTAATTACTTTGGTTGAAATGGCAGACGGTGACTCGCCAACTCAATGGAATGGAACTCCCAAAATAGCCGCAAATACATAGCAGCAGAGAGGCAACAGTTCCAGAGGGGCTAAGGGTGGAGAGGTGCTTCTGGACTTTAAACGACCATAAGGTGCCCACTCGCCACTTATGCAACACATCCACCCTTCGAGCATAAAGCTCTAGCGACTCCGACCTCTGACCGGCTAATCAAGGCAAGCCAGAGGTGAGGGTCTGTTCCTCGTCATCATACACTCCCGCCGGCCGGTGAAGGCAAGCGTCAGGTGAGGAACAGAACCTTCCCTCGGGAGCACTCAAGTCCGTGGTGTCGCTACTCACCAACAGCTCGCCACTAGCTGCCCTGAGGTGACTGACTGCACTGGAAGTACCAGTGGGCGATGAGGTCGTCAATTCCCTACGCCAAATATATTATTATTATTATTATTATATCTAATCATCAAAAAAGTAGTAATATGAATTATATCATAATTCTAAATTATTAACACATTCAAAAGAAATTCAACCAAAAAGCCAACGACTGAGTACGGCGTTATCTAGTTTAGAACTCGAGCGAATTAAAGACTTGCGTTGGTTGGTTTGAAATGAAAATAATTCCCTAGTGTACAATTAACTGAAACAACATAATTTGTTATTTGAGTGACTTTAAGTTTCCAGTGATGTTTATTTCTAGCACATATTAGGTTTAAATCGTGAATACTCATACCCTAAGGACTAGAAATGTGGAGCCCAATAAGCCCTAAATCTACTTCTAGTAACGGTATTTTGGAAGATTAATTTAAATGTCCCGTGTGGTTGCCGGGTTAGAATAGTGCCACTCCATGTTTTCACATGGATGTCGTAAGAGGCGACTAAGAAAATAAGGGCTTGTAATACTAGTAGTGTTGTTATTAGGCGATGGGTTGCAACCTGTTACTAACTGGTAAACATCATACTAGCGTTGTGCAAAATGTGGTTAAAATTTAAAATAGAATGGCGGGTGGTTGCCGGATTAGAATAGTGCCACTCCATGTCTTCCCGTGGATGTCGTAAGAGGCGACTAAGGGAATAAGGGCTTAAAGTACTGTTAGGCGATGGGCTTGCAATCTGTCACTAATACACCGGTAAACATCTTAGCTTACTTGTACAAAATTTTGTAACAGAATTATCAACCTTTTTAGAGTTGTTGGTATTTCTGTAGCTCTGCCTACCCCACTCTGGGAATGAAGGCGTGATGTTATGTATGTATTAATTTAAATATAATCATTTGAAGGTTAGGCTAGGTTCCCCCCGCGGGTATTTGCCTTGTCGTTGCGCTAAACCCACGCTTAGCAACTGTGGACTGATCACACACGGTGAAGCTCAGAGATATGCGGGGCGAGCCTATGAGTGGGGCGCCGGCTGTCCCGTGCATGTCGCTCTAAGTGCAATCCTTTGACCCTGCTTATGACGTGATGGGTGGACTGTGGGTGAAGGGAACTTCTTTCAAGCACCAGTGCAGTATGCTTAAAAAGGGAACCAGTTGTCTATGGCATTTTTGACGACACGCTAGCCTCGTTGGTAGTGCCCCTGCTTTCGAAGCTGTAGGTCCTGGGTTCAAATCCTGGTAAGGTAAATATTTCTGTGATGAGCATGAGTATTTGTTCCTGAGTCTTGGGGATGTTTTCTATGTATTTACCCATAGTACAAGCCTAGAGCTTAGTTCGGGACTAGGTCAATTTGTGTGACGTTGTCTCGTGATATTATTGTCCCGTCCCGTGATATTATTATTTCTCTGAAAGCGGCAGTAGTTACATTAATTTTAAATGATAATAAACCCTGGGTAATGAAATTTCCATAAAAAAACGTTTCATACCGCATTATTTTTGCATAATCACGTTCCTTTTCGATTAGCAGTCCCCAGGATAAGCATATCTAATTTCAGTATAATTAAATGAGATCGCTTTTCTTAAAAATTACGCTGAAGGACCTCGTTAAAAGAACGTTAAAACATCCAGAGAAGAGATCAAACACTCCGGAGCAAATTTGCTTTCGAATTCGCTTAAGTAGGAAATTTGAACGCATTTCAGGTCAATGTTGCTTATCGAATTTCGTCTTCAAAGGTCAAATTTAATGTGATGTTTTTGTATTTTCTGTTCGCGGAATTTTACCTGTGAAGTATTTGCAATTATAATTTAAATAATATGTAAGGGAATTCTAATTCTACGAACTGTACCTATCTTTATTAAAAAACCGGGTAAGAGCACGTCGGACTATGCTCAGTGTAGGGTTCCGAAGCCGTTACAAACATAAAAAAAAACAACAAGTAATAACTAATTTGCTATTTAAAGTAACTTGGTGCCGCCTTAAATGATTTTAGTAGGTATAAACACTTTAATCGCCTGTATCTCAAGAACCAATGACGTCTAATTAGTCGTAATAGTTTTCCTTTTAAATTAATTTTATGCGCTTTCATTGAAGATATTTTTCATATCTTTAGTATTTGGTAGTTTTGGTTGTAAGGGTGGGGGGGGGGGGTTATTTATTAATTAATTTATTTATAAGTACATCCACATCATATATACTATACACTAAAAAGATAAAAAAACATCTAAGGAAGTGGTATTTTTGTCTGGTATATACCACAATAACGGAGTACATAACTTTCACAATAATATTAGTAGGCTCCGCGTTTAAAGATGGTACGATGAAAAAACATTGTTACTTAGATTAAGCACTAATCAAAATAAATCAACACTATTAAATCCCAACACTGTTAAATCATTGCCCCGTGTGGTTGCCGGGTTAGAATAGTGCCACTCCATGTCTTCCCGTGGATGTCGTAAGAGGCGACTAAGGGAATAAGGGCTTGTAGTACTGTTAGGCGATGGGCTTGCAACCTGTCACTAATACACTGGTAAACATCTTAGCCTGATTGTGCAAAAAGTGGTTGCAGAATTATTTGTTGGTATTCTGTTGCTCTGCCTACCCCACTCTGGGAATAAAGGCGTGACGTTATGTATGTATGTATGTATTAAATCCCAAAAGCATATGTAAAATGAAAGAAAGAATAGAATAAAAATAAATAATCAAACAAAACTGACAACAATACTGATAGACACTCGTAGTAAGCAGTGACTGCAACCCGAGGTTAGTCCTAGTGCGGGGATGGCAAAGGGCTTCGAGATAGGTCGCCTGGGATAATTACGCGGCGTCGACAACGAGATCTTCCCAAGGAGTTCGCTACTCTTTACCTGTCCATTAACCACCTTATGGAGAAAACATAGGCCTAGCATTTGGCGCCGATCGCGCAAGCTACTCGGATTTCTATGAGAGAAACCTGAGGTAGCAAAAGATAAATGTCTTGTAAAAGCTCTCTGTATGCTCTCAATGCGTTGCTAGTGAATGTGATACGACGGTTTCCATACAACCGAAGCAGATTCCAGGTGGCTACGAACAAGAGAGTTGTATAAAACTATTTTGGTGTTAAAACCTTTGGTGATTCTTGGTGTTAACCTTTGGTGAGTCTCGTTGAAATCCAAGCATTTTAGCCTTTTTTTTTACAATGACGTCTAAATGAATACAGGGGGTTGGCCACGTGACTCTAAGAAAAAATATCGCTTTAAAGCTTAACATTTATAGACGGATCCACGTTACATGTGGGGGAGGTTTTTTTTCAAGATTGAATTTTACCACTATGTTGGCGTGACTAATATGCATATTCATGCCAAATTATGGGTTTCTAGTACTAAGAGTCTCTGAGCTAGGCTGCGGACGGACGGACGGACGGATTTGGCGAAACTATAAGGGTTCCAGTTTGACTACGGAACCCTAAAAATGGCGATACAGCCAGCGGGTTAAGATGAGTTGCATTCTACAAAAGATAATAAGTTTCTAAAACGTTCATACGTGATATGGACATGATCAGAGCCAGGACTAATCATCGCAAAACAATTACAAATCGGAATGTAAATCATTCCATTTTACTTACATACATACCTAACATCACGCCTTCATTCCTAGAGCGGGGTAGGCAGAGCTACAGAAATACCAACAACTCTAAAAAGACTTCCTGATAATTCTGTAAACTACATTTTGCTTAATCCAGCCAAGATGTTTACCATTAGTGACAGGTTGCAAGCCCATCGCCTAGCAGTACAAACTTACAAGCCCTTATTCCCTTAGTCGACTTTTACGACATCGACGGGAAGACATGGAGTGGCACTGTTCTAACCACCTGGCATTCTGTATTCAATATTTTTTTTCCCTATGGAGTACATGTCACTTTATTTCCGCTTGATAAGCCTAATATATACCGGGTGTTGCCTGTAATAGGAGCAATGAATTTAGGGATCGTTTCACACCACAAACGTAACAACATTTATTCTACAACTTTTGAAAATAACTTGTTGTTTACTAAATATGAATGAATTTAGATTTTCCAAGCCAGCAATGTATTGCGAAAACTACGAAGTTTGTAGGCTGACAGTAGATGTCAACTAGACTATTGGATAGAGTACATTGAAAATGCTACTTAGTTTGTTCGGAAAAATCCTAAATAATAAATTACATATTTTGTAAAAGTTGTAGAACAAATGTTGCTACGTTTATACAGTAGAAACGATCCCACAATTTATTGCTCCTATTACAGGCAACACCCAGTATAATGTAATTGACTTTTTGAGCATGGGAAGTTAAAGAATAATTGATTATGACATAGCACTACTGGCAAACTGGACGAGCGTGCCTGTGGACGCCCTTGCGGCAGCAGCGCTACCTAAATACCACAGAAGGCGGCTAAGTGCAATAATGTAGTTTAAGCATTCTGTACTCTATTGCTAACCACAGTAAATTTAAAATGCTTAAATTATTATTATGAAGTTAGCCGCCTTCGTTGGTATTACGTCAATGCGAAGTTGTGCCAAACCTTTGCAGACTGGACTTGTATCGGCCCACGATTGGAGTTATGCCAACTATAAATCTTAAATAACCAGTCGTATGCGAGTCAGAGCGCTGAGGGTTCCCTGATTATTTGAATTTACTCTATTCGATCTATCATTGGATTAGAATATAAACGTTCATGGATTTTATTTTGCATAAAACATTCAGTTGTTTTTTTTCAGTTAGATACAAGATGGATGGATTGTTAAGCTAGTAAACTTGGAAGATAAGGAATGATTTTTTCTTATGGGTTTTCTTTTAGGGACGGAACCCTAAAAACCAAAGCTTGGCAAAACTCCAGCTGTAAGAAAAAATAGACTAGACGTTTTTATTATCCATCGAAAGGTTATATTTTAGGATACAGGTAAAATGTAGGTTTAGTTTCAGATATTTCAGAGGGTATCTGACGTAAGAGGAATGAGTTTGCTGCTAAGTTACCATTTTTTCATAGCCTAAATCAAGTGTCCCGCTGCTAACGTCTACTGAAGATTTGTATTGAAGAATACACATATCGAAGATTGTATGTTTAGACCGGTGCCCCAGGCGTTCCATAGTCTCAACCTACCCCATTAGGAGACTGCAGGCGTGGAGGTATGAATGTGTATTTAGTTAAAAGAAAGTATTTAAAAAAATATGCAGTAGAGTCTTTTGTAGCCCTTAAGGTCGCAGCATTAAAAAACCGGTCAAGTGCATGTCGGATTACGCACAGTGAACGGTTCCTTAGCTGGGATGAACGTTCATGGTTGATTTTTTTTTAAATTAAAATCTCAAAAACTACACAGCGTATCGTGTTCAAAACAATTTTAGTTGGAAGTATTTCGTATGTTCTACTACTGTAATTTTTATTACAATGTTCTATTTAACAGTTCAAAAGCTACCCACCCGGACAGAATTTTGACGACTTTAGAAGCGTATATCTCGCCAACTGTTCACTTACGTAAAAAAGTCACTTAAAAACCTCCGTATCATTTTGGAAGCCCTATCTAAAAATACCCCTCACGCTAATGTAACTAAAAAAAAAAATTTCGTCCCCTAGTTACATGTATGGAGTGCCACCCCTAAATATTTATTTTTTTCCAATTTTACTACATCATTGTATAGCGGTTCATACAATACATCTATCCTCCAAATTTCATTTATACAAGTGCCAATAGGCTCTGAGTAAAATGGCTGTGACACTACAGACGGACAGACGGACATGATGAACCCTAAAAAGGCACTGATTTCTAGCTTCATTTGTTTTTAAGTGTTCTCAAAATGTATAAAATAAAAATTACAACAAGTTCACCTTCACCAATTTGTGTATACGATACAAAGTAACTTTAAGGGCTAGACTTGTGAAAACTATATTATTAGTTTATATTCATTTGAGACCTAGCTTTTCAGAAATAATTTCGTTAAAGGTTACGTTTGATCCTGTTACATAAAGGTCGTGATTAGGTCTTTTGTTCTTTTGTAGTCGGTAGCGTAACTTACGTGAAGGTCGATTTAAAGTAATAGGATAGGCAATTACTCTTTGTACAATATTAGTTCTAGATCAAAGTTATTACTTTGACTGACTACATGCGTCAGTGGGTCAATAATTATAATGCAATACTGTTTTTAATAGACGATAGTTTATTTTTGAATTTTAAATTAGAAATAGGTTTTTATTATTAACTCAAGCATACGGAATCGAGGTACGGGACGAAGATGACGTACTTTGCTTACTTAAATGGCGTTTAATTTCGTGTTGATGCAAATATTTTATTGCCCACGAAGTTAACGACTCCAGATTCGATTTCCGGTGAGGGCATTTGTGTGATTTGATTTTTTTTTGAGTCCTTGAGTACCTATTGGTTGATTTCTGTATTTTCATGTAAGTATTTCTCTATATAGGTATGTTTATCGTTGTCTAGTACCCATAGTACGTCTAGAGCTTAGTTTAGGACAAGGTTGATTCGTGTACGATGGTCCACTGTTTTTACTAAAATTTATAATTGTCGTGTGGTTGCCGGGTTAGAATAGTGCCACTTCTTCTCTTCCCGTTGGTGTCGTAAGAGGCAACTCAGGGGATAAGGGCTTGTAGTATTACTAGGCGATGGGCTTGCAACCTGTCACTAATACACTAGTTACAGTGTGGTTGGTTTGAAATTTTAAGTTCCAACTCCTCATTTCTGATCCTCCAACATTCAACATTCGTATTCTACAAAGGTACTGTAAGCCTGGGAGGCGCCTATTCCTAAGCGTAATACTTTACGCACTTTCAACTAAGCTACGTAGAATAAAAGTATACGTCTTGCAGTGTTAATATATTCTTTCATTTATTTTAACGTTTAAATATACATTAGTTCACATGTGAATGCCAACGCGGTCCGTTGGAGACTCTCGAGCGTCCCCCTGAAAACCACCGGCGGGCATTCCATATTTCGAAATCTTTTTTATTCGAAAGATTTCGAGACATTTCGACATAACAAAATAGAAAAAAGAAAACAATGAAAGGAGTATGTACTGCTACATCCTTCTTTCATTACATCCCTCGCCCCTCTGTAAGCCTGGGAGGCGCCTATTCCTAAGCGTAATACTTTACGCACTTTCAACTAAGCTACGTAGAATAAAAGTATACGTCTTGCAGTGTTAATATATTCTTTCATTTATTTTAACGTTTAAATATACATTAGTTCACATGTGAATGCCAACGCGGTCCGTTGGAGACTCTCGAGCGTCCCCCTGAAAACCACCGGCGGGCATTCCATATTTCGAAATCTTTTTTATTCGAAAGATTTCGAGACATTTCGACATAACAAAATAGAAAAAAAAAAACAATGAAAGGAGTATGTACTGCTACATCCTTCTTTCATTACAGTACCGTTTTCAAAAGGTCATTTTAATATCACGAGATTCTTTGCAGTGGCAGCACCGTTCGAGTCGCCGCGGCATAATCAACATAATGCATTCAACCTCCGCTAATTAGGCAGGGCTACAAACTGCACTCACTTCCGAGACTGGTTCGAGGACGCATTCATACACGGGATGCAATGGAATTTACAAACACTAGTTATTACGTCCAAAGGCTTTGTCTCTTTGTCTACGCGAATAAATGCACTGTAAACTAATTAGAGTCAAAGTATGCGTGTATGTTAGGTTTAATATGTGTTTAAACGAGTAAATATAACATTTTTAACCTAGGGATGAAAGAGATCAATTACACCTCTAGATATTTTAGTGCGACTATATTTTGGTGCATTTGATCACTTAAATCTGAGGCGTTACAAGCTTTTATTTAACTTGCATAGGGCCTCTATTCTACTGCGTTATTACGATATCGCGTTTGACGTGTTTGAGAATCGTTTATGTCACAGTCGCCATTATTGTAAATGACATATGAGTTATCAAAACGTTGACTATACGGAAACACGTCAACGACGATATCGTTATTACCGTGTAGAATCCCAGCCAAGGGCCTCTATTTTACTGCGTTACTACGATATCGCGTTCGACGTATTTTGGAATCGTTTATTTTACAGTCGCCATTATTGTAAATGACATAGGACTTATCAAAACGTTGATAATACGGAAACACGTCAAAGACGATATCGTTATTACAGTGTAGAATCCCAGCCCAGGGCCTCTATTCTACTGCGTTATAACGATATTGCGTTTGACGTGTTTTAGATTCGTTTATGTCACAGTCGCCATTATTATAAAAGACATAAGAGTTATCAAAACGTTGATAGTACGGAAACACGTCAACGATAATATCGTTACTACCGTGTAGAATCCCACCCCTGTTAAAACATACTCTTATGTCATTTACAATAATGGCGACTTTGACATAAACGATTCTAAAACACGTCAAACGCGATATCGTTATAACGCAGTAGAATAGAGGCCCTGGTGAGGTTTGAATCTGCTATGCTTATTTCATTTGAAATACCTCTTGTTGGCTTACGAGTGCAGTATATAAATATACCTATGACAAAATTTCGTCGTTTCGAAAGTTACCGTTGTTAATTTTTGTCCTTAACCTTTTGACCGCCACACTGCGAATGAAGCGTCGTGCTCTGTACGCCACGGAACAAATCCGTAAATAAATAACTGTCTTAATTCCATAGAAGAAGGATTCATTTCGAGTGTAATGTTGGTCGTGTAGTGGTGACGTTGGTGTGAGTTTTTTTTAATTGCCATTGGCCGTCACGACTAGATGACTGTGGCGCTCAAAAGGTTAACAATATGTACAGTCAAGTTCAAAAGTATGTATACACTTTAGTACCTTGTCACTTTAATCGCTTGGATAATTTCATATGGCAGTTTAAACATGTCGTTAAATAGACAAGGTACTAAAGTGTATACATACTTTTGAACTTGACTGTACTTTTTTTTCAAAACGCCCAAAAATGGCTGAGTGTTTGACCCATTCATTATTCAGAATTACTTTCCTCCCAAGGGATAAGAACGCCATTTTCATCCCGCTATTGCCATGGAAATCCTTACTTTCCAAATAGGAGAGATTTAATAATAATATTCCATTGTTGGTCAACTCTGCAACGGCCTCTCCGTTGCCTGTCAGTGTGTCGTGAACAGAGATTGGATAAAGGCAGGATCTTTTTCGTGTTACGGAAGCGGACTTTATGTTTTTATTTACTGAATCAATAGACGGAATAGTTGTATCGAATGTTTATATCGTCACTACTTTGAAAAAACCTCGTATCGCATATTTCGTGATGTACGATTTTAAATGTAAACATGAAGAGAAATAAGTTTAAAATCGTGCATCACGAAATATGAGATATGAGTTTTTTAAAGTAGTGACGATATAATAATAATATCACGGGACAATGTCACACAAATTGACCTAGTCCCAAACTAAGCTCTAGGCTTGTACTATGGGTACAAGACAACGATAAACATACTTATATAGAGAAATACATACTTAAATACGTAGAAAACATCCAAGACTCAGGAACAAATACTCATGCTCATCACACAAATATTTGCCCTTACCGGGATGTCAACCCAGGACCTCCAGCTTCGAAGGCAGGGTCAATACCAACGAAGCGAGCGTGTCGATATGTACTCGTACTTAACTAAGGTTATTATAATCACATGCTTGGTATAAATATTTGTGGGATTAAACATTAAAATCTATTCCTAAGTGGGTTAATTGAGAGGTGGATGTTTGTATGTAAATTTGATAAAATAACTAAATAGTAGTGGTTGCTGGGTTACAAAACTGTCACTCCACGTCTTTCCGTGGATGTTGTCACAGACAACTAATGTCCGGTTCCTATATTCATACCACGGATAGATTAGGTTACTTCGAGTCAAAATTTGACAGTTGCTACGTACAAAATGTATCAGTTGACTCCTTAAAGGGCAAATTGATGAAGTTTTGGCTTGACCCTAGCTCCTAAGTTAAATATTGTATCAACTGTCGTTTACATAAAGGTAGTTTATGTAAGTTTAAGTATGTATATTGATTTATAAATATATATTTCTGTATCTAGCATATTTATGTAAGTATTTGAATGTAGTTAATTTTATGTTTATAGTTAGGACTTATTTATATGACCCTAACCTAAAGAAATTTGTAAAGTTGCCTTCTCGATGCACTTACAACCTTTTACTTTTCTCAATCTCTCAAGGGTTATCTTGAAGAGATCCCTTAAAGGGATAAGTTCGCCTTTATACATTATTTTTTTGGTTTCTTCATTGTATTGTTTCTGTTTTATTTTGTACAATAAAGTGTAAGTTTACTAAAAACATATATACATACAAAATGTGTCAAATTTTGACTCGAAGTAACCTAATGTATCCGTGGTTTGAATATAGGAACTGGCTATAAGGGAATAAGGTCTTAGGCACTTTCTTTCTAGTACCTTTAGGCGATGCGGTTGCAGCTTGCAACCTGTCACTAATACACTAGTAAACTTCTTGGCCTGATTGTGCAAAATGTGGTAACAGAATTATAAACAAGTCTTTTTAGAGTTGTTGGTATCTCTGTAGCCCTGCCTACCCCACTCTGGGAATGAAAGCGTGATGTTATGTATGTATGTAGAACAGAATGATTTACATTCCGATTTGTAATGGTTTTGTGAATTTTTCAAGCTCTGGTCATGTCTATATGTATAGACATGGGTAATTCGTCACTTCATCGAATTTAATTTCATCAAATGTATAATTTCATCGAATTTTATTTCAACGAACGTTATTTTCTGCTGAAACCATCATGTTTTAAGGGTATCTTAAACATTAATTACGTAGGTTAGGTTAGGTTAGTTACATATTTAAAATACCCTGAAAACATTATGGTTTCAGCAGAAAATAACGTTCGATGAAATGAAATTCGATGAAATTTTACTTTCGATGTTTAACACCTTTGTGTTTCGGTAAAATGATAGTCACCCATAGACATGACATGTATGAACGTTTTCTAAAATTATTATCTTTCGTAGAAACAACTCGTGCTAACTTGTATCGCTATAATTACTTGAAACTTTATCTTTTTAAAAGAACCTCTAAATGCTTTTTAGTATGCATCAACATACAAAAGATGATTTTTTTAGGGTTCCGTAGTCCAACTACCGTTATAGTTTCGCCATGTCTGTCCGTCCGCTGCCTAACTCAGAGATTTTTGGTACTAGAAAGCTGTAATTTGGCATGAAAATACATTAGTCACGCCGACAAAGTGGTAATAAAAAATCTGTGTTAATAAGATCCAGACTTGACAAATAAGAATTAATTGCAGTCATAAGATAAGAGTCTTGATAATTTGTGGCTCAATACTTAATGTTGTCGACGGTACGGTTTTTTTTTTGTTTTAATGTTTTAATGTTTGGCCTTGTAAGTAGCTGCACACTTTATCGCTTTGTCACTTTACCATCGTGCTTGAACTGCTGTATTAATCTGTCAAAGGCGTAAAAGCGACAGGGTTCAACAGTGTGCACAGATTTCCCCGGTCTGACACAGACGGCTCCTTACCCTTGCTTTAGCGGGAAATGTCCAACTATAGCTCAGACGAGAAGCTTTAAATTAAACCATTTGATAGTCTAGACTGCATCAAATATATCCTTTACTGAGATCATAAACTAAGCAATGTGTGTTTGGATGTAATAATGTGATGGGATGTGACGTGGTCAAATAGACCAAATGCATTTATAGTAGACAAGTATTACCGTGCGTATCACTTAATTTTTCAGTATTTCGTTTGCACTAATTTCATTTTGGAAATTTACCTATATGAAATTCGGGCAAACGATAGAGCACGATTAGCGTGACCTAAATCCTGTTGGATTTAGGTCACTAGGTTATTGTTGTTAGGTTATTGTTGAACACAGATTTTAAGTCAGCCTCTGTAGCGTAAGTCAAGAGGAGTGACCCTCTCTTGTTACTTATTTAGAGAAAATGTCACTTGAGACGTTTAACGTTAAATTTAACCCTTATAATGATACCTTACGTTTCAAAATCCGTAAATTTTTAGTCTCATATTTCAAGCAACTCCTAATAACAGGGCCTATGTTCTACTGGGTTAGAACGATATTGCGTGTTTTAGTATTGTCTGTTTAATATTTGTTTTACGCAGTCGAAGTGAAAATCAGAGTGTTTAATTCAAGATTAAAAAGCCATAATGACACTTAAAGTTCATCCACCCCCGCTTGGCTCGGGTGGATAAATATCTCGTGTCATTATGGCTTACTTTAGTCCCTTGTTGAACAATGTATTAATGACCTATCTGTAAAATGTAAATTAATCAGTTATTCCCTAAAATAGTCCCGTGGGTATCCCTAAATTCTCTGGAATCTTAACAAACCTCATTATTATAAAATCCCCTAAAACTCCTCCGGATTGCGTTACATTGTTTCAAAGTTTCGAAATCTAATAAGATGCCGACCACGAAACTTGGTGCTAATTCTTTACCGAGTTTGTTATTTTATTACTTAGTAATGTGATTTTATATCATTAATCTTATCATTAATAAATCGCTTCTGTTCGCGACTCCGTCCGTCTCTCGGAAACACTTAAATTTACGGGGAGTAAAAATAACTAACGTCCATCTTTGGACTGTAGGTACATCTTTATTTACTACCGCCTCCATAATAACACAGTGCAAATTTTAACCTATTACCTATTACGGATGGGAAGACAGACGAACAGACTACCCTGGCACCTTTTTGATACAGAGCCCTGAAAACACGCATCAACAATTCATTAAAACAATCAAAATTCAATTTATTCCATTGAATTTGGCTAACAATTAAATATGAATCTACTAGGATCTCATAACACCCCGGGACATTACGCCTTTAATTGCGAAAGTCTACTTGAATACCTTTTTGACCCTCCTCTTGTAATCTTCGGATATTTGTTCAGATTAACTTAGTTAGCGGGACGCCATCTTGGATTACGACGTTCATTGCGGCAAAATGATAAATTGTTTGTAACTTGATTATTAAAAGTGTGTCACGGACGTTGAATGCGTTCTCACACAGATTGAGCCCCTGTTTAGTTCAAGCCCAGGGTCCAAACGCAACAACATTTAAAATAGGAGATTAATACATATACAATCTTACAAAAATATTACTTTAAAAATCCTGCCCCTAAATCTTAGGTTTAACTATATATAATGTATTTACTCACGATAAACGATTGAAAAATCTTAAAGCGTTAAAATACAAAACAATGAAAACTTGAAAGCATTCGAAAAGCAGCAAAACGTAAAAAGCAGATCAGATAAAAGCTGCCAAGGCGAAGTTTTCTTAACACTTTCTTTTAAAGAGGTTAACTGGGTGAGACAGACGGACAAGCGTTAAGCTGCCGGGAATAAGAGGAAAGCTCAATAGGGGGAAAGGCTAACGTTGTAGGTACTATTAAAATCCATAGGGTTCCGTACCAAAAGAGGTAAACTCCGCGTAAGCTTGTCAGAACATCCAACACTGTAGGTATTAGCAAAGTTTCTAATAATGGCCGTATCTTTTCATTGCTTTTACCTCTAATTGAAAGCTTTCATTAAGTACAACTTCAAATGATCGTAGTTTCAACTTGTACACACGTTAATTTCGAGAGTGACACTAAACTAAAAACAAAAGCAATTCAATAGTGACATTATTGCGGTTAAACATAATTTTATTTTGAATGAAATCCTTTTTTTTTTACTTATTCCTTTTTTTATAAGAATAAAGATATGATTGAATAAACGTCTGTGGATCGATTCGGATGTTATTTTCTCATTTATAACCAAAAGGATCCGAGAATCCAACAGATATTGGTTTAAACAATGTTATTTCTGAAATAAGGTCAGATGGGGCAAGTGCGTCAACGGGGCAAGTGCGACAAACCATACATTTTTAGATGTTATTGTTGGTTTGATGCACTTACCCTGTAAACGTATTTGCTGTAACTGACTAAAATACGTCTTACAGTTGCCCTGGGCATCATACCAACAAAATCTACTAAAAATAATATACCTATGGTTTGTCGCACTTGCCCCGTTGACGCACTTGCCCAACCTGACCTTAAATGCATCTTTATAAGGTCCGTATATTGCCCCCGTGTGGATGCCGGGTTAGAATAGTGCCACTCCATGTCTCCCCGTGGATGTCGTGAGAGGCGACTAAGGGAGTACTGTTAGGTGATGGGCTTGCAACCTGTCACTAATACACTAGTAAACCTCTTAGCCTGTTAGTGTAAAATGTGGTTACAGAATTATAAACAAGTTTTTAAGAGTTGTTGGTATTTCTGGTAGCTCTGCCTATCCTATAGGAATATCTGGGAATGAAGGTGTGATGTTATGTATGTATGTATTAGATTTTTTTCATTGCCCGTTTTGTAGTACGGAATAGGATCTAGCAAAGGGAGAAAAAAGAAAACTATTTACGAGTATGCTGAGCCTGTGAGAGTTATTTTAGGTAACGAAATTATTACAAGTCAATGTAAGATTAAGTAAGATTTGAAGAATTAGTGTAACATTATTTTGCTTGTTTATTAGATTTTTTTTTCATTGCCCGTTTAATAGTACGGAATAGGATCTAGCAAAGAGAGAAAAAAGAAGATTACTTTATTTATGCCAATTCACGGTACACAATTATTCATATTAATATTTTTTCTTTCTTAAAAATAATTTAAATAAGTGGTTAATAAAATGTCATTCAAAATACTATTACATTATTTAAATAAGATTACACACACATCACACACATAATAAATCCAATATCCAAGTCTCTCTCGACCCAAAAATAGCTGCAGGCGTAAGCAGGAGTTCACAAAGGGATTTAATCCCTTTTTGGCCACGGAACCCTAGAGACGGAACCCTCCCCGAGCCTGAAGATTACACAACAGTTCAAACAGATTACGTCGTTTGGAGTAACTCAGTGCGGATTTGACCTTTACAACACCGGAAAATCATGGCATAAAAGACTTCAAAACGAGTTTAAAAATAAACTCGGTTTTTTTTTTGCTTATGTTACATTAAAAACCGGGCGAGAGCATGTCGGACCATGCTCAGTGTAGGGTTCCGAAGCCGTTAAGTACTACAAACATAAAAATCAACAAGTAATAACTAATTTTCTATTTAAAGTCAATTGGTGCCGTCGTCGTAGATGATTTTAGTTGGTATAAACACTTTAATCGCCTGTATCTCAAGAACCAATGATGTCTACTTAATCTAATTTTTTGTATTTGTAGTTTTGGCTGTAGTGGGGGGGGGGGCAATGACTGTAACAAAAATAAGCACTTTAATGCTTAATATTTTATAAACGGATCACTTAATTAAAAATTGTGCTCAAAAACCCGTAATATTTTTGAAAGACCTATCCAACGACTTACTTTACTACTAAAGATACTTTTAGTGGTGGTAGGACCCTGTGCAGGGTCCGTCTGGATCGCTACCACCATCTTATCCATTAACCACCCGCCGTGGTTCCGGTGTGGGGATGAGACAACCGGTCAAATTACTAGCATAGAGGCATTCCATCTTCGTCCTCAGGGTTGGCAACGAATTTGGGATCTTAGGATTATAGTCTGACAATTCAAATGTCTATGGATCTCAGATTCCACTTACCATTAGGTGGCCTGAGTGCTCGTGTGCCTTCTCCTTAACATAAAAAAAAAACATATTCTAAAAAGCCACCGGAATTCTAAATAAACAGCTGAGTAACGGAATTAATACAGGAATTCTAAATACAAATTCGCTTTAGAGCGTACATGAGGCGCTCAAGCGCATGACAGCCACCGTACGAACGTACAAAGGCATCCCTGATACAGATTAAATTGTCAATCCCGCTCTGCGCTCCGTTGTATTAATCAAAGCTAAACAAGGCAATGGACGCAGCATCCAGAAAAGTCAGCCTCTTTTTAATATTGGAACCTGTAGCGTCTTTCACGCTTTTAGTAATTTTAAAAGTGTTGGTAGGGTTCGGCTTTTTTTGCTATCATTATAATAGGTATAGGCCAAGTACTAGGCAGGTTGTTTACGCGACTAGAAACCATTCCATAGATCGTTATCGCGGGAGCAAAAACAAATCTGTTATAGAACACAAAGAACAGATTGATTGTTTGGTAATAAAGGAATATTATGCCTACGCATTCTAAACCTCTAAGAAGTTCTTCATATTTTACACGACGTTTTCTCTAGATAGACATAGTTGGCAAAGAAAATGTAATAATAAGCCAACAACGTGTTTTTTTTAAACGGTTTCATTTAGCTTCACCGTGTATATTTGTTTGTTAGTGGCTGTTAGCTTCACATCTTCTCATCAATCGATTTAACATATACGTATTGAAACCCCGTGACCATGCAGAATTACGATACCTTCGGTCTTTTAATCCTAATGCTGTAGATAGTACTGCTTAGCTTATGGACAGTACAGGACAGTGTGGTACAACGATAACAACCATACAGGCCTGGGGAAGTTAACGGGTGGAAGTCTCTTACTAACTCCTTTAGCTAAAAGGGAGACTTTCGCTTGTAATTTCTAATTTGTAGCTTCATAAAACAGGGCCCTGTGGGCCTAACACGCTGACACGGGACTATATTTTGACGTAAGGTTCGGAATTTAATTCGTTTATTCCACATTCCAACGTAAGTATAAAGAGTTAAGGTTTAAAATAAGTGTGTTGGGTCCTTTTATTACTTTGCAAATTAAACCCCGGGGGATGTCATTTTAATATTTTTTTAATTCACTAGTTCGCGTTTGACGAATCTGAAAGTAGTTCCAGTGGCAGCATGTAAGGCCCACAGGGCCCTGTTTTATAAAGCAGTTGTAGTTAAAGGAGTTAGAAAGAGACTGATGGTAAAGTAGGTTCCGAGGCATGTCTATTTATAAGTTATTTTCTATAAATGCCCTTACTTATTCACGACTGTTAAAGTGAAAGAGAGAGATAAAAATAAAAGATAACCACCATAAATTAAGTTGTTAAGTTACTTGACAGATTTACTTTCTACGAATTACAAATTTTATTTTAGTTCGATGAGTTGTTTTAACGTTACCTTTTTTTAAATAATCATTAAAGTCGGTTAATTTTACAAAAAATAATCATGTCAGTTATTTTTTGTAAATGCCTGTATTGGTTTTATATCATCAAGTTATAAACTTTAATCTCGTAGAGCTAAGATCGGTTTCTTACTTATTCTGTATCCATAAACTCAACCGAGCAGTATCTAAGCAACTCACACGATTAACATTTTTTTTAACAAAACTATTATTTTTATGATAAGGAGAAGGCACACGGGCACCCAGGCCACCTGATGCTGAATCTGAGACCCATAGACATTTGAATTCTCAAGACTATAATCCGAAGACCGCAAATGCGTTGCCAACTCTGAGGACTAAGATGGAATGCCTCTATGCTATTAATTTCGCCGGTTGTCTTATACCCACACCGGAACACAACAATGCGAACACTGTTGCTTGGCGCGTGGTTAATGGACAAGATGGTGGTAGAGATCCGGACGGACCCTATTCTATTATTCTGACTAAAACTTCCTGTGAAAAGTTGTATTCTCTCAAAAAAACTACGTCAAATTCGTCGTTTAACGTCATTTTTTTTTGTAAGTCAGCGTTTATGTTCTCATTAAAATGGTCTGTTCCCGCTGCCCTCTCAGACAGCTTTGGTCGGGAAAAATAAAGGAATATCTCTAAAATGAATGACGTCGGTAAATACAGTGAATATTAAACCTGACGGGATCTGGTCCGTCGGGACCCCGGGATGAATGTCGCGAGACTCGGAGACGGATCTTTTATCATATTGCTGAGGAACAAAATGTATTACGAATAAAAATAATGACTTTTTTTGTATCTTGTAGTGAGAGTCAAATATAAATCAGTTTTTGGAGTTTCGTATTGCATATTATACCTACTAGCGAACCGCCAGCGGCTTCGCCCGCTTCAATTTCTTTTGTTTATTACCTATGTTACTTCTAGTACCTCCCAGAAAATGTGTACAAAGTTCCATGATGATTCGTCAAGTAGTTTTTGCGTGAAAGTGTAACAAACATCCACGCTTTCACATTTATAATATTAGTAAGGATATTAAACCGGCGGTAAAACAAAGATCACGTATTTGAAATACGCACCGGCGAAGGCTATAAATATGTGATCTGAGATTTTCTTTATTACTGCCCGTGGTGTGTATAATATATGCAATTTTACATCGTCTCCTGGTCAAAATACCGTGTAGGATTTACTACCCGTTGCGGGAGGTAATAGTAGATTGTGTCACAAGGGAGAAAAATTACATATTTACGGCGAGGGTGTACATCCTGAACGAAGCGAAGGATTCTAAAATAGAATTCTAAACGTAGTGAGGGATTCAAGTGTTAACACCCAAGGTGGAAATGTTCGCCATGTACATTATATTGATGCAAATGTCTTGTAATTGTTTATGTGCAATATAGAGTTTATAGTGATACACCACTGGACAAATGTCTTGCGACACGTGTCGCTAGCGACGGCGGGTGAGTTAACTTCACCCAACATGTCTGGCAACATCGCGCGAAACGTGTATATGTGTTTATATAAGTCGCGCGATGTCATTAGATATGTCAGGCGAGGTTTCGATAAGTCGCACAACTTCACCTGACGTCGCCACGGACATAGTCACGCGATGTCGCCGGATATGTCACGTGATATCGGCTTGCTTCGCTTGACGTGTCGCCGACAGATGTCGTGGGACATTTATCCCCTAGTGTATCCCTGGCTAAGTGCATTTAAAATATGCAATCTCTCCTTAATACCCTTAGTTTAAACTAACCAGCCAGCGCTATTTACTCTCCAGGCAATTGTGGTCACTGGCAACTCGCCAGCGCACTCGCCTTTGACACGCGACGCCATTACCCGGCCACTCGCCCGCCGACTCGCCTACCCACTGGCATGCAAAATGGCCCACTTAGGTACTAAACTTGTAGACTACATAATCGCTACTTGACTACTTAAATATGGCTAAACACGAAATTTAAATGAATCTGTTAGTAGTTTGTATAGTTTTCGAAGTTAGGCATGGTGAAGTTTGTACTATGAATGTACAATTTACTTTAGTTTGTGGTTTGTATTCAGGGACCCATTCTAAATCGGGATGCTGTTCAAAAATTCAAAATTCAAATTATGATTTAGTAAATTACCCATGGATTTTATACTCGTCGGTAATATGCAGTGAATCTACTAGCGCTTCGGACAAGAACATCATCATCAAACTCCAGCTCAAGGGATTTTTTTCAATTATAAAATACAATAATACTTAAAAGTAATTTACATTACAAGGTGATAAAGTTGATGACACGGTGGCCTAGTTGGGAGTAACCCTACCTCCGAAGGCAGCGGTCCTGGGTTCAAATCCCGGTAAGGGCAGATATTTGAGTGATGAGCGCAAATATTTGTTCCGGAGTCTTGGATGTTTTCTATGTATTTAAGTATGTATTTGTCTAGTACCTATAGTACAAGCCTAGAGCTTAGTTTGGGACTAGGTCAATTTGTGTGAGATTGTCCCGTGATATTTATTATTTATTTTATTGTTAATTAAACTGGTACGAATAAAATGATTACAAATATTAAATCAATAACATTAAATTAAAATAATGGCGAGGAGAACAACAAGACAATGTATCTAACACCTGTGATGAGGGAAAAGGAAGTAACGCCCCTCTAAATACCGGGCCCGGTATACCTTGTAGTGTTATACGCTCGTAAGTTTTTCCTGGGCCTCTATTCTATTTCGTTATAACGATATCGCGTTTGAAGTGTTTTAGAATCGTTTATGTCACAGTCGCCATTATTGTAATTGACATAAGATTTATCAAAACGTTGACAATACGGAAACACGTCAACGACGATATCGTTATTACCGTGTAGAATCCCAGCCCAGTAAGTTGAGATAAATAATGTATCAAATTATAAATGAGAGAGGGACAGATACACTATTCATAGGATGTCAACAAAGGACAGCGAGTATCTCGTTTTATAAATTTTATTTTAGTGTAGTTGAAGTTTTGATTCGCAAATACAAGCATCACATCTCAGGTATTATGAAAAACACAGTTTTAAAAGTTTTCACTCAAAACCATAATATGACATTTAATAAAGAATTAAAAAATGTGGCCGTTTACCATAACTAGCGATAGTTTTTTCAATAAAACGTGGAACATGTTAAATTCTGACTTATAATCAGGGGTTCTATTCAAAGGTAAAAAACTATATCACTTTTGACCAGTTATCGAACTGTTTCGTCGCTATTACTGTCGAGTAAATAAGAGTTATCATAACGTTTACAATGTGGTAACTTGTCAAATGTAATATTGCTTTGCCAAATAGAATAGTGCCCAATTTTATCCTTTTTTTTTCTTAACTAACGTGTCATCAAAACATTTAAAACTATAACCAACTAGGCTAACTTGTCATCAAAACATTTAAAACAATATCCAACTAGGCTAACGCGTCATCAAAACATTTAAAACAATAACAAACTAGGCTAACGTGTCAGCAAAACATTTAAAACAATAACAAACTAGGCTAACGTGTCAGCAAAACATTTAAAACAATAACAAACTAGGCTAACGTGTCATCAAAACATTTAAAACAATAACATATAAATTTCATGGTCGAGACAAGCTTTTGTTGCCAACTGTACTTTTTGTGTGCAACTTAATTTACTGCTTATCAATCTAATGAGTTCAAACTCGGCGGATGAACGTTTCATTTCGACGAACTTCTGACTCCATGGTCAGACCAGTGGCCCTAACACGCTGCCATTTAATTTGTCTATTCCATATTCCAACGTAAGAATAAAGAGTTAAGGTTAAAAATAAAAGTGTGTTTTGTGTGACTTGAGTCCTTTTATTACTATGCAACTTAAACTCCGCGTTGCTGTCATTTTAATAATGTCATACTTATATTTGACACTAGTTCCCGTTTGACGTCATTTGACACTAGTTCCCGTGGCAGCGTGCTCTGCCCACAACCATGGTGCGATATTATTGTATTGTCATCGAGGTTACGTGCAGGGTCCGTCCGGATCGCTACCACCATCTTATAAATTAACCACCCGCCAAGCAACAGTTCGCATTGTAGTGTGCCGGTGTGGGGATAAGAAAACCGGTGAAAGTACTAGCATAGAGGCATTCCATCTTAGTCCTCAGGGTTGGCAACGCATTTGGGGTCTTAGGATTATAGTCTTTAGAATTCAAATGTCTCAGATTCCCTGGTGGCCTGAGTGCTCGTGTCCTTAACATATAAAAAAAAATACGTAGGTAAACCCAATATCTATTCGAAATTGGTTATAATTGGAGTTTCGAACATCAATGACACTGGTATTCATTTCCTATTCTCCCGACGGCGCTCAAAGGCTTATCGCTTAACGATCTCTATTTCACCAGACAATAAGTGCCCGGGCGCTTCTCTTGTTAGTATTAGAACAAAAGCCATTCCGGAGATACCTGATTTCGAAATAGTTTTGCAGTTCAATGTAATATTTAATTATATTTACTGAGGACCACCGGTTCGGATTACCTTATCTTATCTGTTCAGATGGATATTCTCGGATACATTTCGAAATTTTAGTACCGTTTGTGCAATTATCATAATTACTTACTCGTACCTATTCAGTTGTATAAATTGGCGATTTCTTGATTTTTGAGGGCGGTTTATTGTGTCTAAAAATTTAATAAATATGTATAATATACTGTTATCATCTCACATCTCAATTAATGAGAAACAAGCAACGCCGTGGGAAAGTCATAGTCATATATTCAGTTCCATTTCACCAAATAATACTTTTTACGCGACTACGGCGAAGCAAAGGAAGGGTAATGATTTTGACACCCTATGTTTCTATGTATTTGTATGAAAATACTAAAATCGCTATTTGTATTCCTATACTTAGTTAAGGAGTTCCCTCGATTTCTCCAAGATCCCATCATCAGATCCTATTATGTCAATGGGTCACAGTTTCCAATTACCATCAGGTGGCCTGTGTGCTCGTTTGCCTTCTCAATGCCATAAAAAAAAAAAAAGTTGACAACGGGACCATATAAAATATATACCACACAAAAAAAAACAAAGTGGTCCAGCGGTCTTGGAGTAGGTAATTGAAGACCATACATAAAAAAGTATCCTGACGATTTCTTTTTTAAAGTCAGTGAAAAACGGTATTGCTTTTGTTTTGATAGCTCTTATTTACTTGACAGTAATGGCGACGGAGTTAAGAACACAAAAACAACTGTGACTGAAATAGCAAGACACTTTCGTGCGTTTCCGTGAAAATACGAGGGAAAACAATTAGATTCTACACGGTAATAACGATATCGTATTTGACGTGTTTCCGTATTGTCAACGTTTTCATAACTCTTATGTCATTTACAATAATGGCGACTGTGACATAAACGATTCTAATACAAGTCAAACACGATATCGTTATAACGCAGTTGAATAGAGGCCCTGTACGTTAACAAGTCAAAAGCTAGCATATATCGACTTACAGGAAAATGGGATCCTGGATTCGCCTCTGGGTTGTAGTTGACTGTACATATCGGGTTATTTCTTAGTGTCGCGGCCTCGTTAGGACCAGCTCCAGTGATAGGGATGCTAACAAGGCGCTCGGTGCAAGCTGCTCAAGAGTCGTTAGTCCGCCATTTTGTTTACAGTCTAGCCGTCGAGTCGAGTAACAATAAAATGGCGGCCAATTCAAAATTCTCAAGCTGTAGCTACTTGAAAGTTTCTTATGATTCATTCACGGTAACTTCTAAGAACTATCTTAAGGTTTGTATGTAAATATAACCTTCTGATTCTATAAGTAACTTTTTGAGAAGATTATCCAAATGCTGGTTATGTTTAGCAGCTTGCTGATTGCTAGGTGTGATGTATGTAGGTATATAAAATATGTAAACACTCAATGGCGCAAAATAAAACGTGTTAAAATAATATGTTCACGAATAAATACAGATATATATATATAATTATTTATGGGTCATTATTATCTAAAGTAAAAACGTATTTTAAAAAAAAACTGTTATTATTCAGGATTTTTATTAATCAAACCTAACCTAACCTTGCCTACACGATAGATATTTAAGAAATGCTGCATGCATTATTAATACATTTACACAAATTACATGTAGAGACAGTTGATACATTATTTAACAGCTAAAGCCAAGTCAGAACTTTCTCAATTTGCCTTTAAAGGAATCTGTTCGTTGTGAACACCTAATGCCGGCAGGTAGCCCTAAAGGTGTTTTAATATGAACAAGCAAGCATGTCCTTACAATGTAAGTAGTTGAACTATTTTAGAAAGTAAATTTGCGGAATCCAGCC
Source organism: Acleris holmiana (assembly GCA_949316455.1). Taxonomy (NCBI): domain Eukaryota; kingdom Metazoa; phylum Arthropoda; class Insecta; order Lepidoptera; family Tortricidae; genus Acleris; species Acleris holmiana. The sequence continues at coordinate 1,647,887 of OX438771.1, read as the reverse complement.
CGCTATTAAAAAAACTGGTCGAGTTCGAGATTGACTCGTGCACCAAAAGCTCGAGAAACCTAATCAAACTCTACAGCTAATGATTAGACTTTAAGCGAACCTCTAATTACACCATTAAAAATCCCAGCCTTATAGCATTTGCCGTTCCAGAGAAAATGGGTTGTGTCAGAATCAACTTCATGTGGGTTCTGTTTTTCAGTATTTGGTACCTAAACACGATTAGGGATGTTTTCAAAAAAAATACATAGTTAAGGGCTATAATTAAAACAAAACTTAATTGATTCCTTTGTGTAACGAGAGTTACCCATATAGTTTGTATGACATAAGTTTTTTTTTGTTTATCTGTAAAACTTAAAATATATTGAACTGTCTGTAGATAAAATGTTTATTATGCTATTGCAGAGTCAATTAAAGCGAGTGAAATAAAATGATACATTGTGTACAATGCCATCAATTTGCCGCATTCTTAAAACTGTCTTAGTGCGTCTTAACTTTTCAAATGGCTTCTGTTGTTTTTTATTAACATTGCAGTGTTGCAGCGGTGTATTGATACAATTCTGTGTCAGGAGCCTCGAGTTATTTCTGGAAAATAACTGTCTGTGTTTCTGTCATATAAACTTCTTTTTTGGGACAAGCTTTGGTTGCCGACTGTACAAAGTCATCTATAGCTTAAGACCAACCTAATGTGTCCAAACACGGTGGGTCTAGGTTAAGTTAGCGGAGATCCTGTCACCACCTCCCGACTCCATCAGACCAGCTTGATGGTTCCATATTATTGTATTGTCACCTAAGTTACGTAAGTAGGTATACTAAATTAGCTCAATCGGTCCCTGGGAAGTGGTTTAAATCTTGCAAAATTTGACCCGAACATATATACATACATTGCCAGTAAAATAAACTAATTTTTGCTCGTTACTCTGTCGCAGTTTTTTAAGGATGTTAAGTGGGATCTATGACCCATAGACATATAATTCTAAAGACCGCAAAACTAACCCTGAGGACCAAGATGGAATACCTCTATGCTAGTAATTTCACTGGTTGTCTTATCCCCACACCGAAACACAATAATGCGAATACTGCTTGATGGTAGGTTAAAGGATAAGACGGTGGTTGCGATTCGGACGGTCTTATCACCACTAATTGCATGTTAGGTTTAACACATTTGCATTCCTGCGATCGAGATCCTACTACAACCACCACTTAATTAATATTGATCAATTGATTTATAAAGATAAAACTGCCCTCATCCGTCACAAGTTTTGTTTTATCTGTTTTCTAAATTTCATACGGATCGATCGAGGCATTAAACATTAAAGACGAAAGAGACTGACAAACTAAAACGTTTATAGCAATAGTAAGAAAAAATATGTATATATGTAACTGTTTATTACAAGAAACATTTGCATACATACATAACATCACGCCTTCATTTTCAGAGTGGGTTAGGCAGAGCTACAGAAATACCAACAACTTTAAAAAGACTTGTTTATAATTCTGTAACTAAATATATGCATCGACATTGCTAATGTACATAGGCTAACTTATTCCATATGTAATCTCCTTCAGTTAATCTTGTAGAATAAGTAAGGACAATGAAAGATGATAGACAAATTAACAACATAACAGAAAGAGGCTATATAAAATATAAAATAATTTTCACGCAACAATCTCACACAAATTAACCAAGACCAAAACTAAGCTCTACTAGTTAACAATACATATATACGGACAGACAGTCTGCAAGACTAACAATGCGAAACCCTTTAAAATGAACAAATGTTTTCAACCAATTAATACTAGTGAGAACGAAACAACGTCACATATATCAAAGTGGTCAACAACATACGCTTTCGCGAAGCTTAAATTGCCCTCCAGTGCACCAAACACCAGCAAAACGAGACCCCTTTGTAAACTAGACTAGCGTCCTAACCAGAGTTCTAATTACACTGGCATTTGAACAGCGTTTCATGTAGTTTACTATTCCGTTCGCTAACAATCGTAACTCAATATAATCCAGGTAAAGCAGCCTTTGCGAGGGAATTCAAACCGTAAGGCTTAGGCTTAACGTTTCAAATAACAAAACTTCGTAGCGTCACTGTTTTCGTTTCAGTGTGGATTAGCCGAGAAATTTGTTTATGGTTATAATTACATTCTGTTTGCGAGGATTATGAATGCTGGTTCATATAAAATATTAGATGAAGCCTATTTTATACCTACTACTGAACTAATATACACTTTTTAAATATCTGGGGACTATCTCACACAAATTGTCCTAGTTTGGGAATACCCAAACTAAGCTCTAGGCTTGTACTATAGATACTAGACAACGATAAAGTTATGTATCACCATCATCATTTACATAAGACATATGCTCTTGTCGGTGGAATATTTTCTATTTTTCCCTATACCGAGCCTTCTCTCTAACACACTGATACGACACGATGCCTTAAAGTATTTTTCTTTACTAATATTTATATAATAATATAAGTAATATAAAGAATTAATGGCTGCCCCTTGAAATTTCGACAAACTTTTAATCGAATTTCATTTAATCGAAAACGATTTATAGAATATTCAGTATAAATATTATCTCTTGGAGTATTATGGCTTCATCAACTATTCATTACATATTATAACAATTATTAGAACAATGATATAAGGAATTTTAAATGCTTAAAATTACATTTAATGGATTATTTTAAAGACAGAACATCAAATAATTTATATTATTTCATCGATGTATAGAACTAATTCATTTCATACTTAATTACACTATTTTAAGAAAAAATAAAACAAACTCAAGCAAGTATAGACAATTTATTAATATAATTACTATTGCTATATTACTCGCAGAGAAAGGAAGGTTAGGGTTATTTTTTCTTTATGACCTAAAAACGAAACGGCTTGCAGACATAGGTAGGTTATGTTAGGTTAGGGTTATTTAGAAACGAAACGGCTCGCAGACATAGGTAGGTTATGTTAGGTTAGGGTTATTTAGAAACGAAACGGCTCGCAGACATAGGTAGGTTATGTTAGGTTAGGGTTATTTAGAAACGAAACGGCTCGCAGACATAGGTAGGTTATGTTAGGTTAGGGTTATTTAGAAACGAAACGGCTTGCAGACATAGGTAGGTTATGTTAGGTTAGGGTTATTTAGAAACGAAACGGCTCGCAGACATAGGTAGGTTATGTTAGGTTAGGGTTATTTAGAAACGAAACGGCTCGCAGACATAGGTAGGTTATGTTAGGTTAGGGTTATTTAGAAACGAAACGGCTTGCAGACATAGGTAGGTTATGTTAGGTTAGGGTTATTTAGAAACGAAACGGCTCGCAGACATAGGTAGGTTATGTTAGGTTAGGGTTATTTAGAAACGAAACGGCTCGCAGACATAGGTAGGTTATGTTAGGTTAGGGTTATTTAGAAACGAAACGGCTTGCAGACATAGGTAGGTTATGTTAGGTTAGGGTTATTTAGAAACGAAACGGCTCGCAGACATAGGTAGGTTAGGTTAATTTTTTTTAATGACCACAAAAACGAAACGGTTGGCAGACATAGGTAGGTTAGGTTAGGGTTATTTTTTGAATGCCCCTAAAAACAAAACGGCTTACGGTGTTAGGTATATTACTAGAAAACTAATTTCAAAAAAAGATAGTCATTAATAGAAAAAAATACCTGTAAATTGACTGCGCAAATGAAAATCACTCATTTTGTACACTTCGCACATTTTTCACACATTTTGTTCATTTTATACTTGAAAACATCCAAGACTCTGAAACAAACACTCGTGCTCACCCCACAAATAATTTCCCATATCGCGAATCGAACTCTGGACCGCTATCTTCGTAGTTAGGGTCACTACCAACGAGGCTAACGCGTCGTCAATGTTTGCATTACCTTCCTCGGAGCTCTTGCTATCTCCTTACCTGACATTTGCATTCTCAAACTGCATTCCTTCATTTCCATTGCCAACCCTGATGATTAAGATGGAATCTGTGCTAGTAATTACACCTGTTACCTTTTTCCCACACCGGAACACAACAATGCGAACAATGCTACTTAGTGGTAGGTTAAAGCATAAGGTGTTAGCGATCCGGACGGGCCTTGCACAGAACTTTCTAGAACCACTAAAACGTCCGTGTAGCAGTCTTTTATAAAGCTTCAAGCTATCTCCAAAGCAAATTTAATTACATACACACATACATAACATCACGCTTTCATTCCCAGAGTGGGGTAGGCAGAGCTACAGAAATACCAACAGTTCTAAAAAGACTTCTTGATAATTCTGTAACCACATTTTGCACAAACAGGCTAAGATTTTTACCAGTGTATTAGTGACAGGTTGCAAGCCCATCGCCTTACAGTACTACGAGGCTTTATTCCCGCCTCTTACGACATCCACGGGGAGACATGGAGTAGCACTATTCTAACCCGGCAACCAAACGGCAAAAATTAGCCGTGAGAGCATAACAAACAATCAAAGTTATTTTTACATTTATAATATTAGAATAGATGTCATCAAGATATAAGCAAATCGATAGAAAGACCTACCCTCGCAATTATAATAATTGCAAGGTTAAAAGTCTCGTTAGACTTCTGCCATATTTAACATTGTCAAAGTAACATTCTAAAGCAATATAGCTTTGCGTTGTCCCTTTATGTGGCTTAGGCTAAGAAACCTATTGAGACTAAGCCAACCCTAGGCACTGTCTAACAATTGATAATATGTACTTAGGTACAGTTCTAATATTAGCAAAAGGATAAAGCTTAACTTGGATAATAGAGATAAAGTACAATCAAGGTAAATTACTTTGCACGAACCACGGATTTAAGTTCTCGTAAACAGGCTTGAACAACAAGATGGAGCGACGACATCGTAAGGATGGCGGGATCGCGATGGATGCGGAAGGCACAAGACCGGTCTAAGTGGAGAGCCTTGGGGGAGGCCTATGTCCAGCAGTGGACGTCTTTCGGCTGATATGATGATGATGATGATGATGATGAAACAGGCTTAGAATCTTTAGACTCGTCGTCGTAATAGCACAGTCGGCTCCACACTTTTGTACCTTTTCGCTTTAACGCTTTTGACATATTAATGCTACAGTTCAAACATGACGTTAAAGTGATAAAGTACTAAAGTTTACAGCTATTTTTACCTACCGCCAAGCAGCAGTGTTCGCGTTGTTAGTGATCCGGTGATGTTACTAGCATAGAGGCATTCCATCTTAGTCCTTGTTGCAACGCATTTTAGGTGTTAGGATTGCAGTCTTGAGAATTCAAATGTCTATGGGTCTCAGATTCCACTTACCATCAGTGGGCCTAGTGTGCTGCAAAGGGACAAGATTTTATCATAGGCTAGGGATTTTTAGGGTCCTGTTTTTTCCAGTTAGTTATTTTAGTAATCGTTCCTGACGTAGAGATCTCGTCGTGTTGTTCTCCTAGTCGCTATTTTTAATACTTGACGGAAAAAGACGGGTGTAAGTGTGTGTGTATCTGTGGCACCGTATCTCTTAAATGGATGAACCGATTTGAACGCGGTTTTTTTTAAATGAAAGCAGGTTTTCTAGCGGTGGTTCTTAGACATGTTTTATAAAAATCGATTTAGCCGTTTTTGAGATATGGAGCTTTTAGGGGGTTAAAAGCCCCCAAAATAACGGCGATACCTACTTTCAGAGCTGATATCTCTTAAACGGCCCAACCAATTTTCATGAAATCTTGCTAAGAACCATCCTGATTAATGTAACTTGATTTAAAAAAAATAGCGACCAAATCCGTTCTTCCGTCTGGGAGCTACGATGCCACAAACAGACACTCAGATGGAACAGTTTAAAAATGGTGAAAAAAAAAATTCTATTAGAAATTTAAAAAACCCCCGACTCTAAATAGTCTGTAATAATACCTCTAAAAAGTAAAAAAATAATAAATAGTGGCCCTAAGGGCTGATTGTTTCATAAGTAGATAGTTAAATGAACACTGACAGGGCATTTAATTAAAAAAAGGCGTCACCAATTCTTGTTTCATATAAAGCTCCGTACTTTTTATTATTTGGGCGCTCAAGGCTCGGATACCTGTTAAATTTTCAAACCATTATATACTTGGCGCAAATCCTTTTAATTCTGGTTCCATTCACATAAACCGGTTTTTGGAGGAACCTTAACATACAATGATTTTCGAATTAACTGGTTTCGAGCTAAAAAACCGGTTAATCCATACGCTTGTCACGCACGATAAACAAGCGCCACTTAGTGATTTTATTCAGTACAAAACTTGACTTGCCACTCGTGGATTAAACCGGTTAATTACCGGTACTAACCGGTATTTTTTAAACCGGTTCCGAGCCTTGACGCTACTTAATGGACGCTACGTTTAATTCAAAGATAACAATAAATAAATAACCTTTATCTTCTTCAAAATAAGACTTAAGTGTCCAACATAACATTGGTCTTTGTCCATTACTGGTTTCATTATCTTACTCCATTCAAAGATACTGCGTATTCTCCTTGTTTCACAAGTATATTCCAAAGCAGTTATATAATTCTCCGAGTAGTTTGAGACCCAGTCATTGTTAGTACTGACTAACACTCAGAAGGAACCTCTTTAAATATAAACGTTTCACCTAAACTTCTATTATTGAAGACTAAAACCTCTTGTAAATTCAAATGAATACTTGAAAATCTCGTGAAATTCACTCAATTAAACGTAGCTTTGAAAACACTTTAGATTTGTTACGCAGACTTCCAATCAAAGTATCAATTACAAAAAATATTAAATTAACTCTATTTGCGGCAGGTCTGAACTAACCAAAGATTAAATTAGAATATTTACAACTCGTTTAACATGAAGTTGAATGAAACGAGTGAACGTAAATTGATTGCCTGAATTTACCAAATACACCTAGGAGCTTCTTAAATAATTCAGTTGGTAAACCATTTATTAGGGAAAATAAAGTATTGGAGCCCGTGTGGTTGCCGGGTTACAATAGTGCCACTCCATGTTTTCCCGTGGATGTCGTAAGAAGCAACTAAGGGAATAAGGGCTTGTAGTATTGTTAGGCGATGGGCTTGCAACCTGTCACTAATACACTAGTAAACTTCTTGGCCTGATTGTGCAAAATGTGGTTACAGAATTATCAACAAGTCTTTTTAGAGTTGTTGGTATTTCTGTAGCTCTGCCTACCTCACTCTGGGAATGAAGGCGTGATGTTATTTATGTATGTATGTAATAAATTATTAAGTCGAGATTAAACAAAATTTGTCGTAAGAATAGCGTATTATACTCAGGAATTCTAATTGATCAAGTTAATCGGCGTCTCTGGCGACCACCGGCAAGGATCCTTTTCTGCTCAACGACTGAGCATTGCAGTGCACCGGGGTAATGCTGCGAGCGTCCTCGGCACGATGACGCAAGTGGGTGCGATCGAGGGTTTTATCTTATAAGTTACATTTAATTAAAATGTAATTGTTTACATATAAAAATGAATCCCCATTGCCCTTGGTCACGGCACGATGAACGGCTGGATTTCGCTAATTCTTTTTTTGTCGCATTTGGTATCGTCAGGAGAAGGTTCTTATGAAAGAAAAAAATGTTAAATCCACTGGGAATGACAAAAATTTGCAGATGGGCGAAGCCGCGGACGGGTTGCTAGTTGTTTATATTTCTGTTTCTAATAAACGTTAGGTTGATTATTTTTCCCCGTCATAACTTTTGGTTAGTACTGTTGGGGGGTTATTATGACATAGTTATGCAGTTCAGTGAAAAGGACAGATCTATAAAACAGCTATTACAGCTCTGTCCTTTATGCTCGCCGTAAAATGAACTGCAGAGTCATCTCATAATAACACCCCTGCCCTGGTCTGGTTAATGTATAAACTTACTCAACTTAGAAACAAATAATATTGTGTTAAACCAAGGTAGTGTTTAAGTAAAATAGGGGACAATACCCGTTACCCTTCATCTGGCATAACTTTTTTTGGCATAATCATCACTTGGCATAATCATCATTTGGCATACAGTCTTTTTTTTCAGAAACCGTATACTTTTCAGGATTATTTAAAATAGCATTGCATAGAGCCCATTAGGTTAGGTTAGGTTTATTTTATAACAATCCTGAAAAGTATACGGTTTCTGAAAAAAAAGACTGTATGCCAAATGATGATTATGCCAAAAAAAGTTATGCCAGATGAATGTGAACCGACAATACCATACAATTTAGCCTAATGCCAATCTCATTTTTATGCTTATAAGCAGTAACCTCCTACGGGTACTAAACAACAATAAACATTAATAAAGTTACTAGCTCCTGCCCGTGACTTTGTCCAATAAGATTTATAATAAATCAGAAAATGTCACTTACATTTGTCACAGACATTGGTCAGCGTTTTGTCGGATTTACAGTCGAAAACATAATTATTTCCACAGCAAATTCGACGATTGGCCGTACAAATACGTGTCTGGAATATAAAAACTGTTCGAGTGCCCGTAAAACAGTGCTGAAACCGCTTCAAACTGTTTTGCTTTTCGATGTTATTTTTCAAGTTTGGCTAAAATATTTTTGCTAAGCGGAATGTTATTTGCTAAATGTTTGGCAGTGGTTTTATGAAAAAGGTTAAATTGAAAACCGGTTTTTGATGTCGATTAAAAATGAACCGTACGATTAAATGGATTAAATGAGTCATCATCAAGATACTTGGTGAATTTATTGGTGACTCGGAAATAAATAAGCCTACTTTAGATGTCACAAATATTGACATACTAGCTGTTTACCTTGGCTCTGTCCACGTAGAAACCGTTTATCGTTATTCCCTAGGAAAAAAACCAACATACCCGGATAAAAAGAAGCCTATGTACTATTCCCGACTATAATCAATCTCTGTACAAAATTCTATTCAGATCTATTCAGCCGTTCTGGCGTGATTGAGTAACAAATATCCATCCATCCAAATTTTCGCTTTTTTAATGGTAGTAAGATTATCAGTGATCTGTCTACGTATACACTTGATTGTTTTTAACGGTATCGTAAGTTTATTGTTATATTTATAATATATTACGATTTCTACTCGATATCCCGTGAAGTGGCATCGCAAAATCCGATCACTAAATTATACATTCGAAAATACTCCTAAATTATCTCTCCTCTTAGTAACTACATCCATTTATAACTCATTTATAAATAGAGTGTAGCCTATAGTTTGTTATACTAATGTAATTTCACCGGTTGTCTTACCTCCACACCAGAACACAATACGAATATACTGCTTAATGGTAGGTTAAAGGGTAAGACGGTGGTAGCGATCCGGACGGACCCTGCACAGGGTCCTACCACCACTTACAATGCGGATATTACACAACATTAAATACATAAAACTCCCGTCGTAATTTTTCAAAATACCTATAATAGCTAAAAACCACTCCAGCTAAACTATTTTTTTATGTTAAGGAGAAGGCACACGAGCGCTTAGGCCACATGATGGTAAGTGGGATCTGAGACCCATAGACATTTGAATCTTCAAGGCTATAATCCTAAGACCTCAAATGCCTTGCCAACCCTGAGGACTAAGATAGAATGCCTCTATGCTAGTTATTTCACCGGTTGTCTTATCCCCACATCGGAAGACAACAATATGAATACTGTTGTTTGGCGGGTGGTTAATGGATAAGATGGTGGAACTAGCTTTCTTATAAAAAAACATCGCTCTCGATTGGGACTATCCATTTAAAAATTACATTGCCATAGACAGACTGACATCAAGCATCTAACCATTACACCCTCTATCTGGCCGGGGACGAAATGAAACAAAAGAATCGACCTAAGTAATCACCACTTCTCATGTAATTTTCCTTCTCTGTGGTTTTCAATTTCCCAGGCAATTCTCGATTACCCGGGATAGGATGCCTCTGTGGTTTTTTATTAGTTGCGGAGATTGAGGCAAAGGCAACGAGGATTCAGTCGATAGTAGGATCGGAAATTACTTCCTTGAGAATAAATCAAATCAATTAATTTTATTTCCCAGCATACAGTAATTACGAGTAAGTTCTTACAAAATAATGTCCCCAAGCTTGTAAAATATTTTGCTGAAGTTGTATCAATGTAACATGAACAGAGATCGGACAAATGGGTGTCATTACTCGCAATAATGTGGACATGACTCCAATTTTAAATAAACAAATTAAATTACATTAATTTATTTCTTACCTGAACTTTAGTCTTGATCATTTGCAGGATAGTTATAAATAAATAATACAGGAGTAGCCATTGATATTATATTAATTTAAGTACATAAGTTTGCTCTATTGACGTCCGTGGATTCGAATAGAGCTTTCACCTCATAAGTTTAGTTTTAGCCGTGAAAAGGAATAAAATAACCACGAAATAATTATAAAATACCTGTTTATTTGCTTTAATAAATATACACAATAACAAATCTTTATATCATTTATCCTTGCAAGGGATCAAAATCATATTTAGGGCAAGTAATAAATTAATGTAATTGAATTTGTTTAATTAAAATCTACGGAGTCATGTCCACATTACTGCGAGTAATGACACCCATTTGTCCGATCTCTGAACATGAAAGAAGGTTTTCTGTAAGCGATTTCATACGGTCAGGTAAATTTTTATGCACATTTTGTACATACGGAGAGTTTGATCTTATAATAGGTATAACTTATCTTACACGGCCCTTTCGGATACACTTCGACCCCTATCTGGATCTTTTGTGCAATTACCCTCTTACACACTCTGCTGTTCGAATGTGCAGGTTTCCTCACGATATTTTTCCTTTACCGTAAGAGCATCGGGTTATGTAATAAAGTAAAAAAACATGGTACATGGTGAACACGGAGGTTTGAACTCTGTACCTTATCGACACCCTAAGCAACTAGGCCACCGACGCTCTCTGTTTTGAGAGAGTTTGATCTACTATCTTCCACTACTACCTGGGTCATACACAGATTTAGGTTACCATCTTTTCTGTGGACACACCGAAAGTTAACGTTTTTAAGGCCTAATTTTCTGACTAAGCCCATTCCCGCAAAAACGCCGTCAGGACTGCTTTAGACCTATCATATAAAATATAACTTATATGCACATAAGCTATTTAACTATTGACCACAGGAGAGACTACTTTTGTTTTTAAGAGTGTATATGACCCACTTATGTGTTTTGACGAACAAGGCTTTCAATGAATATTCTTCTACATGCATTTTATTATAATATTTAAGGCAAGCTACATCTCGAAATGCATATCCAGAAAAACTGCACCGACAATTAATAATAACCGCAAGATGTTTAACTGTAAGCTAAAGGAAAAACTGATAATTGAAACACCTTTAAGCGTTATTAAACACTTAATTTATTACTTATACAATACAATACAATACAAATATTCTTTATTGAACACCACACACAAATACAGCTTGAAAAGTAAAATACAAAGAAAAATATACTAAGTGAGTCTTATCGCTAAGTAGCGATCTCTTCCAGACAACCTTACAAAGATGAGAAATTACAAAGAAACAGAAAAAAATTGGTAGGCGGTGCAAACTAAACTAACAAATGGAATATAAAAAAAGAGTAAATAAAAAAAAACATCCAAACGACATATACGTATAACATATGTAAATATATTCATATATTATCAAAATACCACATTTGTGTCTTGGTTTTATTCTATAATGCACTTGCTCTTTTCCTTGATGGAATCTACTACCTAATCCAAAAGAAGAGGCATCTGCTGAGAAGTTATACGACATAATACCAACTTCGAAAAGCTTCAAAACAAAGTTTAAAAGCAAACATGCCCGTTAGTAAGCCTTGAGTCTGGCGAAACAAATGGGTGACAGACCAACTAACACCAGAACCTCGTATAAAAAGTTTGAGAGGGGGGTGTACTTCAACTGATTGAGTTAAAGCACTCACGAACTTGACAATACACACAACAAAGTTACTACGTCGATCGAGGACAATATAAACTTTATGAAGTCCCTTCCTGATACAGATGAAAACCTGCAGCAACGAATGATTTAATAAGGGTAAGTGTTTTATTTAAATATGTTTATCCCCGACTTTTGAAAAGTGAGGTGTATTGTGTGATGAGCTAGTTTGTAGGGTTTCGTACCTGAAAAGGAAAAACGGAACTCTTATAGACCGCTCACTTGTCTGTCTGTTTGTACGTCTGTCACAGCCGGTTTGCTCTGAAATGACTGGACCGCTTGTGTTGAAAATTGGAACACATTAGTCGGTGACCCAAAGATAGAATTTTAACGTAAATAAATGAATACAATATAAACATGGCGATACTATATATCAAATGAAAGGGCTTATTGTGAGAATCCGAAATATTTAAGAAAATAGGTGAAAACTGAGCATTCCCAAAAACTACTTGGCGTAAAATATTGAAATTTAAGTACAGAGACCAGTTCTTTACCGACATGCAGATTTCAAACAATGGGCAGTTCTATAGGAACTGCGAAAAAGACTTATACGCGGACGGATTCGCACGCAAAAGCAGGTCCAACATATTTTGCATTTCAATAGCCATGTTTTATCGCTACTATTTGCCGTTTCCTCGACGTTTCATGCAAATCCCTTTATTTTATTCACGCCCCGATCTACAGAGGTCGTAAAACCGCCTTAAAGTTGTGGAGGGCCCGTAAACCACTCCGGACCGTGTACCGACGAATTACACTTGGAATGTATGCCCGGTCCTCTGTCATGCAAACGAAAGTCTAACTGCACATTAAGAGTAGAAGCATTTTAAATCTAATACAGTTATCAACAGAGTATAGAATTCTTAGACTACTATATTGCAGTTAGCCTCCTTTTTTGGTATTACGGCAGTCCTTTTCACGCCTCGGAATTGAGCGTATTCTTTAGTGGGCTGCGAAATCTATATGGATATTTGGCATAGCTGGACATTATATTTCGAGTAACGGATTCAATTTTAAGTTAACTTTATACAACGTTAGCGGACTCGTTAATTTTCCCTGTGAACCTGTAAATCGTTAATCCAGTAGGTCACGCGTAGTACTGCACGCACCGCGCCATACAGGCCTCGCAGTCAGACGGAAAAAAAAAAAAAAAAAAGACGAGAACTTCAGCATGTTCATGTACGGGAATATCCACATTATGCCCGATGAATAAATTACACTTTCCAATTCTACACATTTTAATTTGATCCTAACCTACTATTTTCCAGAACGCAAACAGTTTTTTTTTTATGTTAAGGAAAGGCACACGAGCACTCAGGCCACCTGATGGTAAGTGTAATCTGAGACCCATAGACATTTGAATTCTCAAGACTATAGTCCTAAGACCTCAAATGCGTTGCCAACCATGAGGACTAAGATGGAATGCCTCTATGCTAGTAATTTCACCGGTTGTCTTATCCCCACACCGGAACACAACAATGCAAACACTGTTGCTTGGCGGGTGGTTAATGGATAAGATGGTTGTAGCGATCTGGACGGACCCTGCACAGGGTCCTACCACCACTAAAAGTATAAGTAGATCACCAACGCAACGATTACCGATTAACGTTTACTTGCGTTAAATGTTCCGAAATGTAAAGCTTAAAGCTTACGAAGTTATTTGATTAACTGTACCCAGCATTGGTATTTGGACATTGTATGTATTTATGTTAACTTTTTATTGCACAAACAGAATATATCAAAGTAAAAGAAACAGTCAAAAGCGAGTCGGACTTGTGCTCCTTGTATTCCACTTTATGTACCATAAAAATTCTGTAACATACTTCTAATGACATAATGTTTTTTCTGCTTGCATAAAAGTAGGTTAGGTTAGGGTAAAACTTCAACCCCAATAGAAACGAAAACGTGCTAAAAGGTTAGGTTAGCTTAGAAATTCATGCCTTTATGCAAAATATTTTCTGCGAAATTAACATTTTATCACATTAATATTATTATTATTAGATTATGGACAGAATGCCAAATTATGATTCTGTATTAGGAAATAATGCAGACAGATTATACAGACAGACAAACAGACGGAGAAAGCAACTTTGTTTTAGCTATACATATAAAGGGGCTTTATAGTATAAAAAAAAACCCGTCCGTCTGTTAAATATAAAGAAGATTCCCAAACCGTCCTAAAACTCGAACCCTAAGATCTCAATTGAACCAGTCGTTTATGTCATCGGAAATATTCAGGGAAAATCACCTCGTCCTCAATAAAAACGTATGTGAAGTGGATTCTATAAATGGCATTTTATTATGGAAGTTATTCGGGACGGGCAGGAACGCCATCAAAAGGGTTGGTGTAAGAATGATATCTTGGACTTTATGATAAGCTCTCAGATCTAGGCTATTCAAGGCTGGGGTCCGGTGCATATTGACAGCAAGACAAAGAAAAATGACTAGATGGTATAACTAGGTGGCATAATTACTAAGTTTTAATTTATTTAGTAATGTATTTATCCTATATATTACATGTATATGTGTATACGTACTTGACGACACGTTGGCCTAGTTGGGAGTGACCCTGCCTCTGAAGCCAGCGGTCCTGGGTTCAAATCCTGGTAGAGATATTTGTGTGATGAGCGCGAATATTTGTTCCTGAGTTTTGGGTGTTTTCTATGTATTTAAGTACAGTTTTCTCTATAAAAGTATGTTTATCGTTGTCGAGTATACCTACGCCTTGGGATAAGGTCAACTTTTGTGAAATTGTCCCCTGATACTGTTTTTATTAAACATAGCGTTACAAATCTCTTTTAAACTAATTAAAACCCAAGGAAAAAAAAACGATACATCGCAACTGTGTTATTCTCGCAAACAATCGTCGCTATGCAATTCTGAAATTTCAAAGTATTGCATCGTTGCATTCAGGGCGACGCTCCCCCGTATTGCAGTAAGTGCAGCGGGAGTGCGGTACTCCCGCGGGACTCGCCGAACCGTGCAATATTCGATTTTATGATCAGTAATGTTATGTATGAAAAATTCAAGTAAGCATAAAGTATAGGTTGCACCCGTACCTATCTCTATATCGGTGGGAACGAGTAACCCGCCACATTTTAACCATCGATTCTAGAGCCTATTTAGAGTATATAATGTAGTGTAACATGAAGTCCAATAAAATAAAGCATAATTAAAGAGATTTTCATGTTATTGAAAACAATTCCATAGTTAATTTAAACTTTGAACTTTGAACTTTTTTAATTTGAACTTTGTCACCTATACCTAAATCATTACTTACTAAGAAATTGATTAAATTAATTTATGCTGTACGTTGATGATATTGCTACTTACAACATTAATCTTTTTAGTAAAAAATGCTTTAGGTTAAGGTGTCAGAGTTCAAATTAAATTAACTATGGAATTGTTATTTAAATTATAAAAATCTCGGAAATTATGCTTTATTGGACTTCATGTTATATCACATTATAATATACTCCAATAGGCTCTAGAATCGATGGTTAAAATTTGGTGGGTTACTCGTTCCCACCGTGTATAAAAATGAATCCCTATTTCCCTTGGTCACGGCATCACGTATGAACGGCTGGACCGATTCCGCTAATTCTTTTTTTCTCATGAAACAAACAAAATGTAAAATCCACCGGGAAAGTCAAAAATTTGCAGCGGGGCCAAGCCACTGACGGGTAGCTAGTTATTTAATAGAAACACCTTTCAAAGATCATAACAGAATTTTCATTTCATCGAAAGGCTCACCACATATTTTCGTAAATCACAAGTCTAACTTAAAATACGTAATTAATGTTTGTCGATGACGATAGAAGTGAAATACGATAAAGTTATGGGTTACTAGTGCTCTGTTAGCTGAAAATGTTTGTAAGTTTGTGGCATTGTCAATCAGCTCAGCTGGTAAAATCTAGAATGACCACTGTGACAGATTACATAAACACGAATTACACTTGTTTCTGAGACTTTTCATAAATACTTTACTAATACAAACAAGTGCGATGGCAATCACTAGCTAAAATAATTTATTAATGACTTTTTTTATTCGTAAGGCCCAACGGCCTAAATTTAGGACATTTGTCAAAGTGACTTTAGACTTTAGTTGACTTACACAAGGTTCATTTTTAAACAAGTAAAATTTGACGTGGGCCTCAGGAGGTTAACTTGCTTATCTTATCTTATCTTATAGATAGGCCCTTTCGGATACACTTCGACCCCTTTAGGATCTTATGTGCAATTACCCTCAGCTGTTCGAATGTGCAGGTTTCTTCACGATTTTATGAAGAAGTTAAATAAAATAATTATTCATCGTTTAAATGATCGATATATTAATATTTATCTCTGTTAATACTTTGATTAAACTACGCGTGTATAAGATACAAGATAAATGATGTTTTTTCAGTAAATAGGCCGCAAGGGCACTTTTACACGTATTTTTTTTCCACTGTTGAGTTGTAACACGCAAACTCAACAGTCAGTCATTTTTTAAATACTGTTTATGACAATGATAATACTTAACCTAACATTATATAACTTAAACTTGTGTGAGACATTATCATAAACAAAAACGAACACTGCACATGAACAGGTCAGGCCGTTACCTGACCATAGCATATGAGTAAACCGTGCAGTGTTCGTTTTTGATTTAGAATTTAAAAAAAAATACAAAATAAAATTATCAAGCCTAGTTAGTTGCGCAGGAAAACGTTTATGTATCTTTTTGCGTGGTGGCCATTAAAGTATTGTACCCTTCTTTAAGAATATTACGTTGCAAAAAACACAGGTGGTCTCCCATCATAAAATTCATCTAAAACGTAAATTACGGTGGAAATAAAAACTTCCCCTTCACTTTGCGAGATAGACGGAAGGTTTTGAATTTCTTACCGACGCCCAAAATAAGGGTGCTTGAATAATAGATGTGGGGTTAAGAGCATCTCCGAGGCTGGATCGCGTGTCGTACCTGGGAAGACAAATGAGAAGTTAAGAAGATACGAAAACACTTAATAATTCTAGGTTATGTGCACACGTGTGCTAACTCGGGGCACGAATACTAAAGTTATATCGATGTTACTGTCAAGATCATGATGTTATTCAATATTAATAAATATTATTAATTCTACCTACTTTTAAAATAAAAACAAGAAATAAATAATTTCTTTATTTATTTTAAAATATTTTCCATAATATATATTTTTTTATTTATTTCGAAAAATAAGATATCTTAAGATAAGATACGATACGCTCTAGGCTTGTACTATGGGCACTAGACAACGACAAACGGTAGTTAACGGAACACTGACACTAACTAAACTGACACGTCGGGGACCGCTAAGTAGCTGGGGTACGAGTATTTTATGTTATTTCATGTACTTAGCGGTCCCCCGCCGTGTCAGTTTAGTTAGTGTCAGTATCCCGTTAACTACCTACTTATCAAACAATCAGCCCTTACTCCTACGCGACGACGCTAGGATCAAAATATTAATAAATATATCAGGGGACAATGTCACACAAATTGACCTAGTCCCAAACTAAGCTCAAGGCTTGTACTATGGGTACTAGACAACGATAAACATACTTACATAGAGAAATAACTACTTAAATACATAGAAAACATCCAAGACTCAGGAACAAATACTCGTGCTCATCACACAAATATCTGTCCTTACCGGGATTTGAACCCGGGACCGCTGGCTTCGGAGGCAGGGTCACTCCCAACTAGGCCAACGAAAGGCCTTATAATTAAAATTATAGGGCCACTACTTATTATTTTTTACTTTTGAGAGCTTTTTTTACAGACTGTTCTTATTATAGGCACTAAATAAATGAACTTCTCTCTTTCTTTCTTATTCTCACTACTTGAAAGTTACTTTTTCGTGTCTTGAGACGGCGATCTTAGCCAAGATGAGTTTATTAATACGACCCATGGAGTATGAGATTTTTACACCTCACAATGTCAGACTTCCCATTGACCCATATTGGTTGCTTATCCTTTATATTTACACGAATACACATGCCATTTTAAAAGCATGCCACAAATTAATGTCAATAAACCAAATAGAGCGTAAATTCGGCTTAATGATAATGACTCTTGTCATTTTGTTCACCGTCCATTAGCAACGATCGAGCGATCTCGCGTTGCATTCACCAATGAATGATGATAGATGACCGTAATGCACTTGTACAAAATGGGCGATATTTAATTTATAAACGTGCGGAGATGAAATGAATTTTGGCATACATTGGAGAACTTGTTAATTAAGTTATTGGTTTTCAGATTCAAATCCAAGGCGAGGTTAAACCTAACAAGCATTTTTAGAGGTTGTAGGGCATTACGCAGGGTCCGCCCGAATCACTACCACCATCTTATCCTTTAACCTACCGCCAAGTACCATTAGTGTTTGAATTGTTGTGTTCCGGTTTGGGAATTGACTATTCCCAAACCCGACCAGTGAATTTACAGGGCTGGAATTGTACACGGTAATGACGATATCGTTTTTGACCTGTTTCCGTATTGTCAACGTTTTGATAACTCTTATGTCATTTACAATAATGGTGACATACGTTTCTTAAATGTGTCAAACACGATATCGTTTTAACGCACCTGAATAGAGAGAGGCCCAGGCATAGAGGCATTCCACATTAGTCCTCAAAGTTGGCAACGCACTTGGAGTCTTAGGATTGCTGCCTTGAGATTGTAGTCATGAGAATTCAAATATTTTCAAGTCTCAAAAGAAACTACCAAAGCCGAGTTGACTTAATATTATCGTGAAGACGTCGGTGGACCAAATTGATTGAATTGAACCAGAGAAGACTTGAGTTGCGTGGTGGTTCCAACCGTGTATGTACTAAATAAATAAAACAAATTAGAATTAAATGTAAATTTCATCTTAACTGTTCCTCTTTCTTATTCCAAATTCTACGCTGGCTCATTTACTTTACAGGCTATTAGGTTGTGGAACTCTCTTCCCTTAGAATTAGGACGAGAAAAATCGCTTCCTATTTTTTTTATTTTTTTTATTTTTTTTTATGTTAAGGAGAAGGCACACGAGCACTCAGGCCACCTGATGGAAAGTGGAATCTGAGACCCATAGACATTTGAATTCTCAAGACTATAATCCTAAGACCTCAAAAGCGTTGCCAACCCTGAGGACTGAGATGGAATGATGATTTTGAAAGCGAACTTGTAATCTCTTTCTCAGCGAGCTTCCTTCCTTTTCGCAGTATTATAATTATTTATTTATATATATTGTGTATTTGTCTATTTAAGTTATATATGAATACATTTATTTAAATTATACGTATATGTCGTTTTGATGTTTCAGTTTTTTTTTATATTCCGTTTGTTAATTTATTTTGCACCGCCTACCGATTTATTTCTGTGTTTTTAACTTCTCTTCGTTGTAAGGTTGTCTCACTTAGTAGCATTTTACTTTTTATGCTGTATTTGTATGTGGTGTTCAATTAAGAATATTTGTATTGTATTGTATTGTATTGTATTGTACAATAGGTATTACTAACCTCAAAGTAAGGGAAATTACTATTTAATTACACTAGCCTCCGGAATATGTTCGCCTTTATCACGGTGGATAAAGGGTGAAAACCATCTGTCGCTTTCACTCTTACATGCTTGTTAAAAAGTGACAATTATTTTCTCCACGTTTATGCACAACAATAAACCCGACCACAATATAATAATAATACGACCATAATACGCCGGCCTAGTCGGTAGTGACCCTGCCTACGAAGCTAGCGGTACTGGGTTCAAATCCCGGTAAGGGCAAATATTTATGTGATGAACGCGAATATTTGTTCCTGAGTCTTGGATGTTTTCTATGTATTTAAGTATGTATTGTCCCGTGATACTTATTTATTTATTAATAGGACTTCAAAAAAGCACACGATCACGTACCCATAAGATGGTAAGTAATTGCGCTCTGAGGCCTATGTATTTCATCATCTTACACCGAAAATAACAGGGCTGCTTAGCGGCAGATTAGCGGAAAAAATGTTTTTAGTGATCCTGTTTAAATAGTGCGAATAACATCGTCTTCAAATCTTAACTTTACATGATACGACGTACTCTAGTTCTGCCCTTCTACGCTTATTAGCAGTATATCAAATTCAATAGCCAAAACAGATTCTCAATCCTATCCTGTTGATTTTTTAAATTTTTGTTCCATTTGCTCTCCATTACAGTATCTCAGACAAAACTCCTGTAGCAAATGAAACCTTGTTACTAAGGGGCAAGGATTGAATCTCCTTTGGCTATTGAATTTGAGATACTGTCTATTGGCTTATGAGGGCAGCTCTAAGGCACGATATGGACGAAATGGGAATATTGACAAAATAGGAAGTGGACTAATTAGGAATTGATTGTGGACGAAATGGGATAGCTGACGAACTTGGAAGTTGACAAAACGGGTATGTGCTCGAAGTGAACCTAAAAGATAATAAGGTTGTATGTGCTACAGAAGTTTTGTCTGAGATACGGCCTTTTGTTATAACGGCAGAGTTAGAAGACAGTGCAGAGTGTGCAGTGAAGGCTGTGCGAAGAAGAGAAAGGCAAATCGATACGTTAAGGCCGAGTTAATGATAAGCAAGGATCGTTAACTGCGAGCGAAATCCATTGAAGTACTAGGATTGCTACCCAGTCAAGTCAAGTCAAAGGCAAAAATTATTTATTGAGTAGGCTTAGAAACAAGCACTTTCGAATCGTCAGTTATGCTACTTATTCATATGTATGGAGGAATGTGTTTATTTATCATTAATATCATTATATTATACTTATCAGTGTCTAGGTCACCTAGACACTAATAAGTAATAAGTGCTATCTATGACATTAAACTAAAACTTCTTGGAATTGATAAATATATTGTCAATAGATAAATTTACAAACTAGTAGGTATGTTCTTGTCATGATTGTCAATGTGACTCCGTCAAGTACTGGTTGTGTTTGCAAAATTTCAATGCAACCTTGATCATCGAGGTAATCTAAACTATGTAGCCTGCCCTGATTTATTGACAGCAAATAAGTAATGCAACTGTTAGTCATCAAAATAGGCCGCTAATCAGAAACTACTGCACATAAAAGGACTGCATTATTTAATTTAATTATTTTGTTTGTCAGAAACGAAGTAATATTTTTCGATCTCCATAAAAACTTTAGATTTGTGGGATTACAAGCAATTAAGTCTTTTTTTTTCAGGTAACTGATGGTAAGGCTGATTGTATTATTTGTGTTGTTTCGCCATCGTATTTGCGAAAATTATTACTCACTGTCCCAAGTGAAAAATTTGGAGAGTTTTGGATAAAAATTGTAAATACAATACAAAATTTTACCATTTCACTGTAATAATAACTTTACACTGAGATTCAGATTCTGTTCAGTTATATTTATTTGTATTATTTTAGTACATAATATTTTAGTTCATCAATTTAGAACCATCGCCATCCCTAACTGGTTGTCATACGTCATTTCAATGGATTTCGCTCGCAGTTAACGATCCTTGATGATAAGTGATATTCAAATGGCAGAAACCCTTTGGACTAAGTGATACGGTAACCCATCGATAGGGAAACCTTAGTGTTAGTGTATCCATCACGTCGTTAGTAATGTTGGTATTGTCACGTAACATAAATAAGAGGTAACCTATTGGCTAGGTATTTATTGGTTTACTTCACTTTGGCCATAGATTATAAGTTCAAATCAACCTTTATACTTTGACTTGAACTCCCATGGTTTTTTATTGTATTTACATCTTATTATTTTTTGTTTAACTAGTTGCAAATTTTATGAGGACCCATGTTGTTTTTCTTCTTTCGTTGTTTTGTGTTAAGTGTGTCACTTTCCGTCTCTTCACCAAGCGGTTCCAACGGAAGACCAGCGCTGGCTTTACGGCTAGCTAATGCGGAGTTGGGACCGTTTCGCAACAATTTCTCTGTGTCTTGTTCTTTTTGTATCTATGTAATTCAATTTTGTATTGTTGCGAATAAAATGTCTCTTTATCTTTATCTTAAGGTAGGGTTTCTTTAACGATAGTATTATTTAAATAAAGGGCTTTTCCGAACCCTGCGGGCCATTTGAGGATACAAAACAAAGAACGTCTATCAACAGTGGTATAATATCAGAGCTTATGTTCGGTATAAAAAAATAAAAAGCCATCTAGATATTTATGTCGCCTTGGTAACGTTGATTGTACAAAACACGTAAATTTGCCAATTACGTAACAGTTTAATAAAACTCTTGTTACTTATACATTTCGCTCCCCAACATTACACGATATTTTTCCCCGGCGCTTCCAGGAATACAAATACAATATTTTACTCGCAAATATTTTGTGAGCAAAATGTTGCAAAAAATCTCCAAGAGGAATCCATCTGAAATGCAAATACTCGACGTTTATATTTTGTCAACGCGCGACGCTAAAGAGCGATGTGGTTATTCTGTTAAGCAAAGGCCTTGAATCTCGTGTTTTCACTTTCTACCTTGGCCAATGAGAATTAAAATGTTAATACCTACTAAAATCACCTAAGACGGCACCAAATGACTTTAAATAGAAAATTAGTTATTACTTGGTGATTTTTATGTTTGTAGTACTTAACGGCTCCGCCTACACTGAGCATGGTCCGACATGCTCTTGCCCGGTTTTTAATTTATTCTTGTTTTTTTTCTTACTTTGTGTTACTTGGGCGCGGCTTGTGGTCTGCTGAGTTAAGTTATAATATTTTGAGGAAAACAAACAACATTTTAACTATGAACATTAAGACCGTAGCCAATAAAACTATATAGTAATATAATAAAACTATAAGTCCTTAAATCGGGTTTAAATAAACTGTGTGTGGGATCTGGGACTCGGAACTTTAAGTCTTAAGACTTAGCAGTCTGTTTTACTAACCCACAACCCCAGATGACATTTGTCTACCTTAAGTGAAAACAAAAAGAGGAAAACATATGACCAGGGCCTCTATTCAGGTGCGTTAAAACGATATCGTGTTTGACACGTTTCAGAATCGTTTATGTCACAGTCGCCATAATTGTAAATGACATAAGAGTTATCAAAACGTTGACAATACGGAAACAGGTCAAAAACGATATCGTTATAACGCAGTTGAATAGAGGCCCAGGAGCGCGGGCTTGAGCGCCTCAATATAGGCGCTGAGCGCCTAATCCGAGTCAGTTGTCCGACCGCCAACCATCAGTCAAAACGTGTTTGAACGAGATAGCGTAATATAAAGTTTACGCGAATAACTCGATTGTATATACGCGTCCTGTCATCTTTCAAGTCGTTATTGCGAGATTTATTGCAGTCTCACTTATGCATGCAACGATGTTAGCTATCAAATTAACTATATTGCTCCTTAGTAAGTACAGTAAACATCTCTATATCCAAAAATGACGCCAGAGGTATTTATTAATATATATTTTTTTAATCAAATGTCAATAATGTATTTTCTTTTCTTTTTATGTTTTCAATCACATGGACTGATTTGGACAAAGGATATCAGCACAAAAAAGGGGTCGTCATTATTATTAGTACTCGTAGTGGTTGGTTTTTATCTATTTAATAGTTATATCAAACACACTACGAATTCAGGAGTCAAGATATAATAGACCACGCGGTCCAATTTGAGGAACCATTCGAGAATAAATCCGCTGGAGAGTAGTTAAGAATTCTTAATGGCGAGCCATTTAGATGAGTTGAAGATTATAAAGAATATAAAATAATATAATGTTATAACTAGTTCGTGCTCGTGCCGTGTATTTGTCCACAACGATTTTCCTTAGATGTATTTACTCGAAATTCACGCTTTAACTGGCGTAAAGGTAAGCTTTTTCAACCGAATTTAAAAAAGAGGTGCAGTATTGATCGCTTAAAATAATTATTATTTATTATTGCCTCGACATTTCAATTGAAATTGATAACGATAGTGGTGACGAGGAGATTGAAGAGGTTGGTATCGATATCAGCTGAGAGTGGTGCGAGTTTTCTCAACTATTCGCACCTTGTCTTGTGGTTTTAACTTGTACTCGTATGTCTGTATAGTAATTATCATACCTGGGATAACTCGGGGCAAGTTCTAGCGATTTGATATAATAAAAAAGCGGCCAAGTGCGAGTCGGACTCGCCCATGAAGGGTTCCGTAGCAGCAAGTAACATAATATAAAAGTTCGTTATAGCTTTGATCAATGTTTTTATGACGTATTAAAAAAAAACTACTTACTAGATCTCGTTCAAACCAATTTTCGGTGGAAGTTTGCATGGTAATGTACATCATATATTTTTTTAGTTCTATCATTCTCTTATTTTAGTAGTTACAGGGGGGGGATACACATTTCAACACTTTGGAAGAGTCTCTCGCGCAAAATGTTCAGTTTAGAAAAAAATGATGTTAGTAACCTAAATATCATTTTTGAAGACCTATCCATAAATACCCCACACGTATGGGTTTGATGAAAAAATATATTTGAGTTTCAGTTCCAAGTATGGGGAACCCCCAAAATTTGTTTTTTTTTCAATTTTTGTGTGAAAATCTTAATGCGGTTCACAGAATACATCTACTTACCAAGTTTCAACAGTGTAGTTCTTATAGTTTCGGAAAAAAGTGACTGTGACATGCGGACGGACAGACAGACAGACATGACGAATCTATAAGGGTTCCGTTTTTTGCCATTTGGCTACGGAACCCTAAAAATGGTGTCGATGTGATTAAATACTGGTTATCACACCATGAAAAAAGTAAACAGTCTTATAAAAGGTGAGGAAATTTTAATAACCAACATAAATAACAAATTGGCTTTGAGTCATTATAAATATTTACCCCTTGCCCCTTTGACCACTGTGGTCGTTGATAGAACGTTTAGCAGTTTAAAGTGGATATTTTCATCTAGACGGAAATCATTAATACCATCGAATATGAAAAAAATATTGATTGTATATCATGAAAACTATTTTAAAATAAACATATAAATAAGTAAACGTTTTAATTTGTTTCTTTTCTGTTTAAAAATGAGGAGAAAATAAGTAATAATCATTTATGTCGCATAACATTTAGATTTTGGCAGTAACATCGATATATTTTTTGTCGATAATATATTTTGCTACATCACTTTCGTATAGATGCCCCGAGATACCTGGGATAGGTATGGTAGTTATGCTTATCGTCCGTAATACCGCTAAAGCGCGTAAGTAACAATTTTAATAAAATGCAAAATGCACCTTACTTATTCGTATTAAGTCGGTAAGGTACAATTTAGAAGTATCACCGACGTTATATGTATTTATGTATGTTTATGTTTATTGATTTAATATTTATTGATGCCTTGGTTTCCGTGTGGTTGCCGGGTTAGAATAGTGCCGTCCATATCTTCCCGTGGATGTCGTAAGAGGCAACTAAGGGAATAAACGCTTGTAGTACTGTTAGGCGATGGGCTTGCAACTTGTTACTATACACTGGTGAACATCTTAGCCTGAATGTGCAAAATGTGATTACAGAATTACCATCAAGTTTTTTAGAGTTGTTGGTATTTCTGTAGCTCTGCCTACCCCACTCTGGGAATGAAGGCGTGATTTTATGTATGCATGTATGACTTGGTTAGCCTTCAAAACCCTATCTGCTAAGCTAGAAGTCCCGTATTGGATTAAATATTTGAGTGATAGATGGGTTTAAAAAATATTTTCGCTGGTAGTGGAAGTGTTAGGACCATAGGTAAACATTACAAAGATAAATCGACCAAAACGAACTTATACATGTCTAAGGCTATATGGTTTTACGTAGAACAAAATAACGGGCCCTGTTTTCGAGACAAACCTTAAATATCTTTAGCCGTATTTTTTGTAACTAAGATCTTCAATATGATTTGAACATACTTATACTTGTTGTAGCTTATAACCTCAGTTGAGCCGACTCTTTTGTAAGTTTTTATTATTTCCTGTTTTTATTTTTTATGCTTAGTTACTTAAAAATATAACACTCTTGTCAACTAACATCTTCTTGTAATTTTATTTCTCAAATTCATTTATTCTTTACTCCATCTAGGCTCTTTACCCAAATATCACAACAATACTTACTGTCACTTATTTCTACCTTTAAGCAGCTCTGTTCAATTGAGATACAGGAGCATCCTAGTTCAGGCATGTAATTTTTAAGTCTCTTTGTTTTTGTTAAGTACATATTTATACATTGTAAAAAAGTGCTTTGAATAAAGATTTATTTAATAGCAGGGAGTTAACAATCTTCCAAAATTTGGCAAAATTGGATACAATTCTCATAAATAAGTAATAAACAACCAACTTTTTTGATTATTATGTACAAAACAAACTGTCCGTGTGGTTGCCGGTTTAGAATAGTGCCACTCCATGTCTTCCTGTGGATGTCGTAAGAGGCGACTAAGGGAATAAAGGCTTGTAGTACTGTTAGGCGATGGGCTTGCAACCTGTCACTAATACACTAGTAAAATTCTTGACCTGATTGTGCAAAATGTGGTTACAGAATTCATACAAGTCTTTTTGGGGTTGTTGGTATTTCTGTAGCTCTGCCTACCCCACTCTGGGAATGAAGGCGTGAATTTATGTATGTATGTATGCACAAAACATATTCAATCGTTTAATAACCGCAGGGATTCATGTTTTCAACAAATAAGGCTGTGGTGAACCAATTTAGTTCAGTGTTTAATAATTAATGTGCATTAAATGAAATTATAATATTGTAGACAATTAAACGCATACAGAGTTTTACCAAATAGAGAGCATGCATGAAAATCAGAATTGAGTTTCATTGATACGATTTAGGAGAAAATGTTAAAAAAGAATATAAAACACAAAATACCAAGTTTTGACCCGTTTATTAAGATTTTATATAGAATCAAAACTTGTTGAAATTTCTAACTACATACATACATACATAACATCACGCCTTCATTTCCAGAGTGGGGTAGGCAGAGCTACAGAAATACCAACAACTCTAAAGACTTACTGATATTTCTGTAACCACAATTGCACTAACAGGCTAAGAGGTTTACTAGTGTATTAGTGACAGGTTGCAAGCCCATCGCCTAACAGTACTACAAGCCCTTATTCCCTTAGTCGCCTCTTACGACATCCACGGGAAGACATGGAGTGGCACTATTCTAACCCGGCAACCACACGGCAACTACTTTTATTAAATACATAGTTTGTTTTATCGGCATCCCCATTTTATTTAGGTAATATTTTAATTCAACGACATTGGCTTAAACATAGTAATTTAAGAAATAAATGCAAATTTCTTTATAAGGCCCTTTAATTTTAAACATGGAACAACAGCTGTGACGTCTGAACTATGACTTTTTAAAGCATCATATCTTATGAAAAAATTACACGACAATTATTGTGCATCTACATTTATTTCTCTCTTTCCTTTCCAGAGAGCGTGAAAAAAAATATTATGCATGGTCCTTAACCTCGTGAGGCCCACGTCAAATTTTACTAGTTCAAAAAGGAACCTTATGTAAGTCAACTAAAGTTTAAAGTCACTTTGACCAATGTCCTAAATTTAGGCCGTTGGGCCTTACGAGGCTATTGTATTAATTTTGTGGACGGAATGATCTGGTCCCTATTGTACAAAAGGGTAAATCTATTTGTATTTTATTCCAGGATACCATAAGTACAATTTTGGGGAATGATCTATTTGGTAAAAGAACACATAAGTGGCAGAGACTCAAAATGATCTATACACGATACTATCGAAATCTCTTCGAATGTCCACCTGCTTCTGTTGCTGACTGTACGTCAAGTGGTAGCAAAGTTCTTAAAAATTTCATTGTGAACAGAAGTTTTCATAAAAGCATTATAATTATAACCGTAATGCTCAAAATATAACAAACCTATGATGAAACTTTCACCTGCATCTCCAATAGCCAACAACAAGCCATAATTCTTATATTTTCATGAATATTCCGTTCCCTTATATAAATACGTCACAACTGAA
Source organism: Acleris holmiana (assembly GCA_949316455.1). NCBI lineage: Eukaryota > Metazoa > Arthropoda > Insecta > Lepidoptera > Tortricidae > Acleris > Acleris holmiana. The sequence continues at coordinate 1,619,992 of OX438771.1, read as the reverse complement.
ACATTACTATTAAGCAACATTCCGTTCCCTTACATAAATATGTTACAACTGAAACATTACTTTTAAACAATATTCCGTTCCATTACATAAATACGTTACAACTGAAACACCAAAAAAAAAAAAAGAAAAAACTTTTATTAGGAGGACCCAAAACTTTGGTGTTATTAGGTAATTCGATATACCTACTCGTTTTAAGTGTTTGACAATGAACGAATACACTCGTATACCGTTTGCGTTAAAGTTGCTTGACACAGGGAGGGCAAACTTAGCGCGTGGATAATTTCACGTCCCGAGCCAAGCCCGGTTCACTCCGCACTTTAGGCGCGAAGCTTTAAATAATTATAAACTTGACTTGCATCTCTGGTTGTGATTTAAGTATGAGCTGCCAGTGTGAATGTATACAAACATGCACACTTCTCTTCGATAGAAAGGGAAGTACAGATTAGGCACGTTGGATTTGGTTTTAAGCAATTTTTTAAATCGCCTTTTAAGAAGGGTTATTATAACATGGCTATGCAGTTCATTTTGAGCGTAGAGGACAGAGCTATGCGTGGCGATGGACGGCTTTGAGAAGGAATGCTCTGAGATGATGGATGCTAGGCCCACGACTGTGATAATGTAACTAGAGCGTTCAAGTAACCCGCAATCTTTTGTGAAAAATTGTACTAGATGTGATGTAATTTACTAAGTTAAAGTTTCATGGCGCATTGGACCTGTCTGTAAAGTCGTGTAAACTCATTTTTAGGGTTCCGTATTCAAACTAGGAACCCTTATAGTTTCGCAATGTCCGCCCGTCCGTCCGTCCGTCCGCAGCCTAGCGCAAAGACTCTTAGTACTAGAAAGCTGTATTTTTTTTTAAGCTATCTCCCCAACATGTAACGTGGGGACGTATTTTTTTTTCGTCTACCCTATAGTGTGGGGTGAATATGGTGTAATAAATATTATAGGTTCGCAAAAACGGTTTATAGATTAAGTAATCTGTTTATGAAATATTGAGCTTTAAAGCGCTATTTTTTATTAGACTCAAGACACACAACCACAACCAAAACTACATAAAATACTAAAAATCTGAAAAAAATGTTAAATGCAAAGGCTTATAACGAATTTTAAAGGAAAACTATCACGACTAAGTAAACATCATTGATTCTTGAGACACAAGCGATTAAAGTGTTCACACCTACTAAAATCATCTAAGACGACACTAATTGACTTTAAATAGAAAATTAGTTATTACTTGTTATTTTTTTATGTTTGTAGTACTTAACGGCTTCGGAACCCCACACTGAGCATGGTTCGACATGCTCTTGCCCGGTTTTTTTAATAAACAATTGAAATAAATAAATAAAGTTGCAGGATACTTCTGTCGTTTTCTCTCTGCGTATACTAAATTGGAGAGCCATGTCATAATAATCCCCCTGTACTTGTACGTATCTACTAACAGTACCTATAAACAGTAGTTCGTCTTCTAACAAAGCTTAACTATAAGCTATGGCTTGCATGTGTGCGTGCGTCGACCGTCGAGCCGCGAGCCACCACAAGTAAACCCTACAGGACGGACCAAGCCGGTTTAGTCAGGGCCGCGTAGTCATCACGTTTGGTTGAGTGCATATAAGTATCGAGGAACGCGCATTGACGCAACACTATCGCCCGTGCGGCAATAGGTAACAGAAACTCCTAAACGGTCGGAGACGATGTACGAATAATGAATAATGATTACGTTAATTTGTCAAAAGTAGGTGTACAATATGGTCTTAAGGTAGGCTCTCCACAATTTGCCAATAGACTGGCTTACAAATTTTCATCACATAAATATCGATTACATTATCTAGAATAATCAAGAAAAAACTTCACAGGAAACACACAGTTAAGTTGACTCATTTAAGAACTCATTAATGCTATAAAAAGATTTCTCGGTCAGCCATGCCAACGTCATTTTCTTAAATAGATATCATTAAATTTTTACTTTGAAAAATTTTAGGTAGCTTTTACAGTGCTTCTATTTTCTTAATGTATTTGAGCTAGCTGTCGCTGTCTTACTCGCACTCGCATCTGGCAGTATATTTGTCACTAGTGTTTTATAGAAAAATCAAGCTTGCCAAGTAAATTAAGAAAAAAAACTTCTGCTCAGCTGGTTCACGCGCGTCGTGGACGTCAAGCTCGAGGTAAGCCCTGTGTGTTTCAACCTTTAGGGTGAGTTAGTTACTTACGTATGAACGAATTTTGCATATTAGGACAAACACGTGCCTGGCGGGCTGATACGAAACGTAGAAAGTTTTACCCCTTTCACTCTTTGCTTAAACACGTTATCGGCCACTCTGGCCACATGGACATAGGTCTTCCCCAAGGTTTGCCACAAGGACAGATTTTGCGTCACTTGCATTCATCTGTTTCCCGCAACCTTAGCCACGTCGTTGGTCCACCTTGTTTAGGCCTACCCTCTTCCTATGTCTTCCGTTGAGTAAATTTAAATTTACGAAAATTCCTTACTAATCCCAAAGCACTTTATTTAAAATAACAATTTATTTGTTATCTTCATTCATAAGTTCATAACATTACGCTTTCAAGCCCAGAGTGGAGTAGGCAGAGCTACAGAAATATCAACTCTAAAAATATTTGTTGATAATTCTGCAACAACATTTTGCAGAATCAGATGTTTACCAGTGTATTAGTGAAAGGTTGCAAGCCAATCGCATAACAGTACCACAAGCCCTTACTCCCTTAGTCGCTTCTTACGACATCTACGCGGGAAGACATGGAGTGGCACAATTCAATTGAACCACATGGGTTTTTTATCTATATTTAAAATTATCTTTTAGCAATCCTCTTCGTTCAAGAGGAACGTCCTCGTTGCCTTAAGGAAATGAAGGTATGTATTAAAGGAAATTCACCGCTAGTTGGTCAATATTTTTCCAGAGCTTGTTAATTTCGCACTTCCAGTTGCAGGTTCTACAGTGGTATAATACTCCATGATCAATAATATCATCATCTAAGTTATGACACCACAGCTGTAGCTGATGATTACTACCGTGACAGAACTGTTACTGGTACTGCCGCAGTGCCATGCCAAAGCTAAACCTTAAAATAGCGCTATTTTACGATAATTGTATCGTTATTGTCGCGCTATAACATTATTATCCTCGCGCTATAGATCCATAAAAGTATTTATTATAATAGTGTTATTAAGAGGAAAAATTTGTTTGATTGTTTGCATTGAATAGGCTCCAAAACTACTATACCGATTCTTTCACCAGGAGAATGCTATATTATCACTGAGTAATAGGGTATGTTTTACTTTTCTACGCGGACGGAGACACGGGAAACCAATAGTAATGATATAAACTTCATATCCATAATAACAATATTTTATATAATATTAGGATACTAACAATTGGCCAGCCCTTCTAACTTACCGGTTTGTTTTACCAAGTCCCTCATACCGAATTCGACTTCGCCTCTTCCAGGGCCTTATCAAACCGTAACATTGCCTTATCGCGGGAATAAAACAGTTCATTTATCAAAAGGAAAAGATTGCGCCGGACCACGATTTATTGCCAAGCCTTCTCAAAGAAGCTGACTAAAAATAATGTTATTTTTCACGCTACACGGCGGATTTACGTTTGGATTTTTAGACTGAGGCGGAAGCGAGTCTTGGTTGGTGGACTTGTGCCACCGCTCACAGGAAGGGAGTCAATGTCTGCCTTCTACCCGACTGCCTGAAGGAGGGTCATGATTTCCAAGAGTATGTATGTGTATATGTTTTTTTATTTAGCACGCTCTGTAGCATAAACGGTTTGACGGACTTCGATACACGAGGTATCATTACATTCGTCTCAACTATCGGCGTGACAAAGGATATATAATTTCAGGTTTACCCTTGAAATGTCGACACTCATTTCATCGTATGGTTTACTTTACCGAATTTTCATTTCATCGACAGGCATTTCCACGTGCAGAAGTTATAACTACGTAACCTATGCAATAACCTAAAAACTATATGGTTTCAGCTGGAAGTAGCTTGCGATGAAATGAAATTCGGTGAAACACGATGTCGATAAAATAAGTTTCTACATTTCAAGGGATTCCAAAATTTCAATATGGCACTGCGTCAGAAGGATGGTTGGGTTTTGCGAGTGTATGTATGTTTATGTCTTCAGGTCAGCAACCTAAACGGTGTGATAGATTTTAACATGAGGTGTCGTTAGATTCATCTTTGTGACTTGATTTTTGAATAAGTAGTATCTCAGATTCAATTGCCAATGTAAATTCGATCCTCTTATCTTAGTTATAAGATTGTGTTTGCTACGGGAGATTTATTTGAGATGCTACTATTTGGCCTAGCAGGGCAGTATAGACGACGGTTACACGTCATTTTATCGAATTTCACTTCATACATAAATCACGCATGTTTCCCAGAGGGATAGGCAGAGACCACTTCTTTCCACTTGCTACAATCCTGACAAATCTCTTTCGCTTCTTCCACATTCATACATCGAGTCATTCCACATTCATACATCGAGTCATGCATGCACGCCGGTATCGGGTACTTAAGATTCGGCCCTTTTCCAGTATTTCCCCGATTTGATTAACAAAAAGTACACCTAGGGTGGCCCCTTTCGACCCTTCTACTCACTATCGCACAGTACATTTCTTTTGTCAATCGTTTTTCATCCATTCTTTCCAAATGAACGTTTTCAATCTTAGTCACAATATCTTCTTTCAGTCCACACTTCTCTCTGATGTTTTCATTCCTTACTCTATAAAACAGTTTCACACCACACATGCTACGCAAAGAGCGCATTTCAACTGCATTTATACGACTTTCATGCTTATCCTGCCTCACCCAACATTCACTACCATACATCAGGGCCAACACTCCATTGTGAACAGCCAGTCATTTCATTTCACTTCATCGTCTATATTATTTCATCGAACCTTATTTTCTGCTAAAACCATGATGTTTTTAGAATATATCTTAAACATGAATTACCACACATCCCACATCTATCGACGCAGAATAGACGTTAGCTGATCAAAAAACTGTTTACGTCTTCGCAATTAGAGCTTTCGCTTTTCAGACGTCGTTTGTTCATCAGCTACCGCCATTTCCTCGTCGATAGGTGTGGGGAGACCCTCAGGCGTTGAGCTTGCAACCTATCACTAATACACTAGGAAACTTCTTGGCCTAAATGTGCAAAATGTGGTGACAGAATTATCAACAAGTCTTTCTAGAGTTGTTGGTATTTCTGTAGCTCAGTCTACCCCACTCTGGGAATGAAGGCGTGATGTTATCTATGTATGTAGTTAGCTTAGTTATCGCTTCGCTATTGCTAAGATACCTACTAACTATTAAATAGATAAAAACCCCCGATACAACTTACGGGGAAATATCCAAAAAACTTGATCAAAGTTATATTTCTCCACCAACAGCAAGTAGGTTTATTTTTACTTCATCATTTATTAACCGTAACTTAAGTATGAGGTCACAGTCTTAACGCCTCAAGGTTTCTTCCATCGAGTCCTTCTAAAGTGTACAACTTCGAGAACTTTCGGTATCTATCGGTATTCTGCTCAACTTTTGCAGTAATAACTGTTCAACTCAAATAATTAAATGACAGTTCAAAGCCGTAGGGCTATAAATACTGAGGCCGTATTCAAAGCTGTTAAAACCTGCCAAGTTCCAGTCGGTGAATGAGATAAGAGAATGAATTCCACCTTGCAAGCAGCAAAAGTTAGATCCTACTACCAAGGAATGTCCCGTCTGTCCCACTAGTCCCATTGAGTTATTGGGACAACTGAGACGATTCCCTCCACTCAAGTCCTATGGTGCAAGTCCCATTTACTTACTTTTTGCACTGTACAATAAAGTTTAAACAAATATAAACACTTCTTAGCAGTAAAGTAACTTTTATCAGTCTATTGTATTTACAATCTAATTTGATATACAATCAATTTTTTTTTATAAATTTTAGGTATTTGATAAAAAAGAGAATAAAGGCTGTTAAGCGATGGGCTTGCAACCTTTCAATACACTAGCGAACATCTTAGCCTGATTGTGCAAAATTTGGTTACAGTATTATCAACAAGTTTAGAGTTGTTGGTTCTGTAGCTCTGCCTTCCCCACTCTGGAAATGAAGGCGTGGCGTTATGTGTGTATGTTTAAAAAATATATTTAAACAACATACCACATAACTTCTTTAACCGAATAAAACACTAAAGCTTTAATGCATTTCCATTCACATTAAGCTATTCCTTTGAAACAATTTCAAACCGTGGCAATATCAGTATGACCCACACATAAACATGAAACCAATGCGCCACAGAGTGAAAACTCTGCGGTAATGTATACATTAAATTTAGGTCGGAATCTCATTAGTCCGGGCGTGGGTCACACGAGTTCTGAGTTTGAACGTGGACTATACGGACACGATACATTGATTAAATCCGGTACGAGCGCGTGTCGCAGACACGTTCGGAAACGAGATCATAAAGCAATTATTTACTCTCGGTAAAGTACAAAGTTAGTATAATAACCAGTGCTTGTAGCACGGTCGCCTTTATCGATGTGGATAACACGTCTGTCACTCGGTATCCCTTCATTTTTCATAATGTCATTTGCACTAATTTCATTTGCCATAATGGTCACTGGCTATAACTTTCTTTTTCCCTAATATTTTTACCATAATTTAATATACCATAAAGGCATTTTTTCTGAATTCGTAAACCTTTTAGGTAATTTTTACATGACATCGTATAGAGCCCAATAGGTAAGGTTAGGTTTATTTTATTACAATTCAGAATAGTTCACGGCTTCAGAAAAAAAATCTTTATGGCGAATATTATAGTACATTATTGTTATGGCATATAAAATTATGTCATATGAAATTCGGGCAAATGAAATTATTGCATATGTAATTCGGTCAAACGATAGAGACTCCTGTCACTCTCGCACTGACATACTGGTCAGAAAGTGAGAGATGTGTTTATCCACGTTTATTCACATCGATAAAGGCGACCATGCTGTCGGTCGTGGGCTCGGTTTTTTACCGCACGGTAAGACAAGAGAAAATTATGAAGTCGATATTAATATCGACTTCATAATTTAAGTTAAAACTATAATCATATTCAAATTCATACTCATTCATTTAAATAACACAAAAAGATTACATCACAAGGTTATGAGATTTAGTTTAGTGTACATGCTTTAAGATAAATGTACGTTTTAGTTGTGTAAGGTTTACTCCACAAGACACACGTCACAACACATTGTTCGGGTTCCCTTCATCTGGCATAACTTTTTTTGGCTTTTTTTTTTTTTCGCCTTCATTCCCAGAGTGGGGTAGGCAGAGCTACAGAAATACCAACAACTCTAAAATGACTTGTTGATAATTCTGTAACCACATTTTGCACAATCAGGCCAAGAAGTTTACTAGTGTATTAGTGACTGGTTGCAAGCCCATCGCCTAACAGTACTACAAGCCCTTATTCCCTTATAATAATAATAACCTCCCTTCCCGTATAATATATTATTATTACCTACAGTCATGCAATAAATATATTTTGATTTTAATTATTAAGAGTATGAGTGAGTATGAGTATGAATACAAGTAAAGTTTTAATTTTTAGATCGACTCCATAATTTTCTTTCATCTTACCTTGCGATGAAAAATCCGAGCCCTGGTTATAATATAACACACTCGGCCGCACTCAAAGTAAGTCAATGATGATTAAGTCGCTCCTAAATGATGATTTTCATACACAAATTTGAAAAAGGAAAGAGTTCATTGTCTTTAACATGTCTGTGAGTAGGGTGGATAGAAACCTAGTCCACGCGCAATGTAAAGTGAGTACACCAAAAGTACCAATTTTCCCACACGATGTTAAATTTAATCATCATTTAAGCATCATCGTGCGCAAGAACGAGAAGATTACGCCAAAATTAATCTATTTTCAGTGTTTTCTGCTTCATGATTTATATATTGGCTGTATGTAACCTATCAGTCTCTGTTATATTCGGAAAAGGGTAAATATTAAAATAAGAAAAATATAACATACTAGCTGTTTCCCGCGTAGAAGACGTTTATCGCTATTCCCTCAGGAAATGACATTTTTTAGGGATAAAAAGTAATAATGGCTAGTCGAGCAAGCGTTCTATGATCGTAAAGAATTCTTTTTTTTTGCAAGTAGGCAAATAAGGGTTATAAAATTAGTGTACCTAATCAATCAAATGACCATGATAAATTGATGATATTGCAATAGATTTTATATTTATTTTTTAAATAGGAATACATAAGTCCATTAATAATGTTCAGTTGTATGTATACAAAATGAAATGTAATTTATATCATCAATAAAATATAATAATATGAATAATCGGGATTCGGGACTCAAATTATCCCTATACCAAATTTTATCCAAATCGGTTCAGTAGATCCAGAGATTACTCCCTACAAACTCAAAAACGCACGAATTTTACCTATTTATAATATTAGTATAGATTATATTATATTATATTTGGCTTCGCCCGCTGTATTTTTTTTTATTTTAGTAAAAAAAATATATATTTAAAAAGTATCCTTTGTTACCTCCCAGAATATGTGTGCAAAGTTTCAAGATGATTCGTCAAGTAGTTTTTGCATGAAAGCGTAACAAACATTCACGCTTTCACATTTATAATATTAGTAAGGATTGTATTAGACGAAGTAGATTATATATTATATTATACGAAGTAGAATTTTCAGAGTTATCAGGCCTTTCCACGCGACTAAACGTTTAAAGAATCCCATTTAGCGTTTTTACTACAACGACTGCTCATTCGGGGCAGATCAAGTATTAGGGCCGGAGTTATTCCGTAATGTAGGCTTTGCAAATCTTTTCAGCTAAGGATTTTTGGTGTCCACTATGAAAAAGGACTATTTAGTAAAATACCTTTTCACCACAGCACCTAAAACAAGTAGATTTAGCTTTTTTTTATGTTAAGGAGAAGGCACCCGAGCACTCAGGGCACCTGATGGTAAGTGGAATCTGAGACCTATAGACATTTGAATTCTCAAGACTATAATCCTAAGACCTCAAATGCGTTGCCAACCCTGAGGACTAAGATGGAATGCCTCTATGCTAGTAATTTCACCGGTTGTCTTATCCCCACACCGGAACACAACAATGCGACTGTTGCTTGGCGGGTGGTTAATGGATAAGATGGTGGTAGCGATCCGGACGGACCCTGCACAGGGTCCTACCACCACTAAAACACACGTAAAAGACAAATTCGATTTTACTGCAAACGTGAGACCAACTTTTCAATTAAGAAAAAGCTGAGAACATTACTGGGTCATTAAAAAAAGGGTGGGTAAATTCATGTGGTTTAATTTTTAACATATTGTGTTTAATTAATACTTTTCTCATTGCTGAAGTGAAAGTTGTTGACTGCAACTCGAGGCCAAAGTTAATTATTTGCGCACTCGTGATTAAATTATAAAATACTTAGCTTTTTTGCCCTGTGTGGTTGCAGGGTTAGAATAGTGCCAATCCATGTCTTCCCGTGGATGTTGTAAGAGGCGACTAAGGGAATAAGGGCTTGTAGTACTGTTAGGCAATGGGCTTGCAACCTGTCACTAATACACTTGTAAACTTCTTGGCCTGATTGTGCAAAATTTGGTTAAGAATTATCAACAAGTCTTTAGAGTTGTTGGTATTTCTGTAGCTCTGTAGTTCTTAGAGGCATACCATCGTAGTCCTCAGGGTTAGCAACGCATTTGAGGTTTTAGGATTATAATATAGCCAAAATGTCCAGCCGAGATTCTGTCCATCTAAGAATCTGTCCAGCTGTGAATCTGTCCAGCTGAGAGGCTTTTATTTATGGGCCTCGGAGAACTTTAAATCGTTATCCTAATACACATTTTCATCCTTGATTCCAAACAGGACTATTAAGTTTAGGGGTCAAAAGTATGATCTAGGACGCCGCTCGCGTCTGATGTTAAAGAACATCATCATACTTGTACGGGGCAAGAAATTGAAGGAGGATCTTGCATTGCAAGTCCTTTGAGTGGCTGCTCCGGAAACCGATATTGTGCCAGCGACCGCCGGACGTGGCGTAAGTCACAGAATACCTGAATGATGGCTTAAAAAGCACTATCATATGAGGATAAGGACCAAATAGTTAGATCATAGTTAAGCGTAGTTAACCATACAAAATTATCCCTACAAATGTATGGCTAATTTTCGTGTCACAACGAAAAAGTTTCATAGAAAATTTAATTGAGTTAGCGTGGACCACTTTTTGGTCCTTACCCATGAATAAAAACGTAACTTTTAAAGCTTGTACCTGCAATAATAGGGAGCCTGCCGTTTGGCCATGTTTTTGGTCAAATGTATCATTGCCCAAATTTTTCCTTTTCCAAACCGATGTTTAATAATTTTTTAGAATTTATTTTAGTACCATCGTGTAGAACACGGATTAAGGTTAAGTTAGGTTAGCTTTTATAAAGTCCTGAAATATTTACGGTTACAGAAAACAAAGTGGGGTGGTGGCAAATGAAAATTTGGGAACTTAAACATTTGACCAATCATATTTTGACCTAACGAAATAGACCCTCAATAAAGACGTCTCATCTCCTAATCCGAGAGACCAAATAACATCAAAAATAATATGTTCTGGGCTGGGATTCTACACGGTAATAACGATATCGTGTTTGACGTGTTTCCGTATTGTCAACGTTTTCATAAGTCTTATGTCATTTACAATAATGGCGACTGTGACATAAACGATTCTAAAACACGTCAAACACGATATCATTATAACGCAGTTGAATAGAGGCCCTGGGTTATAATATAAATTGAACGTCTGAAATAAAATAATTCAACTTTTGGCGGCTAAAATTCACAATAAATTGTATTAATTCGTTAACAAAAGAGTTTCAATATTTATCTCTATCCCTACTGGATATGCAGCTATATGCAATATGCATGTCCCGCTAGCCATAGCTCGCTTTTCGCGGTGAGACGCTACTGTTTTGCGAATTCTTTTCGTTTGTCAACATTGCAGAATGCCAAGCAACATTTTCTATTCAACCTTAGCAACAAAGACTTGTTAAACATTGTTATAGCCCGCTTCTCGCTTACGCCCTCTCGCCTATTACTGTGAGCCCGAAGTTTGCGCATCTCTCGTACAATACCTTTGTGTCCCAACAATGAGCTTGTTGGATGCCTGCTGCTCACAGCGCCGGAATGTCGCTATTATCTGTTTACATCGCTACAAGTGTTTTAAAATTACCTAAAAAGATTTTCGAATACTCATTGTCAAAAAAAAGTCTTTGTTAGGGTTCCGTAGTCAAACTAGGAACCCTTATAGTTCCGCCATATCCGTCCGTTCGTCCGTCCGCAGCCTAGGGCAGAGACTCTTAGTACTAGAAAGCTGTAATTTGGCATGAATATACATATTAGTCACGCCAACAAAGTGGTACATTTTTTTTTTTATCGTATCTCCCCTCCACGTGACGTATTATTTTTTTCTCGTCTACCCCATAGTGTGGGAAGTCGTTAGATAGGTCTTTCAAAAATATTACGGGTTTGTGAAAACAGTTTTTTGATGAAGTATTCCGTTTATGAAATATTATGCTTTAAAGCGCTAACTTTTGTTTGACTTAAGTGTCGACCAGTTTTTTCATGTCCTAACATTTCCATCGATAATAAACCCTCCTATCAAACTTGACTTTGCATTTGATCCTCAAGTCTTTGAACGCAATTAACTCGAGTATCAAGTTATCATTCCAACGCAGCATCAATCAGTTCGTCGGATAACGAGCGCTTCCTTCTCAGAATATTCAGACGTAAGATGAATCTCTTGCGGTTTGGTAATGTGATTGGGAAAAGGGCGGAAGTTGCTTCACCCCTTTATGTTAGGCGTCGAGGGTTGGACATGTGGGAGACGTGGGACGTTTAACTGTTGTAATGAGATTTGAATAAAGTTTTTAATCGGTACCTAATAATATAGGAGGTCAATTCTGACATGACTTTCTATTTTAATTATAAAACAGAAATTATCATTCTTTATAATATTAAACAGTTAAATATTATGTGTATGTGTAGCATTTGTTGTTGTATGCCCGTGTTGTTGCCGGATTAGAATAGTGCCATTCCATGTCTTCCCGTGGATGTCGCAAGAAGCCACTAAGGGAATGAGGGCTTCTAGTACTGTTAGGCGTTGGGCTTCCAACCTGTCACTGAAACACTGGCAATCATCTTATCCTGTTTGTGCAATGTAGTTACAGAATTACCAACAATCCTTTTTGTAGTTGTTGGTAATTCTGTAGCTCTGCCTACACCACTCTGGGAATGAAGGTATGTATGAATGTATGTATGTATATTATTTGTTTTATCTATACAGTACATAATATATACTCTTTCCAATAAAATCTAACAAAAGACCTCAATTCTAAACAACAGTTAAAATAGTACGTAGAAGTATGGCCAAGTATAACGGGTTTTTTGGATAGTGAGGTTTGCTCGATCTTTATTCACCAACAAGGCAAATAAATAAAAATAATATTATGAGAGATGCCTTAAAGTTATCAAAAAAGACATAAATAACAAGAAAGAAAACTTTTACATTTAAGCATGTCCGACCGGCGTTTGTTCTACGCGCTCCCACAGTGAACCATCCAATTTTTCGGGATAAAAAGTACCTAAGGGCACGTCATTCCTCGGCACTCAAACTATCTCCTTACTCATATCCAATTTCATCCAAATTGGTTCAGTGGTTTATCCATGAAAGCGTAACAAACGTACAGACAGAGGTACTGTCACATTTATAATATTATTAGTATACATAGTGGAAAAAATGAACGCCACACGTACGGCAACTACCTTAAATATTGGAAATAGCGAATTCTACGCAAACGTGACTTTATTTTATTTTTGAAAACAATAAACACTGCCATCATAGATTTTTTGAAAATTCGTCTCCCGTAACCAGAAAACAAATCGAACTGGTTAAACAATAAAGTGGTTTTTACGGTCTTTATTTAGTTGAAAAGTGCTTGCGTTGTAGATATAAATGATCCATATTATCAATGACCCTTTAGATCTGTAGGTACTGTTTTGTCATATTTGATCAGTTCGGTTACTTGTTTTACGGGTGACGAATTTTCCAAACAAAACATGAATGCAGTAAAAAAAAAATTAAGGTTCCTTAAGAATTTGCTTTTTCCAATATTTAAGGTATTTGCCGTCCATGTGGCGTTCGTGTTTTCCACCCTGTATATTTTGTTCTAAAGCGAGAGCTTGGGGGCTCAGGCGGTTAAATGAGCATGTAAAGTCACGTATTCCTATTGAGAGCGTACTTCAGACGTGACGTCCCATTTCAGCAGTGAGCCTCCAATTTCCAATGAATCTTCTTTGAATTATAAACCCAAAATGTACAATGATACTTGACCTGTAAACCCAAGCGATAGAAGTCATTTTACAATGTCAGCATTGTTGAAGAGAGTATTATGCACAAAGGGTCTTTTGTGATTTTATTTGAATCGGAACTCATTAAATTTTGAGTAGGAGTGTATTTGTTTTGAATTTGCGATTTCGTGTCGTCATGCAAAAAAACCGGGCAAGAGCATATCGGGCCACGCTCAGTGTAGGGTTCCGAAGCCGTTAAGTACTACAAACATTTAAAAAAACCACAAGTAATAACTAATTTACTATTCAAAGTCATTTAGAGCAAAAGATGATTGAGAGTCTTAGATGATTTGAGTAGGTATAAACAGTTTAATTGACTGTATCTCAAGAACTAATGATGTCTATTTAGTCGTGATAGTTTTCCTTAGAAATACTTTATATGCGATTACATTTCTGTTTTTTTCCTGACTTTTAGTATTTGTAGTTTTGGCTGTAGGGGGGGGGGGGGGGGGGGGAGGAACACAGGGGAGGACACTTGAGTCTAACAAAAAAATGCGCTTTAAACCTTAACATTTTGATAAATTGATCACCAAATCGAAAAATTACATATCCAAGTTACGTGTAGAGGAGTTACACTAAAAAAAATAATTCACGATTTTATTTTACCACTTTATTGGCGTGACTAATATGTATTTTCATGCCAAATTACAGCTTTGTAGTATTCAGTCTCTGAGCTAGGCTGCGGATAGACGGACGGACGGACATGGCGAAACTATAAGGGTTCCTAGTTTGACTACGGAACCCTACTAATGGTGGCTGCCTGAACCTTTTGCACCTTGTAATTACACAAATTAGTAATTGAACTATACCATAATTATTATACTTATGTAAATAATACCTTTTTAAATAATTGATTCTCAATCGTGAATCTGTGCATTAGAGGTCGCAGGACCTTGTGCAGGATTCTTTCGGGTCGCTTCGACCATCTTATCCTTTAACCCACCGCCAAGCAGTAGTTCGCATTGTTGTGTTCCGGAGTGGGAATAAGACTACCGGTGACTTTACTAGCATAGAGGCATTCCATCTGAGTCCTCAAAGTCCTCAGGGTCTTAAGATTGTAGTTTTAAGATCTTAGCCTTGAGAATACTATTTTTAATGTCTATGGTTCACAGATTTCACTTACCATGGCTAGTTTGTGTGCTCACCTACCTTCTCCAAGACGTAAAAAAAACTTAATCTAAATGGATTAATAATTGGAGCAATCTGAAACTTTTCTTGTTTATTAAAGGTTTCCAACATCAAATACCCTTTTTTTAGTCTGTCTTACAAGATATTTTTTGAGATAAGGGTAGAGGTATCAAGTTGTACTTAATTAATATTAAGCTCTAAACTGAGCAAGGAACATCAACGTTGAGAATCCCTTAGCGGTGTAGAAAGTTAAGCTGTACGTCAAGGTTATAAATATTTATACACTTTAGTACCTTGTCTATTTAATGTTATGTTTAAACTGCCATATGAAATTGTCACAGCGATCAAAGTGATAAGGTACTAAAGTGTATACATATTTATGACCTTGACTGTACAAGACATATATTATACTATTAAACAAGCAATATGTGTACATATATATTATATACAACGTGTTACAAAATAATCCGTAAAAAAGAAATTACAAAAGTAGTGTCAACCCTTATTATATAACGTCAGTTCAGTATCTTAGGTATACAGTATACTAGGGTTGACACTACTTTCGTAATTTCTTGTTAACGGATTATTTTGTAACACGTTGTATATATATATATTTGGAATCACGTTCTATAAAACAGCTATTAACGGTTTTGATGAAAATTCAGAAAAAGAGGTTGGGATAAAAAAAACGATCTGTCAAATCTATATCTCCAGGAAAATTCGGCGTCCGAAGTCGAATTGTGAGTTAATAGTGTCATCTACATACACCCTAGTGGAGCTAGATCGCCTAGAGGCCCTAGCCAAGATGCGTACGCCAACTAGCATTTCTATTCCTTTTGTTTTGTTTTGATTTGCGTCACTAGTCACATGATCTAACGTGACTTTACGTATGACGTGACGTTGTGACTCGATTGGCGTATGTTAAAAACAAAACGAATATAAACTTTAGTTAGCGTACGCATCTTGGCTGTGGCGTCAGGTAATAGATAGAAAATTACAACAGGAAACCATAATATCGTCGTCTTACTTACTCAAACTCATATCTGCATATTTTTCTTGTGGTTGGTAATTTCATTTTCGTTCAGAAATACTTAGAGGCAATAAGTTTACCAACGGCAAACAAAATATGCAGATATGAGTTTGTGCGATGATTACGCTGTTGATGGTGATCTCTACGAGAACCGCCGGCGGCGGGTTCGAAGCGTCGTTCTGCAGCTCTCGTAGGTGTTGCTGTTGACCTCGTCGGAAGCTCGTGCTTTGGTGCTGGGGGTTATGTGGCGTTGAAATAATATGACCGCTGACTTGATTATGACATAGACTTTAATATACTATCACAATCTGTGTTATTCCTTAAGTATACTAATAGCTTATTCTAGATGAAAACTTGACTGATTATCAACTGATGAATTTTTGCACGTCCGTTCGCTGTCCGAGCGTGATTAGGAGAGAGCGAATGAAGTAAGAGTGAATGAACTATAGGCTAAACAGTTTCACATTGAATGATCGTTGGTCTATGATTATAAAGGTCTGACAGACGACCCTACTGATTTTAAAGGCCCTAATATTGAAGCCTACGGTAACAAGTAAAATATTGAAAACATGTTAATTTTCGATTAACATTCCTCCGCCACCCGGGGAAGTTGAACACTGAACACTTGAAGTCCCTAATGAACTCTACTTATAGTAATAATGACACATAACATTACCGCTAAACATGACTTAATATTAGGTTGAACTCTAATATATACATAGGAAATAAATGATCAATTGAAATCACTTTCCAATGGTAATTTACATAATTTTACCACGGGTCTTATAAGTTCTCCACATTGAGTTTTTAATTTAACTGATCTGACAACCTGATCTGACCCTTTAAACAATTCTATTACTCTACCTCTACGCCACTGTAGAGGTGGTGAATTTTCATCTATGATAAGAACTAAATCGTTAAGTTCTATATTGTTAACATGACTATACCATTTATTGCGTGTCTGTAGTGTATTGAGATATTCAACATGCCATCGTGACCAAATTGACTGATACATTTTCTGAGTGATTTGAAAGCGTGATAATCGTGACATCTTTGTTTCCTTCCAGTGCGCTTCTGGTAAAGCGACTAGTGGTTGACCGATGATGAAATGACCAGGTGTAAGAACTTCTAAATCGCAAGGATCCTCTGACATAGGAACTAGAGGTCGTGAATTCAGTATCGATTCTATCTTAGAAAATAGAGTAGACAGCTCCTCGAATGTTAGAATAGTTTCGCCAACCTCTCTCTTGAGGAGGTTTTTTGCGCTTTTGACGGCAGCCTCAAATAGACCCCCCATGTGAGGCGATGCCGGCGGATTGAATTCCCAGCGAATACTCTGTTTTCTGAACTCCTCCTTGAGGATAATCTCATTGTCCAACAAAAACTGATTAATCTCCTTGAGATATGTGTTAGAACCAACAAAATTTGTACCTCGGTCCGATCTGATAAGAGAAGGCAGCCCTCGTCGACTGACAAACCTCGTGAATGACGCGATGAAGGCCTCGACGCTCAGCGAAGAGACGACCTCGAGATGAACAGCCTTTGTGCCTAAACATACAAAGACACACAGGTAAGCTTTGACTGACTTAGCGTTTCTTAATAAACTGCATTTGACCAAAAATGGGCCAGCGAAATCCGTCGCTACGCCTGAAAATGGCCGCGCTGCTGTGACTCTATCAGCAGGCAGATCGGCCATGAATGGTGGCTGAGTTGATGCATTGAATCTGAAACAAACTAAACAATTTCTGATAGCCTTGGACACTTGTCGCCTGGCTGAAGTGATCCAGTACTCTCTTCTGAGTATGGATATTAGGGCGTTCGTCGCCGCATGACAATATGATTTGTGGTAATATTCAATTAATAATTGACCCCACCGATGATCTTTAGGTATCAGATATGGATGCCTTGCACCATATGGCAATGTTGATTTCCGGAGTCGTCCACCGACCCTGATGAAGTGCTCGTCATCCACGAATACACTTAATTTCTGTAATGACTTACAAACCAGTTTTCCTTGTCTGATTAATATGATTTCGTCCTTGAACGAATCCATCTGAATTTTCCTGATCCAATGTTTTGTGGCTTCACGAGTCTCGTCCAGTGATAATGATGACGTGAGATTCCGTTGTTCTTTCGGTAATCTGGCATTCCTACAAAATCTAAGTACAAATGACGTAACATTGATGAGCTTACTAAATGAGCTGACACGTGATAATAAAGAGTCTTGCCAGGACTCTACCGGTGTGACAACATGGACTAATTTCTTGAATCCAGGTAAATCATGAGGTATAGTAACTGGTAATGAAGGCCATTGTGACTCCGCCTTAAGTAACCAGTCTGGTGACCACCATAGATTAAATCCAATGAGCTCCTTTGCTGACATACCTCTTGAAGCGACATCTGCTGGATTTAATTCAGATCTGATATGACGCCATGTCATCTTACGTTTTGAGTTTTGAATGTCCTGAACTCGATTGCATTCGAATGTTTGCAGCATGTGAGGTTTTGTATTTAACCATGATAACACAATGGTGCTGTCTGACCAAGCATTGATGCTGTCAAATTGAATCGAACTTTCATAGGACTCTGCTACATGATTAAGTAGCTTGAACACTAGGTGAGCGGCACTAAGCTCCAACTTGGGTATCGTTTGCTTTGACTTCAGGGAAGCTACTCGAGATTTAGCTAAAAGTAGTCGTACCATGACGTTTTCTGACGTGTCCACTGTCCTGAGGTACACGCTCGCGGCAAGTCCAGCCTCCGCAGCGTCTCCGAATCCGTGGAGCGAATATGAAACTGTTTGTGGTAGTGCAACACATCTAGGAATCTGCAAATTTGACAAACAGCTTAAGTCCTGAATGAGTTCGTTCCACTGATGACATTGGTGATGGCTAACAGGCTCATCCCATGATAATCCATCTGAAAAAAGTGATTGAAGAAACATTTTGAATCTGAACACAATAGGCGCACAATATCCACACGGATCATATAGGCGTGCTATTGTACTAAGGATATGACGCTTAGTGACTGGTTGCCCTAGCGGTACATTGATCTGATATGACATCGAGTCTGATACTGGATCCCATTGAATTCCTAGTACCTTAATAAAGCTTTTGTCTTCAGTATCGAACTGATGTGGTTGCTCGCAGTGTTCTTGCGGCAAGTCTTGCAGTAATTCATTGCAATTTGATGACCATTTCCTGAGCTCGTATCCGGCGCTTTTCATTAACGCGATAAGTTCTGACTTGAGGCGTTGTGCCTCTGATAACGAGTCCGCGCCCGTGAGAATATCGTCGACGAAGATATCTCGTCTGATGACGTTTGAAGCGGGTGATTCATGGTGACTAGCCTCCCAATCGTCCGCCAGTTGCAACAATGTTCGAATTGAAATGAAAGGACTTGACCGTAGTCCATAAGTATTAGTATTTAACTCATATACCTGAATTTGTTCTGACGGGTTCTCCCGCCACAAGACGAGTTGGTACTTCCTATCTTCAGGGTGTATCCAAGTCATCCTGAACATCATCTTGATGTCCGTAGTGAAAACGATTTGGTGACGTCTGAAATTCAATAATATTTGGGTAATATCATTTTGAAGTGGCTGGCCTGTGTGAAGACACTGGTTTAATGACGTGCCAGTTGATGTACGACCACTCCCGTCAAATACGACACGGATTTTATCCGTTCCCCTTTTGAATATACCGTGGTGAGGTATGATGAAATGTTCAGAATCGAACTGAAAATCTGATTTTGACATATGACCAAGAGTTTCATACTCTTTCATGAATTCCTTGTATTTATTTGCAAATACCAAATTCTTAGCCATCTTTCTTTCTAAAGATCGCAAGCGCTGAATGGCTAAAGCCTTTGATTCACCCAATGGTGGTCTTGTTGAAAGTAATGGCAACCTCACCATATATTTGCCATCTGGCATACGTTGAGTAGTTGAATTATACAACCCTTCACATTCCAGATATTCAGGATGAACAGCTGGTTTCGAAGGGGGCTCCTCCACCTTCCAAAACCTTTCCAAGACTTCCTCTAGCTTGACTGCATGAAGTCCGTAGTCTTCTACTGATGTGCCGGCTGACTGGTGGGGTGCCGCGACCGTCGTCGGTGGCAGTTGACCGGGCACCGCTCCCATAATGACGTGACCAAAACATGATCCGTAAGCTGCTATCCCTGGAATATTAGTTGATATCTTTGAACCATCAAGTACATAATTGAGAATGTCTGTACCTAGGATAATATCTACATTTCGAGCCTTATCAAAGTTGCTATCAGCAAATATAATGTTTGATGACCTTAATTGATCCCTGAGTTGAATATCATATGGCGGTATATTTCCTGTTAATTCAAACATAACCATTGCCATAGTACCTACAATTGGTAATTGAGTTCCGACAGGTTTGATGACTAATTTAACGATAGTGCCTGGCGTTTGAACCGGCTGGTGACCAATTCCATAAAGAGTATTACTGTTGCACTGTTGGGGCAAATTTAAATAATGAACCAATGATTGCTTGATGATTGAAACACAAGCTCCTGTATCCAACAGGGCTCTGACCTTAACAAATGTACCATCACCAGATCTGACCATTACTATTGCGGTAGGGCAAATAGTTATGGGATGGGATGGACCTTGAGTTGCACCAACAGTACCCTCATATCATTCCCTATCAGGGCTTTGCCTAAAACCAAACTTGAGGGAACTGAATGTGTTCTGAGCTCGCTGCGCTCTGGCACCAATGGTTGGCCTCGGCTGATGTTGGCCCAAGGATTGCACTGATGGTGCCTCCTGGTAATGCACAGACCGCTCCTGGGCCTGACTGCCCACAGATGACGTGGTTGGTGCCTGATGTACCGAAACACGGCTCGCATATGATGATGATGATGGCTGATTCACTTCACCCCTAGTTGATCCTTGATCCATGGATTGAACAATTGAATGAACCTGTTGAGTATTAGTGTCGGCATTGCAGATCAGTGTGTTGTGATCTGGAGATTTGCAATGCAAACACCAATTGCGATGAGTACACTCGCTGGCATAATGTTTCCTCAAACATCTGTAACAATGCCCCGTCCTTGAAGCCCATGATCTGCGCCCTCCCCGTGACAGTTGAAGGAACCCGGGACACTTGTACAGTGTATGGGCCTTATTTGAACAGAATGAACATGATGAAATTGAAACATTCACCTGATGTGAAGGCCGAATGATTCCTTGGGAAGAGAGCACCCCTTTTGATGCCTGCGGTGACTGCCTTGCAGGCTGATGCGCACGTGGTGGTGGTGACCGACGTGGACTCCTGATGGTGGCCTGTTGTTCTGGGGTTGACGGTACCGCCAACTGAAGTCTGCACTGTTCATCCATCAACTCCAGCAGTTGATAGATGGTGGGCAGGGTCGTGGTATCCTTGCCATGCCGCTCTTCAAACAGTGAACGTAGCCTAATCGGGAGCTTCTGCAAGACCAGGTATAAAATTAAATATGACCATTCTTTAACAGGCTGACCGAGTTTATCCAAGGCCTGAATGGCCTCCTGTAGTGGATCATAAAATTCTGACCTAATATGACTTGATGATGTGATGATGGGTAAGTTGATTATCCTACCAATATATGTATCAAGCAACAACCTTGTGTTCTGATATCGTGACTTTAAAAGTCCTAGAGCAACAGAGTAGTTCTTGTCGTCTACCGGAAGCTGTCTAACTATATGAAGCGCTTCACCTGATAATGATGATCTTAGGTAATAATGCTTTTCAGCGTCTGATAAATCCCGCTCATGAACCAGTGATTGAAATAAATCATAAAATGGAATCCAGTCCATTAAATTACCTGAAAACTTGGGAAGTTCTATGAGTGGTAACTTTGCCATTACCTGATTGGACGTGACCTTGCGTGATGTTGACATCTCGGCCTTTGACTCCGACGACGCCTGCTCTAATTTGATTAATAATTTGTTTACTTCCGTAAACTGCGCCTCGAACAACGCCATATCGTCTTCCGACACATCATTGTCCGAGAAACCCAACAATGATTCGTATGCTGTAACCAAATCCCTGTAATACGTGTCGAAGTGCCTTTTAGCCACTGATGCTGCGATAGAACTGCTGACATCGGTGATTGTGCCTGCGAAGTCTATCAGCATCCGATATCGCGAACGAAACTGATTCTTTACAGTGCGCGATGACATTTTGAATACCTTAACGATTATCGCACGCAATAAACAGTGACACTTTAGATTAGTTACTTTAAATTTAGTTGAAGTATAATCCGTTAACAATTAACAAACAAGCGGTGACCTATTAACCTATAATTCAGTCGGTGACACTTGACATTGACCGACTGACCGACTGACTGAAGTATAGGTTCACCACAGACTAGCTATTAGGTACGATTGATTGATCCGAATGACCAGTGAGTGAATGAAATGTACTTACATGAATTAACAATAATCACTTAGTGTTCGTAAGATTGAATGAACTGTTGAATGACCGAAATGAACTTGAAACGAAGCGAGCGCCCTCTGCGACTGCCCTTTCCGTTACGAAATAAAATGGCTATCCAAATTATGCACCGATGAAATGAAATGCTGACCTTGACTTGAAATTGAATTGATAATACCAAATGTTAGTATAATGAAACCGCACCAACACTGAACCATGACACTACCACTGATTTCTTCCAGAATAATCTGCTGTAGTAGGTATCCGTGTGAAGTATATTGATTACAATATATTGATGGATCGGCACCTGCGATCCTCGACCTTGAATGAGCTTCAACGCGAGTTTGCTTACCGCGACCTTGATTCGTAGGTACGGGTAGCAATATTTACCCTTCTTGGGTTTGATTCCCCGGTCTGAATTTGAAACCTTCCCCTCTTGGGTTACCAAAAATGTGCGATGATTACGCTGTTGATGGTGATCTCTACGAGAACCGCCGGCGGCGGGTTCGAAGCGTCGTTCTGCAGCTCTCGTAGGTGTTGCTGTTGACCTCGTCGGAAGCTCGTGCTTTGGTGCTGGGGGTTATGTGGCGTTGAAATAATATGACCGCTGACTTGATTATGACATAGACTTTAATATACTATCACAATCTGTGTTATTCCTTAAGTATACTAATAGCTTATTCTAGATGAAAACTTGACTGATTATCAACTGATGAATTTTTGCACGTCCGTTCGCTGTCCGAGCGTGATTAGGAGAGAGCGAATGAAGTAAGAGTGAATGAACTATAGGCTAAACAGTTTCACATTGAATGATCGTTGGTCTATGATTATAAAGGTCTGACAGACGACCCTACTGATTTTAAAGGCCCTAATATTGAAGCCTACGGTAACAAGTAAAATATTGAAAACATGTTAATTTTCGATTAACAGAGTTTGAGTAAGTAAGACGGCGATATTTTGTTAGACTATGTAAAATATGGCCTCTTTCGTCTATTACCTATACATACAACAGCAGTTCTAATAACAGGGGGGCCATAAAAAGCTTAAAGCGTAAAATTTACATATTTTGATGGAAATGTGCGGTAGCTTATTAAAACGATGCCGAAACATTTTGGTTGATACCACCTGCGGCTGTCGGCTATTAATGTTGGCTGGTTAGGTTATAATGAAAACGTTTAAAGACAGATTTTACATACTGGGTGTTCCAAATAGGTGATAGGGCAGTTCATAACTATTTAACTCCTATGTTCAGCGATTGTTTGAACTTTCGGAGATATAGGGCAGCTCATAACTATCGAATTAACCTCTATGTATGTGCAGCAATTGTTTGAACTTCAAGAGATATAGGGGCTCATAACTATCGAATTAACCCCTATATATGTGCAGCGATTGTTTGAACTTTCGGAGATATAGGGTAGCTCATAACTATCGATTTAATGTTCAGCGATTGTTTGAACTTTCGGGGATATGGATAATTTTAATAATTTTAATAATTTTAATTTCAATATTTTTTCGGTGGATTCTTACATTGATAGAATCATTATAAACTTAGGAAGTTTTTAAAGCTATTTGTTTTTTTTTATGACAACACTTTGTGTAATCACTCAATAGAGGGCAAAGTTGTTTTTTGCTGCGAGTGTTGATTTTGAATCCCGAGCAAGCGAAGGAGCCTAGAATTGAATCACGAGCGTAGCGAGTGTGATTCTAGGTTAGAATCCTGAGTGTAGCGAGGGATTCAAAGACACGAGACGCAAATAACTTTGGTCTTATGTTGCACATACAATTTTTCACCTTAGCAGCGAGAAAATATAACCTTTATCTACACACATATCATAAACCCTCTATGATGCGTTCAAAAACCGCAATTTACGACTAACATATATAAACTGTTTTGTTAGAACACATTTCTTATTTGTGCAAATGTTATTATTACTTAATAATGACAGCCAATTCGATATCAATATTACATTCAAATTTCGAACATCTTTGAACAACAAAGCAACCTTTTTTGTTTGACCTCGATTTTAACATCACTCGAGAAGACATTTTATTCGAAATTAAATGAAAATTTATTGTATACAATTTTGACAAATTTCGCTTGTCACTTGATATCGAACGATATGTTAGTAGAGGCCGACTCTAGTTTGTCTCTGAATTAAAAAAAACTACGGGTGCCGCCGTTTTTGACGTTCTATTTATCTTGTCGCAAAAAATAGTTTATTTGTATGTAGATTGTAACTGTACATAATTAGGCATTAAAACACTCGTGTGATGTTATTATGTAACAGTCACATAAACTAATATAAGGTAAAAAAACAACATTGTAAAAATAAAACGACATCCCCCAGCCGCCCGTGCGCCGCACCACGGCCAAAGAACAAAAATTAAAAAGTTACTTTGCCTCACGCTCGCAGCAAAATCGAATTTTGCTCACTGTTTTTAAACAGTAAAACCACCCTTTTGGAGGTGCTGAGGTGAACAGTTACTTTCTCCATACTACGTGAACCCTAGTTCCCTTTTCATCTAGTATCCCTTTGGAAGCTACGTTATAAACAAACAGAAAACATTAAACTTATAGCACCGATTTATTGTTTAAGAATAGTTGCTTATTTACAGGATGTCCTAAAAGCAAAAGAAATAAGAGTACATATAGGTAGGTACGTAACTTTAACGAGTGAAGCGAGCACCTTTTAAAAACTCATTCCATATACACGTATATTATTTTAATTTCCAACATGTTCCCTTACGTTTGTTCTAGACCGTTCGTTAGCTCGCCTGACATCTGTCCGGCGAGCAAATATTGTCTTTGTACTGGTATCACAACCCTTTGCGGTCACTGCAGACGTGTTTGAGAATTGTATCATCTTTTGCTTGCAACTTTGTATGCGTGGAACTCGTTTACCGTATATCCAAATTTTGTTTAATGTGTTTTGTTATATTATCATTTAGTAAATAATATGTTATTGTTTAACTTTCCGTAGGTACACAAATTCCGTCCAAAATATCATTATCCCGCCCGAGAATTAACAGAAAAGTTAATATTATCAAAAAACACACATATACACACACACACACACATACACAAACACACTCACTCTACGTGTGTGTGTGTAAATTATCAGAAACGAAACTCTTCGTACGAAAATGAAATATGTGGTCGCCAATAAAAAACACCTAACAAACACCTGCAAAATCTTAAAAGGGTTTAAGACCGAAACCCGTTCGTTTACACTTTACACCCTAGACTCCTTTTTACCCCCGGAGGAAATATTAACGGCGGGGTTTGCTCGCAGACCGCCTGATGAATATTAACCAGTTTACGCAATAAAGGACTTTATGTAATAATGGAAACAAAGTTGTTTCGGATGCTTTGGTGAGATAGGGGATGTTGGTCAAGGCCTTTGCAAGGTACGGTCAACTAATTTGATCCGGTCACTATGAGACTGTATCAAGGGATTTGATTTATTATAACACAAAAACAGTTATATAAATTCATTTAAAAATTACATACACATACATACATAACATCACGCCTTCATTCCCAGAGTGAGGTAGGCAGAGCTACAGAAACACCAACAACTCTAAAACAGCTTGTTAATAATTCTGTAACCACATTTTGCACAATCAGGCCAAGAAATTTACTAGTGTATTAGTGACAGGTTGCAAGCTTATCGCCTAACAGTACTACAAGCCCTTATTCCCTTAGTCGCCTCTTACGACATCCACGGGAAGACATGGAGTGGCACTATTCTAACCCGGCAACCACACATTTAAAAATTACATTAATTAAAACTAACTTATAAAATAAAACCCTCCGTGCCGAGGACGCTCGCAGCATTACCCCGTTGCACTGCAATGCTCAGTCGTTGAGCAAAAAAGGATCCTAGCCGGTGGTCGCCAGAGACGCCGATTAACTTGACTGACACTTCTATTATAATTTTTTTCGTGTCAGACGACCACGGGCCAAAAGTTTCCAGTGCAAGTGCAGCAAATATGTAATTAGGCAATAAAAAAAGCGTATTTGCGGCACTTGATGGTTTGGGCGTGGTCTGCGGCGGTCCCTGGCTTGCGAGCAGAACCTTGGACGTGAGACGGCGCAAGCGTATCAACGCAAAATAAATAAATGAATATGACGACATGCTAGCCTAGTTGGTAGTGACCCTGCCTTCGAAAGTAGGGGTCCTGGGTTAAAATTCCTGTAAGGACAGATATTTGTGTGATGAGCAAGAGTGTTTGTGAGTCTTGGATGTTTTCTATGTATTTAAGTATAGATTTCTCTATATAAGTAAGTTAATCGTTGTCTAGTACCCATAGTACAAGCCTAGAGCTTAGTTTGGGACTAGGTCAATTTGTGTGACATGGTCCTGTGATATTTATTTTTTCCTGTGAAATTTATATCAGAATCAATCTTATACAATTCGAGCTTATTATGGAGCTGTAGTCAAACTAAATAGACTTATAGTTTCGACATTTGAGTCTATATCTGTTTTTTTTTATGTTAAGGAGAAGGCACACGAGCACTCAGGTCACCTGATGGTAAGTGGAATCTGAGACCCATAGACATTTGAATTCTCAGACCTCAAATGCGTTGCCAACCCTGAGGACTAAGATAGAATGCCTCTATGCTAGTAATTTCACCGGAACACAACAATGCGAACACTGTTGCTTGGAGGGTGGTTAATGGATAAGATGGTGGTAGCAATCCGGACGGACCCTGCACAGGGTCCTACCACCACAACTGTCAACTGTCTTTTTATTGTATTTTAAATTAAAGCAGATAATATAACGAATTTAAGAAAACTATTCCATACAACTAAGTAGACTTTATTGGTTCTCGAGTTGTTAAATATCACCAAAAATCGAAAATTCGCTCAAACTTGTGGTTTACATAGAGAAATGGTCATGCCCGTTATTTTAAGGTTAGTGGGGGGGGGGGTGTCTTTGGATAGACCAGTTTTGTTTTACGATAGCAGATAACCGATAACAATTAATAGTTGAGACGTGCTTGACAAACTTTACCAATTAAACTACATGGGGAACTATCTGCGTAAATCTATACACGAATATTTTATGCCTCGACCGTTATTGAGACGACGCCACTAGCCTAGTTGGTAGTGACCCTGCCTACGAAGCTAGTATCTAGTAGCAGTTGTATGTATGTAAGCGGGTTTGTATCATAATATATAAAGTTTCTAAATACATAATGGGTCATAATACATAATGGTCATAATATACATACATACATACATACATAAATCACGCCTGTTTCCCAGAGGGGTAGGCAGAGACCACTTCTTTCCACTTGCTACGATCCTGACAATACCCTTTCGCTTCTTCCACATTCATACATCGAGTCATGCATGCACGTCGGTTTCGGGTACTTAAGATTCGGCCCTTTTCTAGTATTTCCCCGATTTGATTCAAAAAAGTACGCCTAGGGCGCCCCCTTACGACCCTTCCACTCACTTTAGCACTGTAAATTTCTTTCGTCAATCTTTTTTCATCCATCCTTTCCAAATGGTCATAATATATAATGGTTTTATTTCTGAAACCGTAAACTTTTCAGGATTTTTTAAAAGGTCATTACATAGAACCCATTGGGTTAGGGAACCCATTATGTATTATGACCCATTATATTATGTATTGAACTTTATATATTGGCTTCGACCGCTGCAACTTTTTTTTTAAAAGTACTACTAAGTAGTAGTAGTATGTTACTTCTAGTACCTCCCAGAATATGTGTACAAAGTTCCATGATGATTCGTCAAGTAGTTTTTGTTTGAAAGCGTAACAAACATCCACGCTTTCACATTTATAATATTAGTAAGGATGATACGTACCCATGTAAGCTCTATATTGCACATAAACAATTACAAGACATATTTGCATCAATATAGATATACATAAACGAACTTATCCCATATGGGGTCTCTTCCAGTTAACCCTGAACGAGAATAAACAAGGACAATCCAAGAGCATAGACAAATTAACAAAACATAACAAAAATATAAATAGTACATACCTACATCCGAGAAGCAAAAGTAAACTGCTTTAATAAAATACATACATAGATTATTAGATATACTAATATACCGGGTGTACAATCCAAATGGGTCAGTATGGTGAAGTCGGAAACTATGAGAGATAGCGAGATCTGTTCTTAGGAACCATGACGTCGATTTTAGATTTAATAATAATAAAAATAGAAATATATATATTTTTTTAATATTCCAATTTTGTTGTGCTTCTTGCGACTTGCAGAATTTATACACATTGATTTTGACCAGGTTCGATTCCCGGTTATGTATGAGAGTTAAAAAAAAGTTTGAATGTAATTATTATTAAATCTAAAATTGACGTCATGGCTCCTAAGAACAGATCTCGCTATCTCTCATAGTGTCCGACTTCTCCATACTGACCCATTTGGATTGTACACCCGGTATACCACATACGTAAACTACATTTAAAACCTAAGACAGAGCTAAGGAATTGTATCTTAATGCCACACACATCAACGTATCATAAGAATGATAAGTACCAGATAAATTCTCTATAAAAATATGATTATCGTTTGTCAACCTACCCACAGTACAAGCCTATATAGAGCTTAGTTTGGGACTAGGTCAATTGGTGTCACATTGTCCCGTGATATACAGGATGTCTCATTTAAATCGGTCAGTATGGGACATTCTGAAACTATAAGACATACGAAGATTTGTTTTTAGGAACCATGTCATTGATTTTAATAAGAAGAAAAACTGCATCCATACATTTAAAAAAAACTGTTCTCAGCTCGGGAATCGAACCCGGTTGTTTTGAAAAAATAAACTTATCCTATTACTATTTAGATATCGATTTACGAACGTCTACGTCTTAAAGCAGCAAATTTCTCTATGAAACATGGTGTCTTAAATGAATAAAATGCATTGTTTTCACATAGTTTAATTTATTTTAGTAAGTGTTCGAATTGAGCACCGTTACAATATTCAACAAGTTCAGGCATGTGAAATTGTCTCTACTAAAATAAACACTTACTAAAATAAATAAAATTAAAGTATCTGAAAACAATGCATTTTATTCATTTTAGACATCATGTTTCATATAGCCATTTACTGCTTTAAGGGTGAATTGCAAAAATATTGTCCATAGTTAAGGACCTAATTGATGTCAAAGTTTAATTAAAACAAATTATTTTCCTTAGTGTAACGAAAATTAGTCATACAATCGTATTATTAATCTTCGTTACACAAAGGAAAAATAATTTGTTTCAATTAAACTTTGACATCAATTAGGTCCTTAACTATGTACCATATTTTTGCAATTCACCCATTTACGCTTAAGACCTACACAATCGATAGGTATCTAAATAGAAATAGTGTAAGTTTTTTTTTTCAAAACGACCGGGTTCGATTTCCAAGCTGAGAACAGGTTTTTTTCAATGTATGATTGCAGTTTTTCTTCTTATTGAAATCGTTGACATGTTTCCTAAGAACAGGGGGGTTATCATGACATAGCAATGCAGTTCTGTTTACGCTCAGAGAAAAGGACAGAGCTATATAACTGTCATAGCTGTCATTTTCTCTGAGCGTAAACAGAACTGCATTGTTATGTCATGATAACCCCCCAGATCTTCGTATGTCCTATAGTTTCAGAATTTCCCTTACTGACCGATTTAAATGAGACTCCCTTTATTTTCATGACATTACCTAAAACCTTTTCATCTCTTGCATCTTAGGTTGAAACAAACAGCATGTAGTTTCCCGCAAACAGAGTGGCGAGAAGCCGGGATCATCCTGTGTGTGCGAGTTTTTGCCGTCGACACTGCCAACACGGCTCATCCCGTATAATTGGCTCCTGGCTTAGAGGCTCAAAGAAACGAGAGAAGGATGTCAATTTGTCTCACGCGTGAACTAACAACAGTTTTACCTAAGTATGATCCATGTGACCAAACTAGACTGGAGCCCAAGGAACGGCAGACCAAAGAGAAGACGGCAGGACGATTTAAAATTCAAACCGGACCGAGAAGGAATAGCCAGATTAAGATATGACGAGAAATAGGCCTTTGTCCAGCAGTGGGACACTAGAAAGGCTAATTAGATTAGGTGGAACCATGTTTGTTCTTGTGCTTATAAATTGTCGTGCCACGAGAAAATACGTAGTTATTATAAATGCGAAAACCTGACTGCAAAAAAAAAATATATATTGTTCGTAGTCCCAAACTAAGTTCTAGGTTTGTACTATGGGTACCTACTAGATAACGATAAAACATACTTATATACAGAAATACATACTTAAATACATAGAAAACATCCAAGACTCAGGAACAAATATTCACGCTCATCACACAAATACCGGGCCTACCGGGATTTGAACCCAGGACCGCTGGCTTCGGAGGCAGGGTCACTTCCAACTAGTGGTCCTGATATCCGTGTTACAAGCGGAACCGTAGCTCCGTGATCTTAGCACCGGCGGTGCTAAGTTCCCGAACTACACGGTCACGCCAAGATACGTATCCGTGTCTGCGTTCGGCTACGTATCTGCGGATCTCGGCTCCGGCTCCGCTCCGCACGGTTATTGAATGAAAGCTTGTCGAACGGAGCCTTATTAAATATGTGATATGTATTCTAGTTTATTTTTAATTGTCAAGCTTTAGTTTGACTCATTAAACCAATTTTAAATGCAAAAGCAAAGAAACTGAAATCAAAAACACGACTGTCGCATTACATTCGGAGGTCTTAAAGACACACATAAAATCTTCATTAAACGTCACGGTCACGGGCGGATCGGATCTACGTGTAAATAAGAAACGTATCTCCGTGTAACACGGAGCTACGTATCTTAATTACACGTAGCCGAATTTCACGTGTCGAACGGGCCGGATCTCCGTTGCCGTGTTACTCGGTAACGGAGATTCGGCTACGGGTACACGAAACACGGACACGACCAGGAGCCCTACTTCCAACTAGGCCAACGTTCTATTTGTTATGTACACAAACCCCTAATTCACGGAAAGCGGAAATATGGATGTTAAGAAATGTACGACGCCTAAATCGGTTTAAAATCAAAGGCTTGGGGCGATTTCGGATATGGAGTGCATTGCACTTATTTAAGGGTTTAAATACATGTATATGTGGATACACTTTAAGCCAAAAATTAAGCCAAGAACGCCAACGTCGAAAGCCGTATTACACTTAAATAATAAAATGAAAGTTGTTACTTTGTGTAACAGACTTTTTATCATGTACGAGTGAAAAAGTATATATATATTAACAGAAAAGTGACTCGTGAGAAAAAGTTCCGTTCATTAAGAGAAAAATACTTTCTTCAAATATAAGAATACTTTTTACTTTTAATTTAAATGTATTCAACAACGTTTACTCAAATATTCTATATTAATTTATTGTGTGATTCACTTTAGCTTCAGTTTATTTTGTAATCAAAGTTCTAGTACAAATTTACAAATGAAAAATGTGGTTGTAAAAAAGAAATATTAGCATGGATGTAACTTTTGGACAAGGAGCAATTGTGTTCTTGCTTCTAATAGTACAGGCAACAGTGATTTTACAAACACACACATTGATAAATAGTTATTTGCGCAACAAGAGAGCAAAGTTGATTTTTGCTGCGAGTGTTGATTTTGAATCCCGAGCAAGCGAAGGATTCTAGGTTCTACACACATATCATAAACCCTCTATGATTCGTTCAAAAACCGCAAATTACTTCCGACTAGCATAAAGATTAACTGTTTTGTTACAACCAGTTTCTTATTTGTGAAAATTGTATTATTGCTTAATAATAACATGTCATCATATTTGACATCATTATTACATTAAAATTTCGAACATCTTTGAAAAACAAAGCACTTTTACTTGAACTCGATTCTAATATCACTCGAGATGACATGTTATTCGAAATGAAAGGTCAATTGCATATAATTTTGTCAAATCTCGCTTGTTACCTACTTAATATCGAACGATATGATAGTGGAGGAAGACTCTAGTTTGTTTCTGAATTTAAAAAAACAACGGGTTCCGATATTTTTGACGTTCTATTTGGCTTGTCGCAAAAAAAATATTTAAGTTTTTTTTTATAATATTATATGTAACTTAACATAATTAGGCATTAAAACACTCGTGTGATGTTATTATGTAACAGTCACATAAATTACTATAAGGTAAAACAACATGGTAAAAATAAAACAACATCCCCCAGCCGCCCGTGCGCCGCACCACGGCCTCCTTTATATTGTAAAAAAAAATTAAAAAGTTACTTTGTCTCACGCTCGCAGCAAAATCGAATTTTGCTCACTGTCTTTAATCAGCAAAAACACCCTTTTTGAGGTGCTGAAGTGAAAATAGTCGATCGTTCGCCTGGCGATGTGCGACGAGGCGTTGTCGTGGTGAAGGAGGATTCTACTGTAAGGTCGTTTCTCCCGAACTTTTTCCAAGACAAGTGGCCAACAATTGTTAGTGTACCACTCTGCAGTAACTGTTTTTTGATCTTCTAAAACAATTGTCGCGTAATGACTCTCTTCACTTTAGTTGGCAACTCCTCGGAAGGAAACACCCACTGAGCAGATTGTCTTTTGGTTTCGGGATCATAACAGTAAATCCAGCTTTCTCCACCCGTAAGTATTTGAGTCACCTGCATTAAATCTTTCAATCATTTCGCGGCACCAATCAACACGATGGAGTTTTTGGGCCTCTGTCAAATTATGAGGTATCCACCGGGCACAAAGCTTCGTGACCGCTAAATGTTCATGTAGGATTTTGTGCACTTAACTCATACCGATGCCTAAGCTTGTCCGAATCTGCTGATAGGTCACTCTTTTATCAGTCTCTATCATACGCCGCACAAAACTGATGTCATTTTCATTCGTCGCCGTCGAAGGCCGTCCCTTACGCAGATCATCGGTGAGATTAGTGCGACCACGTTTAAACTTATTAAACCAGTTGTACGAGAAGGGGCTTCATCTGAAAAGCCTAATCGTAGTCTATCATAACTTACTTGTTGGCTTCAATAATATCGAAAGTCATAAATAATCATTACACGAAAATTTTCTCGAGTTAAATTCATGCTTACGTAACACAGACAATTTTCAAGTTGCGCCAAATCGTAAAACAAATGACAAATTAATAAAATTCATACTTAATAATATTGACAAAGAGTTCCACTTTCAAAATTTATAATTATTTTTAAATTATTTTGTTTACAAGTGTCCAGTTCTAAAAACTTTCAGTGTCACCCTCGTACTAACCAACTTACCTAAGGCAACTTCCTATCGTTACGTAATTAATTTGCAAATTTTCATTACACAACCAATCATCGGAAAAATTTATGATTAGACTTATCAACGTTAAGCAACTTCAGGTTTAACAAATCGTTCATAATCCAAATAATTTATTACATGTGGTATTTTAATAGTTTAATTGTCAAAACAAAACTCATAATTTATGTTAGTTGACTAATTTTCATTTCAGATCGAATAACTTGAAAAGAGCTACGTAAGGTAGTAACTGCTTGTTGATAGGTTAGATTAAGTTAATTAGGTAGGTTATATTTGTGTGCATCAGGGTCGAAGGGCCCAACCAACCAGGAATAGAAGCCCCGCGCAGGAGGGCTTCGTCAGCTCTGTCACGGCAATATGTATACGTACGTATCCAAAGTTCAGAATACACTGCTAAAAATTTGTTGCGTGTGAAACAATAATATTTGTAACAAAATTGTTTAACATTTTCAATATTCAGAAACTTCATGGTGTGCAATGTGACAAAATTGACTTATCCGCCTATAGTAATTTAGTTGCACCTACTCGTGTTTTACAAGCCTTTATTTATTTCTTCTCTTTCTTTTACAATATTGGACCAAATACTTTGTAATACGCAATTTTTTCGCAACATTTTCATGCAAAGTCGAAAAGCAATTTGGCATAAGTCCGTTTTGAATCAAGATGTATTTGCAAGCCAACAGGAAACGCGCGTAAACAAAAAAGTTATAATGGATTTCAACCGGCGCCCCAACGTTCTACTGAATCATATTTGTCAAGTTTGCCGAATGGGCAGGGAAGTGCTATGCTGCTAAGTGTTATTTGGGTCATACACAGATTTAGGTTACCGTGTTTCCTGTGGACACACCGAAAGTTAACGTTTTTAAGGCCTAATTTTCTGGCTAAGCCCATTCCCGCAAAAACGCCATCAGGACTGCATAGATTTAAGCCTTTGTAACGAACGCATTTATATGGACCTTCGGTCTGAAATAAAAGTTATTTGAATTTGAATTTGAATTTAGACCTATCATATAAAAACATAACTTATATGCACACAAGCTTTTAACTAATGACCACAGGAGAGACGACTTTAGTTTTTAAGAGTGTGTATGACCCATTTGTATTGCATATGAACAAAAACCATATTTGTAGCACAGGCGAGAAGAACGTGTGTAGTCACCTGATTAACTTTTTAAGTATAGTGATTTGGAAGTTAAGCACTATATAATTTTTTATGTTATGTTACGATAGACAATGTTTGGGATTGACGTAAGCCAGCGAGATGGTCACGTGGTACTTTCTCGGTGGGTTACGTCAATTCCATATTTTTATTTTCAATGTAAACATACATTGGTGAGCTAATTCGACTGAGAGATAAATGTGTCATTATTTTTTTAATACCATTTTTTTCCTTAATATAAAAAAGGTGCTATTTAATTTATATAAAAATATTTAGCATAATTTCCTTCAACTAAGATCGAAAAGAATAAAAAAGTTTTAGCATAAAAACAAAGTGTATAATTTTTTAGACATTTATCTCATTTATCATTACTATCATTAGGTTAGATCTGTGACCAAATTAGTAGAAGTCAAAGACGTTAGAATTGTCTTACTTTTTAACCTACAGAAAATTGCATTTTAAAAAATAATACATTGTAAGTGTTTTCCTAATATCGAAATTATGCAACTTTTTTTTTGCAAAATTAAAATGTGTTCATTTGTTTTTAAGCAAATCATTACACATCTAATTAAAAACCAGTTTGTTCTCAATCAGATTTGTAACTATAAATAAAAAACTAACAATCAATTCTTAATGTACCATGCGACCATGACCTATGATTTCTTGAACGTGGAAATCCTTCCGACGCATACGCAATACGTACCTAGTTCCAAATACGCAACATACCAAATACGCAAGGGTGGAAAGTAAGATGATAATAATGAATAAGTGGTGGCTATGTAGCCACCAGGATTGGCAAGTTTAAGTGGCAGTGGGCTGGTCACATCTGCCGAAGAACCGATGGTCGATGGGGAAAGAGGGTTCTTGAGTGGAGACCACGATCTGGCAGACGCAGCGTGGGACGCCCGCCGGCCCGGCGCT
Organism: Acleris holmiana; assembly: GCA_949316455.1. NCBI lineage: Eukaryota > Metazoa > Arthropoda > Insecta > Lepidoptera > Tortricidae > Acleris > Acleris holmiana. Next base: position 1,584,575 of record OX438771.1, on the reverse strand, counting down.
GGACCGACGACCTGAAACGAGTCGCCGGTAGCGGATGGATGAGGATGGCCGAGGATAGAACTCTGTGGCGTGCTCTTGGAGAGGCCTATGTCCAGCAGTGGATGAACAATGGCTGATGATGATGGATAACTTCTTGAGTGGAGACCACGATCTGGCAGACGCAGCGTGGGACGCCCGCCAGCCCGCTGGACCGACGACCTGAAACGAGTCGCCGGTAGCGGATGGATGAGGATGGCCGAGGATAGAACTCTGTGGCGTGCTCTTGGAGAGGCCTATGTCCAGCAGTGGATGAACATTGGCTGACGATGATGATGATGAATGAATAAGTTATATAAAATAATATTCAGTCGGAGTGAACTTGGCCTAGATCTATAAATGATTGGTTAACCCACTATTTATTTTACTCCGATCAGAAACAATTCAATTTAGTGTTTGGACGTTTTGGTAAAAGCTTTGAAACGTACTCATTGCCACAAATAGCCATATCGAGTCCAATTTGTATGACAATCAGTTATTCGGACACTTATGTTTAAATATATAAATCCATAGACGATCCTACGTACAATAAAGCTTGGATGAGCATGAATATCTTGAACCTTAGAATTTGCTTGTCTGAATAATTATTTATGTATTCTGTTGTCCAGTATCTACGACATAAGCCTAATTTTGCGAAAATGTCAATTTGTGTAAGGCTGCGTTTTCCGTTGTCTATAGTACAAGCCTAGAGCTTTGCGATAACGTCAATTTGTGTAACGTTATCCAGATCACTCCAAAAGTTTTAGTTGTAAAGCTAATATTTTACATCACGTGCCAGTTTAATTTACAGAAGTTTTCGATATAAATCTATTTTAATGTCAAAGAACTTGGTGAATATATTAGTTTCGTGCTCGGGCTGGTAAAATATGGCAAGCGAAAAAGGCAACTGCGCGTTTGGATGAAAATCGAGGTTATTTTCTTGCAAATCTAAATATTTTTGCATGGTAATAATTAGTAATGAAAATGACTGAACGAAAGACCAATTAGTTACAAAATAGGAATAAGAAATAGAAAAGTAAAAGTATTCTTGCGCCTCCAACCCAGACCATCATTGGCGATAGTTTTTTTTTTTTATTATTATTAGAAGTGTTGTGAAATATCATTTGTGTATTAACGGGGTGGTTGCATAAACTATTTTTCATTATTCATTTAATTTTTCAATTAAAAGTTATGTAAAACCAAGATCAGCATGCAGTTTCGGCATTCTACATACGGTAACTTAAAGTAAAATTTTGGTGACCATGTTACATATTTGCATGCAATACTTTAGTTTATTGAAAACAACCAACCCCGTGTGGTTGCCGGCTTAGAATAGTGCCACTTGTTAACAGTACTGTTAGGCGATGAGCTTGCAACCTGTCACTAATACACTGGTAAACATCTTAGCCTGACTGTGCAAAACGTGGTTACAGAATTAACCGTAAACAGACAACGTGCGTCCTTAACTCCAAGTCAAATCCTGAGCCTGTCGGTGACTGTGCTGTCCCCCAAGGATCTACAATGGGAAATAATCTTTTTCTGATTTTGGTAAATGATATCACGATGGCATGTTCCGATCTTGAGTATGTCATGTTTGCGGATGACACATGCATCATTGTTAATGCCGAACGCTTAGAAATGTTAAAACACAATGTCAACAAAGCAATGATCGAAATAAACAAATGGTTTACGGCAAACGGTATGCTATTAAATATCGAAAAAACCAATATAGTTCATTTTCAACTCCGCCATTCCAGCGATTATGAATTAAATATAAAAATTGACAACACCCTGGTTCCTCAAGTAAAGCAGGCAAAATATTTGGATTTTATTATCGACGCAGGCCTCACGTGGAGCCCGCGCGTTGACGCGACGTGCGACCGACTGTCCTCGGCCAGCTACGCGCTGTCCAGGCTCGCACCTAGCCTATCAATTGACAATATTAAGAAGGCTTATTATGGTTACTTCCATTCCATACTAATTCAGGGTGTGGACCTTTGGGGAACGGCGGCAGACCGCGATAGACTGTTTAAGTTACAAAAGCGTGCGTTACGCCTAATCGCCCGAAAACCCGACGATCATCCTGCACAGGAATTGCTTAGGCAACATAGGATACTCACATTGCCTAGTGTGTACATACGAACTGCCTGTTCACACGTGAGGGCGAACCTCCATGAGTACAGGGCGCACGCCCAGACCTTCGGCAGAAGTAGTCGCAAGCAAAACCATCTGATAGTCCCGAGGTATAGACTCGCTAAGACTCGTAAGTCGCTCGGTGTCATGGGTCCTAGAATATACAATTCTCTCCCTACTGAATTAATTGGCTCGGCCAGTGACGCAGTGTTTGCACGCAGACTGAAAGCACTGCTACTAGATCTAGCATGCTACACAGTAGACGTATTTATAACAAGGGAATGTTAAAAGACATGATCTATTTTTATCTAAATGAATATAATTAAAAAAAAAAAACTAAATGTATATAAATAATATTTATATAAATGTGACATAAATTGTAATTTTACTAAAAATAATAATATTGTATCTTAGTTAAGTTTTTTATAAATGTGACATGTAAAATATTACTTTTTATCAATAAATTTACAATACAATACAATACAATATCACCAAGTTTAGAGATGTTGGTATTCTGTAGCTCTGCCTACCCCACTCTGGGAATAAAGGCTGGGACGTTATTATGTATGTATGTATGAAGATAACCCCCCCACGATATAGGGTATTCCTTCGGTCCTTGTACCTGTAGTCTGTAAGAGATATGTATCTATCCTAAGCTTTTTCTAATCTGTTTATTTTATCCTAAGTGTTTGTATTGGTGCATATTGATAAAATAAATATTTTTCACTTTTTCACTATGGGCTTGCATTACAATAGCGACGGCCTTGGCCTTGAACTCGATTAAACCCGTTAACAAACGCGACGTCCTTGGCTCGGCGTCTCGATTCTAATCACCTACCTACCTAACCTTATCTACTCGTAACATTATCAATATTCAGAATCTTCATGGTCAGGCCTCGGATACCGGTTAAATTTTCAAACCGTTATTATCTACTTGACGCAAAACCTTTTCATTTCGGTTCCGTTCGCATGAACCGGTTTTTGGAGGAACCTTCATATAAACTTCTTTTCGAATTATTCATACGCACGTCACTCAAAACTTTTGGTTTCTCGCCTCTTAATTAAACCGGATAATTAAGGTTAATATTAAGTTCTCAAAACGCTCTCATTCCCTAGAAAAGTTCAGAGCAAAACTGAAATAAACCGGTGTCAACCGGTATTTTTTAAATCGGTTCCGAGCACTGTTCATGCTTGTGCAACACATTATAAGTAAGTAACTGCACACTTTTGTCGTACCTTGTCACTTTAACACTTTTGACAAATTACTGGAGCATTTTAAACATGATGTCAAAGTGACATCGCACTACTATGTACAGCTTATAAGCCGACCGTAACGTAACTTATCGCTTTATTCAATTAGACTCAAATGTCCAAGATAATATTTAGTGTTCCCTGAAAAGGACCTTCTGTCTCTTGTCAGCGGACCCCAAAAAAACTGGGACGCCGTTAACGGATAAAAGGATTTTTGGGCCAAACAACACAGGCTTTTGGACAAAAATTACAACCGAGGCCGAGAGGTTTTAAAATAAATTAACCTTCCTTTAAAATTACAACCTTATTTTTAAGGACGACGTGGTTAACCCGTGGTTTGATTCCCAAATAGACACTTATGCATGATGCATTCTATACCTACTCTATACCATCTGACTTGTCTTATTAAGGTGTGCCGGATTGTGCAAAATGCGGTTACAGAATTATCAACAAGTCTTTCTAATGTTGTTGGTATTTCTGTAGCTCTGCCTACCCCACTCTGGTAATAAAGGCATGGCGTTATGTATGTATGTAAAAATCTAACCTTGACTTGGCGTCTTCTCCTAAAATGTTGAATGCCTAACCTGCCCTTGTGCAGCGCCGCGAGTGATACAGCTATTTGTGTGTGCTTGGTACAGAGTGACACAGTTTAGTTGTGTTCCCCCTAGGCTACCTGAAGTACAGTCAACGTCAAAATAGGCTGAGAATTCTAGCAAAGTAAAATGAGTCTTATTTTATTAACAATTACGAAGAGCGAGAGGAGGATATTGCATTCAACAACTATTTTATAGATCACCCGATACAAAATCGATACTTTAGAAGTTGGTATTCCTAAACCAGCCGGGCCAATTTCCATAAAACTTTGCTAATAGGGTCATACACACTCTTAAAACAAAAGTTGTCTCTCCTGTGGTCAATAGTTAAAAGCTTGTGTGCATGTAAGTTATGTTTTTATATGATAGGTCTAAAGCAGTCCTGACGGTGTTTTTGCGGAAATGGGCTTAGCGAGAAAATTAGGCCTTAAAAATGTTAACTTTCGGTGTGTCCACAGGAAAGACGGTCTCCTAAATGTGTGTAGAACCCAATAATAATTCATAGATTGAAAAAGCGTCAGTTGTTGGACCACTGGGAGCTGTATAAAACTACACTAACAAAAGAGAGGAAGAGGATAGTTGATTGATTGTCCATTCCATACGGCACATTGTACACACATCTTATCTGCTCATGGTCTGGGAACCGATCGCCAATATATGTACGTATTAAAAAAAGGCTTGTCGTATTACTTATTGCGATTAAGCTTTTCGTTGACAAAAACTGCTTTCGAATCGAACTATCCATTTGGGAGCCACGATGTCATTAACACACTGACACAAGAACTAATCATACCCTTCTTTTCGTGTCCGGGATTAATATCTATATACGGACTGAGAGAACGGTATTTGAGAAAACCTATATTAAGTTTTTACTTCCCAACGATAAATAATTGTGATTCGTAGAGAACATCAGAGATTTCGTGTCTAATTACAGTTTATAACTTTTGATTTATTAAACTTTTCACGTACTTTCTTCTAGCTCATTAAATTTTAGAACACAAATACCATGTTTTTGGATGAATTCTAAACGTATCTTACTTGATTTACACTATTGGACTGATAGTAGGTACCTATACCTCTAGACAGGGTATTTTTTTTATATTTAATGGCTAATCAATAACACGTCATCTTGTGTTATTTTTACTCTAGCTTAAAAAATATTAGATTTGCTGATTCAATGATTCCACTAACTTAACGATATTCATGGACCCTCTAATACAGGGTGCGAGGAGAGGGAAGTGTTGTTAAGTTAATAAATGAAATTTCAAATTTAAAATATCAGTTGTTGTCTAATAAGCCGTACATGAAATTTCAAATTTTGAATATTAATACAGTGTATCGCATACCTACAGCTTGACAACCCATGCCATCATTTCTAGTGTGACTGTGTGTCCACACGAAAAGGTAAAAGAGAGATAATTTGCAATAAAAAAAATATTGTTTAATTCGTTTTATTGTCGTAATATATTATATTAACGATACGAAATCATATGTTAAAATTTGTGCACTGATAAAAAAATTACCCTGTATATGTAAGTATATTTATGAATAATAAATAGTACTTACTAGACCTTAAATTAGGACCATTGCATGTATTCAACTCGGTAAAACGACATCGCCTTTAACATGTTATGGTATCGTTTTCATCTCGGCCGTCATTACTGTCAAGTAAATGACAGCTATCAAAATGTTGACAGTACGGAAACACGTCCAAAGCAAATAAGTATTTACCGCATAAAATTTCGACCCAGGATAATTTGTGTGAGATTTTCTCCTTATTTTTATAATTTTATGTTTACACCCGTAACGCTTAAAAGCCGTTCGATTATTTATTTATTTATTTAATTAAACTTTATTGCACAATACACAAAGTAGGTACAAATGCCGAACTTAATGCCTTAAGGCAAGCCGTTCGATTGGCTTTTAAAACCTGCTATCCCATTCAAGGGGTTTCGAATGGGTTTTATAAGGGTTTTACTTAAAAAAGCCGTCTGAAATGCTTTTTAAAGCGCTATTTATAAGGGTTATCTGTGATTTAGCTATCAAGGTTTCCCTTATGTGGATGGTTAGTTTAACAAATAACTTAGTCATGTATTTCGTTCCAAGAGGTTATTCTTTTAGTGGGGTATTCTATTGAGCGTTAGTCTTTCATAGGCTTTTATCGGTGAAAGGGTAGGCTGGTCCCTGTTTTACACTTATCTAAGGGACCGGTTGTGCTTTAATCTAATGTTAAGGGGGCACCGAGCTTTTTGCGCTCATTAACTTTAGGTATTTTATGCACTCTGTGTATGAGTGCGTATAGCACACCAGCAAGGAGCGAGCTGGAGCCATGCGCCGGCCGCGCGCCGCGCCTGACGAGCCGTGCGCCGGTCCACTAGGCGCGGAGGTTGCTACCAATGTTTACAAAATAAAAAAACATAATCGATTCCGAATACTTTTATTCAAATATTGACTATAAGAAGTTAAAAACTTTTTTCAGTCTACATTTTTTTTTAAATTTGTTGTTTACTGTCGGTAGGTAAGGTAGGATTGAATTACTTGTATTGTTGAGGTACAGTCACATCACGAGATTGTTGAGCCACTCTAGAACCCACTCACAGATAGATAGATAATTTTTAATTAATGTCGTTTGTACATCTATGGTGTATTTAGCTAGTGTTAAGTTATTTATAATATTTATTGGGCAAATTGTTCGGCTAAAGAGAATAAATCATAAGTAAAAGCCGTACATCTTCCAATCGGCCATCTTCCCTCTCCGAAGGTTACCGGGAGAACCCTTTCATAGAAAGTTGACGGTAAATTTTGACGTAAATAATTTCTTTTGCGTGACTTGACGCTGTCATTAGGACAGAGTTCTATGGTGGCAACAACCTCAACAACCCCGTGATTTAATGTGACTGTATATTGAAATGAAATAAAACCTAATTACCTTTATTGACAATATTCGAAGCACAAAATAAAGTGAACTCAATACCTAATGTAAAGTAATTAGAACGGCTGAGTAGGGCAAAAATCCCAGTCATGGACCCTTTCTTCAAGATATTATTTTTAACTGACTTCAAAGAAAAGGAAGTTCTCAGTTTGACCTGTATGTATGTATGTATGTTTGTCCGCGATTATCTCACGTTTGGCTGAACCGTTTTTAATGCGGTTTTCAGAAAAGTATTTGTTTCACATAGGAGAAGGTTTTGGTATTTTAACCGTCTTTAAAAAAAAGGATCTTAGTTTGTACGAATGTTTATCCATGATTATTTCCGCAAAAACTTCAATGTCTGATTCTGATCACTATAAAGTATAAAATTAAATTGATGTTTTAAAAAACTAAAAACTTAAAGCTGCTGTATCAATCACATATTTAGAAGTTCCTACAAAATGTTTGTATGTATATAATGTAATGAATAATGTACGCAGGTATCTTTAGAAAAAAATATTAGGACATAAGAAACAACAATAATCAATATCGGATTTTACTTCACGGCATTATTTTGTCTGTGTGAGTAAGCAATGTCATTGTCTATTTCTCCATCCACTGAAAGACAAGAAATTTGGTCCATTGGCATCCTGTAATAAAACAGAACGTTTTGATTTAACTATAATTTATTTATGAACAGAATTAGTTTTTGGATAAAATTTTGTAATCCTCATTCTATAAAAATAATTCGTATTTGGGACTTACAATTCCATTGTGTGGTAAATTTTATAATCGATGTCAACCAATTCATTTACTCTGTAAATTGAAAAAATATAAAGATAATGTGAAAATTCATACTAAATTTATTAAAATGTTTTCCTATACACCTCTTACTATTTTTACGCATACCTCACCGGTTCATTAGGTACCTAACTCTTCGCTTTGTAGCGAAGTGCCAACAACTGGAACATTAACCCTATAAATAAAAAAATAGTATTTAGTATTCTCTTTGTATTCAGATTTCTGGAGATGTCTTGCTCTAGAAATATTGAAACCATCCCAAGAAGTAACAATATTATATAATTAATTATAGTAAAAAAAACCTCGGGTCGTTCTAAGAAGCTTGTTTTGCCTGTAAATGTGTTTTTTTAGCTAAACTACTTTTATATCTTGGTAAATATTCACCATAGAAGTGTATTTTTTATATACCTACCTACTAATTGAAAGAACTTCGCGTGTTGTTTAAAATTACTTGTGTAAATAAACCAATTTTGGCCCAAAACATCAAGACTACAACTAAACGATTACAAAGTCTTAGTAATACAAATCGATACATCTCGAAAATCAGTCTATGTTGCTACCGATTTATTTTCTCCTCCCTTAGCGTGGCATTTTGACAACTGTCAAATCAGGTTTCTTAGAACTACTAAACTATCAGTAGGTTTACGATTTTAACTAACTTCATTTCTTCACGCAAGCGTTTAGCATTGTGCTTTTGCCAACCCCTTCTCTTCCTTTCTTGGTTGTGTTTGTTCCCCATTTAAAATAAAGTGAATAATCACAAAAATCGCGATAAACGCAACCAACCACCAAGCGACACAGCCTCCACGTCCGACGGCCGAAGCCTGACTAATGCGGACATGGGGGAAACGTGACGGCTCTGGCTAAAATGGACGAAACGCGTGCGAATTTAGGTATTTCCTTCATATTAGTAAAATAAAAACACATTTTCAAATCTAAAGTGTAGAATATATAGAAGACGTGTAGTTTTGTTGTAAATCCAAAACTGATGATCTTCCGTGAAGTAATTACGCCGTACTAAGTGTTTATTTTGTTATGTGTTTTTTCTATCGAGGGAAGTACAAGTAATCGTGTTTCTAAAGTATATGATATATAGAGTGATTCCTTAAATATCTTACATATGAATTGCATAACTAAAGCTTCAGTAAAAACAATGCAGCAGGCGATCAAACGAACGCATTTTTTTCGTAATTACGTATCGTTGCCTCGGCGCACTCTTAATATTTGAACTACGGTAACTTTCCTACCTGACTGTACTCAAGCTAGTGTCTAACTTCTATCGTTATTGTGAGCATAAGTTGTTACTAAATCATTCTAAGTTCGTGTTTGTGTTGCGGTTTTACCATTAACTTCGCCACATTTGCCGTAGTAATGACGGTAAAATAAGTAGGTGTGCGACCTAGCGACATCTAGCGATATCATTCTACAACCAACTCGACAACACCACCAACGTCAAACAGGGCCTGTATTCTACTGCGTTATAACGATATCGTGTTTGATGTGTTTTAGAATCGTTTATGTCACAGTCGCTATTATTGTAAATGCCATAAGAGTTATCAAAACGTTGACAATACGGAATCAAAGACGATAGTATCGTTATTACCGTCCAGAATCTCAGCCCTACTAAATCTGACAGTACGCTACATCGCGCTAATGAAGTTACCGCAGTCAGTTGACATACTCGTATACAGGGCCTCTATTCAAGTGCGTTATAACGATATCGTTTTTGACTTGTTTCCGAATTGTCAACGTTTTGATAACTCTTATGTCATTTACAATAATGGCGACTGTGACATAAACGATTCTTAAACGTGTCAAACACGATATCGTTTTAACGCACCTGAATAGAGGCCCAGTATGTAAATCCAATACGAGCAAATATTTTAACGACGGTTAATATGCATCCTGATTAACATAAAAACGTGTTTATCGTTGACATAACTTGTATTTTTTGTTCATTTTAATTGTTCATAAGACATAGCACTATTAACCTGCCATTAACTGTCACAATTTCGTTTCACCTGACATGGTTTCAAGTACATTGCTGCTCGATGGGACCTTTAAAAATTAATTGTGCTCTATGTATTAGAGTTATTAACGAAATTCCACATCTACATGACTTGTAGAGCTTTAATCTACATCTGGGCCGAGATTCTACATGGTAAAAACGATATCGCTTTTGAAGCGTTTCCGTATTGTCAACGTTTTGATAACTCTTATGTTATTTACAATAATGGCGACTGTGACATAAACGATTCTTAAACGTGTCAAATATGATAATCGTTTTAACGCACCTGAATAGAGGCCCTGGTTTGAATGTTTGCTCGTATTCCATTTACACACTGTATATGTGTAACTTCCAATTTCATCTCAGAGGACTTCGATCCCAGGCATAAATCCCTTCAGAGCCTATTATAGCCAAGCATTCGTTTCTACAAACGTTAAGGGAATAAAGGCTTGTAGTATTGTTAGGCGATGGGCTTGCAAGTTACAACCTGTCACTAATACACTAGTAAACATCTCAGCCTACTTGTGCAAAATGTGGTTACAGAATTATAAACATATCTTTTTAGAGTTGTTGGTGTTTCTGTAGCTCTGCCTACCCCACTCTGGGAATGAAGGCGTGACGTTATGTATGTATATATGTTTAATTTTTTTTATGTTGAAAGTTTGAATGTATAGCTGTACGAAGTTGTAAAGATATAAAGCGGCAGAACATTCGAAATATCTGTAGTATGCAACCTTATTACAAGAAGTCGAAAATTGATTCTACTTTAGAAATGGTATCTTAGATTATTAGTTATTGCCATCCGAAATAAATGGTTAAAAAAATGCATTCCGTTGTCGGTGAAACCCTGCTTTTTCACAGGTTTTAATTACTTATCGCGTGGCAAAAGTATCTTATTTTTTTATTTAAATAATACGTACAGTCAACCAATTTGAATCATAGGCCTCTATGAAGGATTGCCTTCGTTTCGTCAAAAAGTTATAGCCAAACGGATTAATTTCCCAAACACATTATTTGACCAAACTGCTTTATTTCCGAAACTGTAAATATGTCAGGATTTTTATAAAACCCACCTACCTAACCTATAGGGTTGTACACGATGGTCCTGACATAAATCCTGAAACATTTACAGTTTCGGAAGATAAATAGTTTGGTCAAATAATGTTTGGGAAATTAATCAGTTTGGCAAATACCATTTGCCGAAACGAAGGGCTCCTCTCTATGAAACTATGTCAAAGTGACGTAATTGTATGAGACTTCTTTAGAATTGAATTATACTCGTAGTCACTTTACCATAAATCGATTGTGGCCTATGCATTAAATTGTTTGAAAACGATGCCTACATTTTCTTTACTTATCTAAATCGCTTCAGACATTTGGGAATGGGAAAACAATTTTTGCATAAGTATTAGGAACTTTGGATTCTTTTCTGTAATACAAACAAAAATAACTAACAATCGGAGTTAATAATTTATGTGACTTACCGCTAAATAAGTAAAGCAGATGAAATTATTTCAATATACTCAACAAAAAAACAACAAGTTACGTTTAAGCTACTTATGTTTATCGTAAAAATACTGAAACTTTTTATTTCTTTTGTCACAGGCAATATGATCAGAAATTAAAAAGTTAAATTAGTTGTTTACGCCGCCATTTTGGACAGAATCGACAATTAAGCGGCCATCTTGTTTTATGGCGTCATCATTTACAAGAAACGCGGGAAGTTTCGCAATGAAGATCAATTTTAGGTAAGTAATGTAGCTTTTGTTCGGAAAATTCAAGGAATTTTTGTGTAATACATACTAAGATAATATTAAAGAGAAATAAACATTAAAAACTTTATAAAAGATCATCTGAAGCTTCGATAAGTTTATTGCAGCATGTCAGTCAGGATTTTTCTACCACTAATATTTGCATTGCAGTGTGTTAACGCACGGCATATGTGTGACACACACACATGCACACGCAGCGATGGACCGCGGATGACGTAGCGGCGACCCCTCCACACACATTCTTACCTGCCCTCGGTTAAGACACCCGCACTCGTGTAACTAATTATTAAATATGCATTAAAAGTTTGTAAAAATCATCGTGGACTTCGTCATTACTTCTAAACCTCCACCGTTCATCAAACTACAAGACGCACCTGTTCTTCATTTGCTCCTACGACCGGATTATTGGCATTTTTGGATGCGAACGAACCTGCCAAGAACAAAGGAACGCGCAAGTACGGCGGACCGTTACGTGGACGGTTCTAGACGAGGAGCTCCACGTCACCCCGAGTGCCCACGGATCATCATAACGCATTGGAAGTTAAGGCGAAGGGTACGGCAAAATTATGAAATCGAGGTGTTTTCGGATAAATTTCTTGGTAAAACTATAGGAAGTGGTAGGTTTAAATGATAACAATCTGAAGACACATATCCTCAAGTTTGGCTCTAGCTCATTTATATAGTTATCTTACTCATAGTAAGCTCTATATACAACTTTGAATAAACCGTTTTTAAAAAGTTTATATTGGTTTTATTCCGGCTGGGCGATTTAGTCTGTTGCCAAACTTTCCACACTTCTTTTTAAAGGCTTAATGTGTGGCGTGAGCTGAAATATTATTAGTTTTAATAAGAATTTCCATGTTATATACTCAAAACATATATGCTCCTAATGAAACAATCAACTAAATGTTTGCTCTTAAACTATGACTAGGCGTTTTGAAGCATTTTGTTGAATGTGGCCAAAAAAAATATATACAAACTAAAAAAAAAAGAGTTTAAAATACTCAAAAAATAAACAAAACTATTTTAAACAAAAGCTAAAATAATTTGAATAAAAATTGTTTTTAGTGTTATATAATGGATTTGAACTTGCATTCACGTTGGATCAGTAAAATTTCGTAAAAGTTATAACTACGTATATAGGTACCTAGGTACTCAAAACTTCAAAGCGATGAAAGCGACGTTGCGAGCTCGGTTTGGGTTGGCGTGTGGCGGCCGGCCGCGGCGTTGCCAGATCGTTGGATGTATTTGTTTCCTTGGTTGACAGTTTGAATGTTTCAAACTTTGTTTTGCTCCTACGGTCAGTTGTCACTACTTTCAGTTGTGAGTCAGTCAGTTGCGTTCTAGTTCTACTATTCCGTGCGAACAAGTAGCTACTGTAGTTTTTTTTATATTTTGTCCTTTGCGTTGTTTGGTTTCAATTGTGTTAATTATTTCTTTTGATTGAACTTCGTGTTTTATACGTGTGAAAATGGGGAATAAGCGGGGCAGAAAACCTTCTGCCTCAATCAAGTTGCTTCGGAAACGTCGCGGTCGATGTGAGCAACAAGCTAAACAGCAGCGAGATTCCGCTGTACAGTAAGTACTTACAAAGTGTCCATAATATGCATTTCAAAAGTAAAGTACATTACTTACGTGCCTACATAAAGACCTCATGGTTGCGGGTTTCACATGGGCAGCAGTGTATCAACTGGGAATAGCATAATTGATTTACCAACTATGAGAGTTTTTGGCTCTTTTATTATACTTGGATTGGCAGTTACTATAAATATAAGTTTTAATTTTTGTTTTAGGCCTTCTACCATTCATATTGAAAATCATAATCCAGTTTTTACTTATACTTTAGACATCTTTAAATTAATACTTTTTTCTCTTAAGTACGTCTAACATAATAAAGAAAGTTTAGAGTGTATGAATGGTTCTTTATACTTGGCATTATACAAAGGTAGATTTGTAAACTTCTGTATGTTTTGTTTGATCTATGATCTATTACAAACTACTAAACTAGTTCCAAAGCCAGCTGTCCTGGGTTCAAATCCTGGTAAGGGCAAATATTTGTGTGATGAGCATGAGTATTTGTTCCTGAGTCTTGGTTGTTTTCTATGTAGGTATTTCTCTATCTAAGTATGTTACCATTGTCTAGTACCCATAGTACAAGCCTAGAGCTTAGTTTTGGACTAGGTCAATTTGTGTGAAATTGTCCCCTGATATTTATTTATTTATTATATTTATTTAGTTCTCTTTATTGTTGCAGGTCGACATCTGGTCATGGTCATTTTGATAATGATTTTGATGTAGTGTATGGTGATAATATATCCAATGGTTCTGAACAGTAAGAAAAATATATATTGTGAATATACATGCTATACAGGATGGCCAATGTAGATCGGTCAGTTTGGGCAAGTATGAAACTATAAGACATGATTTTATTGACAAGAAAAACTGCATTCATATATTTAAAAGAACTAAATCTCTGGTTGGGAATCATAAGCAAAAGTTTTGGAAAATAAAACATACATTATTTCTATTTTAATATTGATTGTGTAGGTGTTAAGCAGTAAATGTTACTATGAAACATTTGTATGATGAGCACGAGTCTAGGATGTTTTCTATGTATTTAAGTATATATTTACATACATACCTACATATATACATAACGTCACGCCTTTATTCCCAGAGTGGGGTAGGCAGAGCAACAGAATACCAACAACTCTAAACTTGTTAATAATTCTGTACCTAACCACATTTTGCATAGTCAGGCTAAGATGTTTACCAGTGTATTAGTGACAGGTCGCAAGCCCATCACCTAACAGTACTACAAGCCTTTATTCCCTTAGTCGCCTCTCACAACATCCACAGGAAGACATGGAGTGGCACTATTCTAACCCGGCAACAACATGGGGGGTATATATTTCTCTTTATTGTTGTCTAGTATCCATACCCACAGTCAAACTGTTAGTCCAGTTTTGTGGGGCAATGTATGTAATTTTATTTTTATTATTGTACTTATTAAATAAATAAATAAATAAAATAAATAAATAAGTACAAGCCTAGAGCTTAGTTTGGGACTAGGTCAATTTGTGTGACATTTTCCTGTGATATTTATTAATTTAGTAGGTGTTTGAAAGTACAGCCATTTTTTTTATACAAAATTGAACTCGTTTAGGTTAGATTTTACTATTGCGTTTTGTATCTTTAAGTGTCGAATTTGTGTTGGTTGTCATTTCAAACACCTACTAAATTGAATTAAACTATAGGGTCGAGGATTATCTAACAGACAAAAATGCTTGGCCTAAGATACATAACGTAACATAACTAGATTGATACTTAGATACATAACGTAGCTTACTAACAATCTAGTCTTGGGGACATGGTTTCTGTGTTTCTGTAGGAGAATGTATCAAAACTTTATTTAATATTTTTTTTCATTTAGTTTTGCACCGCCATGGGTAGGTATAAATATTATTATTATTTTATTTATTTGCTCCTGTGTTTATTAGAAGTTTCGACACGTTTTCCTGCTTAACTGTGCATGATGTATATATTTTGAAATTTTATTAATTGGTTGATATAATGCTAGGTTAAGTTCTATCATTGTCATAAGCAATATTAAAAAAAAATACTGACTGTTGAGTCTTGTGGCGCTTCTTCTCAGCATTGGTCTCCTCTTGGGAACCGCTGGTAGAATTTTGACGTTTAAAAGTGCCCGTGCGGCCTACTTACTGAATAAACAACTTTTATCTGTTATCTTTTTTATCTTTAAAGGATATGGTGAACAATGCATTTTATTCATTTTAGATAACATATTTCATAGTAACATTTACTGCTTAAGTCCTACACAATTGATATCTAATTAGAAATAATGCAAATTTTACTTTTTAAAACTTCCGGGTTTGTTTCCCAAACTGAGTACCTACTAGTGTTTGTTAAATCTAGGCATGCAGTTTTTCTTGTCACTAAAATCGATGATATGGATCCTAAGAACAGATCTTTGTATATCTTACAGTTTCAGACTTGCCCATACTGACCGGTCTACTACATGGGCCACCTCTCCAAATTAACATAATACAATTTAATCTGCTCTTTAATTATATGCCGTAATAATTAATTTTGAATCAATTATGAACATGATTGTATACTTATGTTTTTTAATCTGCTATTTCAGTGACAAAAGCAATGAAACAAAGTATGGGAGAAGAATAGTTAATGTATTGCAGTTTTTTACTCAATTGCAAGAAATATCGTCCCATGGCCCGTTGAATTGCGGGTTACAAGCAGTTGAAATTATATCGCAAACTCGGAGTGGGCTCATCTCACTATATGCACTTAAGTGCAAAATGTGCAATATGACATTTCAAATGAACAATGATATCCCTACTGATGTAATGGATCTCAATACTAGTGCAGTAGCAGGCACAGTGGCCATTGGATGTGGATTCACTCAGCGTACTGATTTATCAGCTGCTGTTGGCCTAGTTCCCATGTCCAAAAACTTTGTATAAAAAACATGTAAAAAAAAGATTGTTTACTGCGAGAAATTATCGACCCAAGGTTTACCCGAAAAATGGCAATAAGGGATCCAGACTATATAATAGGGGCCATGAAGGAACAGAAAAAGAAAGAAAAAATAAGAAAATGAAAGCTATGAAGCTTAAAGGAAAGAAAAAACAATCCCAAAAAAAGAGAAAACCGGACCACGAAATTCTCGACGAATCGCCGCCTTGCCGTAGACCACGTCGAAAATAAAATATTTGAATACTTTTAAAGTACCTAGTATTATTGAAAAAGTTTATTCCCCTACTCCTGGGCCTCTATTCTACTGCGTTATAACGAAATCGCGTTTGAGGTTTATGCCACAGTCTCCATTATTGTCAATGATAATTATAAGAGTCATCAAAACGTTCACAATACGGAACCAAGTAAAATTAGATACACGGTAATGACGACATTACCGTGTAGAATCTCAGCCTTGTCGGGTATGGCTAGCACATCTTGTTTTTTCTAGCTCACTCATTGCGTCTGTATCGTAACAGACTAGTAGTACGATTACAGGGCTGCGATTCTACACGGTAATAACGATATCGTTTTTGACCTGTTTCCGTATTGTCAACGTTGTGATAACTTTTTTGTCATTTACAATAATGGCGACTGTGACATAAACGATTCTAAAACACGTCAAACGCGATATCGTTATAACGCAGTAGAATGGAGGCCCTGTAAAATTACCATTGACAGAGAGTTTGCCTTAATTTAATTTTCAATTTTCAATACCCACGTCTACCGATTTAGTAATAAGTATTTTATTTGTATGAGATTAATATGAAGGCAATCCATCTGTCAGTGGTAAACTCAACATAATTCTACTGTAGTAGATAGTAATCACGTAGAGGTCGTTTTAAAAGAGCTGGCACGAAACCATGAAAAGAGGGAATGAAAGTATGTACATAACTAAATTTTTGGTTCGAGATATAAACTGTCTAAAAGATAGCACTCGCACAATCCTAGTAGACCAAATTTTTCTTTGATCTAATATTCATGCCAGCTATTCAAGAAACAATCTTTACGTGTTAAAAAATACTATTTATGTATTTACTTATTTGATAAAAAGCTATTTTTGACATTCGTTCCTGAATTTGAGATAGTATATAGAAAAACGCAAATTTATTATATTGCTCGGCCTAATGAAGCGCCATCTAACAGTAAATCCATGCCTGACTCTTGGACAAATAGCAATATGTGGTCGATCGCAGAGCTTACTCGTTAGATGGCGCGCGAATTAAAATTTTACTCGTCTGCCCGAATGAGCAAGGTCAATTGCCCGCCCCGTCGCCTTAAGAATCACGCCTACTTCGACAAGGATTTATCGTGATGAGAACCTGAGGGAGTAGCGTTATCGTGAGTTCGTTCCAATTACATATCCGTACTAGGCCTAACCCCTATTCTCATAAAACTTCACACCTACTTATTTATTTTCGCACTTTAAAAGCGAACATACCTTTATTACATTATTTCTGTCTTTCCAATCTCAATTTCACACTTTAAAAGTGAATATATTTGGTCAGAATTATTACTTAATTACCTTCAAGTTACATTTCTCTTATGTTCTAGTAGCAAAGTCCTGCTTATATCCTAGTAGTTTTTATATTACTGGTGCTTATTCTTCCAACTTTCTGTGCCTTAACCTATTTATTAAGTGTTCGGTGCATCTTACAGCTGATTGCATTGTATGCGCGGGCGCGTGACCTTCGGCGCTTCCTCGCTCGGC
The DNA here is from genome assembly GCA_949316455.1 of Acleris holmiana. Lineage (NCBI taxonomy): Eukaryota > Metazoa > Arthropoda > Insecta > Lepidoptera > Tortricidae > Acleris > Acleris holmiana. Next base: position 1,566,826 of record OX438771.1, on the reverse strand, counting down.
GACCGGCGGCCGGCCGGCTAGGCTTAGCTCGCTTGACCTTCATTCAACCTTATCTTACTGCATTCTCGTTGCGACCCGCTAAACAAATTTAAGTATTACTCCTTACTTATTTTTAATATATCAAATTATTATTGTTTTTAACAAGTCATTACATTTCCAGCTTGATAATTTTGTGAGTAAGTACATAAGTTACGTACGTGATACAAAATGGATTTTAAAGGTCTAGTTAAACAACGAGCTACATTTAAAACTAAAATGACACTATTTGAAAGTTTTTTAGACTCATTGGATAGTTGTCCGCGTTTAAGTAATTTACAGGCCAGTCAGCTTAATATTCGCTTAATTAAGGTCGAAGAGATGTATTCAGATTACGATACCGTGCAAAGTGATATAGAAACTGTATGCGATATTCCAGAGGAGCAGTTCCAAGACCGAAAGGATTTCGAGTCCCGGTACTTCAGCGCGGTCGCGCTCGCGCGGGACGTGCTGACGCGGAGCCAGTTCCCTGCGGGCGCCGGCGCCGGCGCCGCCGACATGGACTTCAGGTCGGTCTCGGGCTCTTGTGTGCACCAAGGTAGGCCAAACTTAAAGCTTCCTACTATACACTTACCTAACTTTTCGGGTCAATATCATAACTGGCTAGAGTTTCATGACACATTTAGCTCGCTGATTCACTTAAACGAGTCTATACCAAAAATAAACAAGTTTCATTACTTGCGAGCGGCGTTAAAGGATAGTGCCGCTTTGATAGTGCGTTCGCTTGACTTCTCAGCTGAAAATTATGATGTTGCTTGGGAGCTGCTTTGCGACCGATTCAATAATACAAGGCTTCTGGTCAACAATCACTTACAGGCTATTTTTAACATTGAATCATTACCTAAAGAGTCGTCAAAATCGTTGCGCAACGTCATAGACACTGTAAATAGAAATTTACGTGCTTTGAAAACACTTAAACTGCCCACTGAGCACTGGGATATTCTTATCATATACATTATCTCAAGTAAACTGGATTCAACGACTATCCGTGAATGGGAGACTCACCGTAATACGCTACAGGATTTACCTACTTTAGAAATCTTCTTGAACTTCATAAAAAATCGTTCTGATCTTTTAGAAACTATGGAGGATATTCGTACTAAACGCTGCCATAGTGACGTCACGCCTAGTCACCATAAATCGTTAGTTGTTAACTCTTATTCTCCTCCCGCCGATAAACAATTTGTTTGTCCATTGTGTAAAAATAACCATGCTATTTATCGTTGCATGAAATTCAGATCCTATTCGTTAGATATCAGAATGCAAAAGGCGAAGTCGTTAAAGTTATGCCTTAACTGTTTGCGTCAAGGTCATCACGCTAATGCTTGTCGGATAGGACCCTGTCGTTTGTGTACCCAATTGCTGAACAGTCTCCTACACTCTCACGACACGCCCACTGCTGACCCGGCGCCGCCTGCAACGCGCAGCAGCGTGGCGCTCTGCGCGGCGCCGCCAGTGCCATTAGAACCCCATGCAGTATCTGAAATCAAATCTCCGTCAGAGAATACACAACATAACATAGTCTTATCAGCTGTTCATAGTAACTGCGTGCTCTTGTCCACAGCTTTAATTCAAGTACAGGATCATAACGGACAAAAGCACACAGTACGCGTATTGCTAGACAATGGAAGTACGTCATGCTTTATGACCGAAAAACTATTTATAAAACTTAACTTACCGTACTCGTCGACCTCGTCGTTAGTCGAAGGGTTAAACTCCCATACCTCCCGCTTAACCAAGCAATGCGGTGTCACCTTATCATCGCTTGTAGATTCTTACGAAGTAAACACGACGTGCTTTGTCGTTCCCCGCATTACACAGCCATTACCTTCGGTGCGAATAGATTACGCGTTACTGAACATTCCTCCTAATATAACACTAGCCGATCCAACTTTCAACGTTCCGTCCGAGGTAGACTTGCTACTCGGCTCAGATATATTCTGGAGCGTGCTAGGGTCTCATAATATTTCATTAGGTAAAAATATGCCAACTTTAAGCAAAACTAAATTTGGCTGGTTGATTTCCGGCCTTGTACAAACAAACACTTACCCAGCTACAGTCCACTGCAACCATGCTATCATATCACCAGATGACCATCTTAATCAGCAACTTACGCAGTTCTTTGAGAACGAGAACGTCCCTGATCACAAACAAGTCTCAATGGAAGAGCAACAATGTGAACAACATTTTTTAGAAAATACAACTCGTGAGTCTGATGGAAGGTTCATTGTTACTATTCCATTGAAACAGTCTCCGGATCTGTTAGGTAATTCATACGACAGAGCTGTGGCTAGATTCGTATCATTAGAGCGCAGATTTAACAGGGACCCATCATTTAAAAAACAATATTGCGAATTTATTCAAGAATACATAGACTTGGGACACATGACAGAAAATACAGATCCCAAGGCCGACACACATACTTATGTGCTACCCCATCACGGTGTTGTCCGTGAAACCAGCTTATCGACTAGGTTGCGCGTCGTTTTTGATGCTTCTGCGGTCACGACGACGGGCCTCTCATTTAACAATATTCAATTGGTTGGCCCAACCGTGCAAGATGACCTCATAAGCATTTTAATTAGAATGCGACAGCATAAATTCGTTGCAACCGCGGACGTTGAAAAAATGTACCGCATGGTCAACGTCAATCCTAAACAACATCAGTTGCAGCAGATATTGTGGCGATTTGAACCTCATGAAAGCCTTAAGCTCTACAAACTTAATACCGTGACTTATGGTACTGCATCCGCCCCTTATCTTGCAACTAGGTGCTTAAAACAATTAGGCGTAGAAAACTCTGACAAGTCGGTTTCTGATGTCATTCAGCACGATTTCTACGTCGACGATCTCATTACTGGGGCGTCATCTGAAAAGGAACTTATTAACTTATGTAAGGGTGTAACAGAACAGCTTAAAAAAGGTCAATTTCATTTACGAAAATGGCACTCAAATCAACCACATATCATTAACAAAATATTAAATGAAACCAGTAGCGACGGGTTATTAAATCTCAGCAACAATGAGTTCTCGAAAACTTTAGGGTTACTCTGGGCCTGCAAAGAAGACAACTTACTGTATTCCGTAAATATCGAAGAGTCTTATAACTTTAGTAAACGTCACATACTATCTGTTACATCGCAAATCTTTGACCCTCTAGGATTAATTAATCCATGTGTTTTATCTGCAAAAACAATACTTCAAAAATTATGGGCTTTAAAAATTTCATGGGACGAGGTTGTTTCAAACGACATTCAATCAGCTTGGAGAAGTTTCGTTAATTCACTGCGCGATATCAATAACATTAGAATTCCAAGATGCGTGCTTGGCGACTCTTCGGTAAATATTGAAATTCATGCCTACAGTGACGCCTCCATTCAGGCATATGCGGCATGTGTTTATATTAAGTCAATATCTATTAACAATGTCGCTACAGTTCACTTAGTGATGGCGAAGAGCCGTGTCGCTCCATTAAAACCGACAACAGTTCCTCGGCTAGAGCTGTGTGGCGCGCTACTCGCCGCCAAGCTAGTAGAGAAAGTAAAAGCGTCCTTCAGATTGCACTTTACTAACTGTATATATTGGTGCGATTCCACAATTGTTTTAGGATGGATCAGATCACCTAAACAACATTTACTAAAGCCCTACGTTTTTAATAGAATTCAGGAAATCCTAGAACTGTCCGATCCAGCTACTTGGCGCTACGTGCCCACAGCTTTAAACCCAGCCGATATAGGCTCACGCGGCGCAAGCGCCGCCAGCTTAAACAATTGTTCGTTATGGTGGACGGGTCCTCCATATCTGTTGCAGGATGAACCAGCATGGCCGAAACCACCTAATTGTCCTAAGGAAACTGAACTACCGGAATTTAAAGTTCAATGTAATTTAAGTATAGAGCAATCAGATCAGTTCATTCATATTTCAGATTTCATTAAACGCTATTCTGATTGGAATGAACTACAACGTGTTATAGCTTATGTTCAACGCTTTATTCATAATTATTTTTACCCAAATAATAAGCGTACTGGGTACTTACGCATTATAGAACTGAAGTCATCTCTGATTTCGCTATGTAGGTTTGCTCAACGCGAAACGTTTTTAACAGAGTACAAAATCTTAAAATCCAATAACACTTTACCTGTTAAAAATCAACTTAATAAACTAAATCCATTTTTTAATACAAAAGATGCCTTGGTACGAGTGGGAGGCAGACTGTCGAACTCGTACTACGATTTCGACACAAAGCACCCCATACTGCTCCATTCATCACATCATGTTGCTACGCTCTTGTTCAGACATTACCATATTTTACTCATGCATGCTGGACCGCAACTGCTTCTCGCTTCTTCGCGTCATAAGTTTTGGGTTGTTGGTGGCAGAAGCCTGTCCAGAAAAACGGTACACAAGTGTATTAAATGTTGCCGTTTCTCGGGAAAGACTATTCAACCGATAATGGGTAATTTGCCCAACAACAACTTCATACTGACTTTCCATTCTCGAGTACAGCTGTTGATTACGCCGGCCCAGTAATGATATTGAACCGAAAAGGTAGAGGTAGTAAGTTGATTAAATCCTACCTTTGCATTTTTGTCTGTATGGCCGTTAAGGCTGTACACATCGAGCTTGTGACCGATCTGAGTAGTGACACCTTTATATCTGCATTACACAGATTTACCGCCCGCAGGGGAAAGCCCGCCAACATTTTTTCGGATAACGGAAGGTGCTTTTTAGGCGCGTGCAACGATCTTTTAAATTTCTTAAAAGAAAATTCAAACAATATTAGTGAACATGCTTCAAACATGTCAATAAACTTTCACTTTTCACCCGCGTACAGTCCTCATTTCAACGGTTTAGCAGAGAGTGCAGTAAGATCCGTCAAATATCATCTGAAGCGTACTGTAGCTTCTGCTAACTTAACCTACGAAGAGCTTAATACGGTCTTGGCACAGATTGAAGGAATCTTAAACTCAAGACCTCTCACTCCCTTATCTTCTGATCCTTTGGATCTTGCAGCTCTAACTCCTTCCCACTTCTTAATTGGACGAACGGTAGCGACACTGCCATCTCCTCAGGTCAACGAAACAGCTGCTTTCCATACACTCTCACGATACATGAGAACGCAGCAATTAAAAAATCATTTTTGGAGAAGGTTTTACACAGAGTACATCACGGAACTCCAAACTCGTCAGAAATGGAACAAGGATGGAGGACAACTTAAAATAGGCGAAATGGTGCTTGTGAAGGACGACCGGCTGCCTCCCAACCAATGGATGCTAGGGCGCGTGACTCACCTCTACCCCGGCTCCGACGGCGTGACCCGCGTCGCTGACGTACTCACCACGTCAGGAACCGTCCGACGTGCCTTCAACAGACTATGTCCTCTACCAGTGGAAGACCATGACTGCAGCCCTGGGGGCCAACATGTTAACGCACGGCATATGTGTGACACACACACATGCACACGCAGCGATGGACCGCGGATGACGTAGCGGCGACCCCTCCACACACATTCTTACCTGCCCTCGGTTAAGACACCCGCACTCGTGTAACTAATTATTAAATATGCATTAAAAGTTTGTAAAAATCATCGTGGACTTCGTCATTACTTCTAAACCTCCACCGTTCATCAAACTACAAGACGCACCTGTTCTTCACAGTGCAGCTCAAAGACAACCGTTGAAATTATTAGCATATAGGTAGTATCTTTTGCTCCTCTGGGTTAGCATCGGATTTACAGACTTAATAGTACAATTGTTGATAAGCCTTAGTATTTCAAAGAGATTTTTAATACATTTTAATAATTGATAGTTCTTTAATCGGGGTAATTCTTCGCTAGGTTTAATGGAAATCAGTTGGAATGGTTAACAGTTATGAGTTAGGAACTAGCTCGAATTTAGATTTTTGGAGCACTTTTCGTTGCCGTAGATATAAAAAAAAAACTATAAATGTGTAGTGTTAAGCCGGAATTCCACAGAGAATCACGCTAATGCAGTCGCTACACGCTTGAAACTTCTCCAGCTTATTACTACTGTTAATTGCTTAACATATAACCAAATCGCGAACGTTTTTCGACTGAACATATCGATCTGTCAAATAGACATTTTCGTAAGAAATCAGTTTCAACTTAAACGAAGCACACCCTCTCCCAATAAGTCTTTGACTAATCAAAGACCAAGCCAAAAAAAAATATGGCCAAATGGCCTTTGTTAAGCCAATTTACAACGTGTGGGTGCGTAGCTGTAGATTTCCGCTAATCCTACGTTTTTACATCTGGAGTGTTCCAGATTTACGTTTCTATTAGCCCCTATACCTATTTGAGTAACATTGTAATTTAAACCTTATCTTATTAACTATAAGGTGCATTATATATTTGGTATTATGTCCTCAAGGACTCAGGACGATAGAATATCAATATGCTGCGACTCCTCACGCATATTCACTTGGCGCTGGCTGTTGACGTTTAATTTGCGTCGTCTTTGATATATCCTCGGCACATCTTCGCTCAAGTATTTGTGCAGCGGAATAAACGGGAGATTGTTATTCACGTACCCGCTTACAATTTTCAGGAACTCTGTTTTCTTATGTTTTAGGTCTGTTTTTTTTCGATGTAAATAATTAGGTCTTTGTCAAGTGGATAAGAGCTGTCATATCGTTAACAACATGATAGTAGAATACGGGGTCCTGCGAAACCGTATTGCCTTACTGTCAAGTAACTTCACTGCACTTGCAAATATCCCTGTGTTTCTTTCCACAAAAATAATTTTGAACTTTGATTAAACTATCTAAGATTTAAAATGCTAATTATATGTAGAAAATAACACAGCAACTTTTGCACACGGATTAAAATTAAAACCAAGTATCGTCAATAATAAATCTGCTAATACATATTATAACTTTGTTTGTTTGTGACATCACGGTGGCCTAGTTGGGAGTGACCCTGGCTCCAAAGCCAGCGGTCCTGGGTTCAAATCCCGGTAAGGGCAGATATTTGTGTATGATGAGCGCGAATATTTGTTCCTGAGTCTTAGATGTTTTCTTTGTATTTAATTATATATTTCTCTATATAAGTATGTTTATCGTTGTCTAGTACCCGTAGTACAAGCCTAGAGCTTAGTTTGGGACTAGGTCAATTTGTGTGAGATTGTCCCCTGATATTTATTTATTATTTATCAGCTTGACGAAATCTAAGGAGCATATATCATGGCTCAATCAGGGCAATACTTAATATCTTATTATTAGTAAATATGGTTCCCCGTGCGGTTGCCGGCTGAGAATAGTGCCACTCCAAGTCTTCCCGTGGATGTCGCAAGAGGCGACTAAGGTAATGAGGGCTTCTAGTATGTTAGGCGGTGGGCTTGCAACCTGTCACACTAATACACATCTTAGCTTGTGCAAAATGTGATTACAGAATTACCAAAAAGTCTTTTTGGAGTTGTTAGTATTTCTGTAGCTCTGCCTACCCCACTCTGGGAATGAAGGCGTGATTTATGTAGTAAATATGATGGATCCAAGAACCTTTAAGGCTTTTAACAACCACCGTAATAATTATTAAACACTCAAAGCATGAAACTTTATAGTGTCTGTCCCAAAGAAGGCGGCTATCTGCAATGTAGTAGTCGAATCATTCTATACTCTATTGGTAACCACATTCGATTTAAAATGCTTATATACTATGCAGTTAGCCGCTTTCTTTGGTATAACGGCAGTTAAGTACGGCTACGACCATGATCGTAAACCGTATGTTTCCAGTCTACGAAGGTTAAATAATTTTACGTTTATATTCAAAATCACGTGTTATCTAAATCTTACAGCAAATAACGTGCATTACGAAAATTAATTACAAGCGGAAATCCATGTTTTTGAAGTTTTTTGAACTCTTGCGCGTTTTTCCTAGCTGTGACGCGTTTTTGAAAGGAAATATAAAATACTATTATATTAGATTCTAGCAAGGACAGGATTGAGGAAAGTATTCTAACGCTTTAAAACTTCACATGGTTGTTGATTTCAACGTTTTTGCCCGGCTTCTATACTTTTCAATCAATCAATCAAATCAGCCCGTATCTTCCCACTGCTGGGTGTAGGCCTTCCTTTTGTCGCGCCACTCACCACGATCCTGTGCTGCACGAATCCACTGTCTGCCCGCCGATCTGACGACGTCGTCCGACCAGCGGGCTGGTGGTGGTTTGCCCACTGATCGGCGTCCCTGTCTTGGCCATCATACGGTCACCGCCTTGGTCTACCGACCGTCTTCTCTCCTAGCCAGGTGTCCCGCCCATTGCCACTTCAGTCTCATGATCCGCTTACTAACATCTTCGACCTTGGTTCTCCGGCAAATTTCGACTCTTTGTGCTATATGAATTTTGTGCAGATTTTGCTTTGTGAGCGGCCATGACTCGGATGCGTATGTTAAAAAACTATACATCTCGGTGAAGCAATATTACTTTAACTCGGCCGCCTTTACTGTCTAGTGAATAAGAGTTAACATAAAATTGATAATACGATAAAATTACAAAAGCAATATTGTTTTACCAAGTAGAGGCTCTGGTTCAACGATTACTGAAAACGAACAAAGCGTACAGTTCAATATTTGTTATTAATGTAATTTCACTTATTTCATTCCAACAAAAAGAGAATAAGCACTTTGAGCTGTGAATAAAATGCTTTGTCGTAAAGCATCTCATATTTTAATATGCTAGAAATGGGTCCATATTTTCTCACATACAATTCTTATTCCTATTTTTTGTTTCATTACTGATATTTATACGTAATAATCACTCTTCCAGTTTTTTTCCTTACATTTATATCCTAATAATTTGTTATTCATAATCATTTTTACTGAAACCGTTCTGATTTTAGGACGTTTATAAAACAAACCTAACCTAAACTCACCTTATTTATCAGTTGGGTATTTTTAAAGTCCTGTATTTAAACAGGTGTATTATTAACATTTATTATGAAGAGTAGGTGTAAAATGGTATGAGAAATACTTTTTTTTTTTTTTTATGTTAAGGAGAAGGCACACGAGCACTCAGGCCACCTGATGGTAAGTGGAATCTGAGACCCATACACATTTGAATTCTCAAGACTACAATCCCAAGACCTCAAATGCGTTGCCAACCCTGAGGACTAAGATGGAATGCCTCTATGCTAGTAATTTCACCGGTTGTCTTATCCCCACACCGGAACACACCAATACGAACACTGTTGCTTGGCGGGTGGTTAATGGATAAGATGGTGGTAGCGATCCGGACGGACCCTGCACGGGGTCCTACCACCACTAACCACCACTTTTATTTAGAGTGATCATTATGATATAAAATAGTATGAAAAAACATTTTCGAGGTTCCAATAAACTAATATGCAAATTTATATGAACATTGGCGCACCCGCTAGAAATTTATGTACGAACTAGAGGACGCCCGCGACTTCGTCCGCTTAAAATTAGTTTCCCCCTAATTTAACCCCTTAGAAAATCGTTTCTTATTGCACCCCTAGACCTCATAAGGAACCTGCGTTCCAAATATGGAATCTCCAGACCCAGCGGCTTGGGCTGTGCGTTGATATGTCACTCAGTCAGTTTCTTCTTTTATATCTTCGTCGTTTCCACTCTTAACAGAGTGGTTGTGGTCGTGTCGGGCGCTGGTGGCAAGCTTCACAACTCGCCGCCACTCCTCTCTGACAGCTGCTTTCCTTGTGCATTGGTGTAGCGAGCTATCTACAGCAGCTTTAATTATATACTTACAAACATATATAACATCACGCCTTCATTCCCAGAGTGGGGTAGGCAGAGACTTGTTGATAATTCTGTAACCACATTTTGCACAAGTAGGCTCAGATGTTAACCAGTGTTAGTGACAGGTTGCAAGCCCATCACCTAACAGTACTACAAGCCCCTATTCCCTTAGTCGCCACTTACGACATCCACGGGAAGACATGGAGTAACACTATCCTAACCCGGCAACCACACAGGTGCGCACTTCAACAATATTCAGATGTGAATATTTTATTCATTACTATGACTGCAATTTCATAGAAACGTCGCTATCCCATTATTTAACCCTTAATTGCCATTTAGAGCTCTGTTCTGTTTAATCACCGTTGTTTTGTTGTAAAACCGGTGCAACGTATAATGGAGTTGACTTTGTTCTGTAACATTAACCAGACTAATGTTGGCATCAGAGTATAATGGTAAATATTAAAGAAAATAAGTAGCTTTTTAAGGTACGTCTGGATCGATACCACTATCTTACCCTATAACCTGCTGACAAGCAACAGCGTTGACATTGTTGTGTTGCTATTTAGGATAAGGTTATTTGAAGGGTACTTGGAAAAAACATCTTACCTACTGTCGTGATTTCTCACAATCTGGTTGATTGTTTGTCTTCTTTATACCATCAAAAAAAATGTTCCACATACACACACACACACATTTATATATCTATTTAGACACAGAGATCCCTTTATGGGATGAGTTCGCCTTTGTACATTTATATCCTGTAAATATTGTATTTGAGTTTCTTTGTTTTATACGGTGTCCCCTTGTTTTACAGACAGAAAATTTTCAGAATTTTGTTTCACAGAAAATGTTTCATATACTATTCGGTTCTTGTATTTTTGTTTCGAATATATTTATTTAAAACTAGGTATTAATTTGAAAGAAACAAATTCCACAGAAAATCAATTCAATGAATTTTATAATTTAATTTTTTCATTAAACAAACCTTACAAACAATATAATTATTTTTTAACGATACCTTCTTTTACAGAATATTTTTTCATACACCGTATCACTTCGTAGAATTTTCATTACTTAGAAAGCTAATTTCTGCTGAAAGCTTATTGTTTCCAGATTTTTTTTTAATGGTCACAGGTCTCACCTAACCTACGTAGCCCATGCTTAAGATAATCTGAAAACAATAAGGTAACAGCAGAAATTAGATTTCTAAGTAATGAAAATTCTGCGAAGTAATACGTTCTATGAAATAATGTTCTGTAAAAGAAGAGGACACCAACGACAACAGTATACAAAGTCGTGGGAAACTCAATATTCTGTGAATAATTTTTGTGAAACACTATTCTACGAAATTACTATTTGGAGAGTAAGGGTACACCAATAATAACAAAATCAATTACAACATAATACAAATTATCTTTAAGTATAAGGGTTATAAGCTAAATACTGTAGTATGATATAAATATGACCATGACCTCTCTGGGCAGAACCGACTTGAATAGGTTAGGTTAGAAGGCTAAGGCGGGAGCGAAGCGAAGCAAGCTCCCGCCTTGCCTTCGAGGTTTTTTTTTTACATCTCTTGAATAAACTGTGCGAAAAAAATTGATTGTAAATAAAAATAGTTGTATGCGTTTATATTATACGTAAGATGAACTTACTTGCTACAGTGCATTTGACTTTCATATGCATATATTTCAAATAGTACATAAAACGTAACGATAATACGAGAAATAATTTACATGACATGAAATTCTAAACAACTTCTGTCTGTAAAATAACGTACACTGTAAAATGATTTTATTGTTATTAAGTTATATTATTAACTAAATAATATGCGAACAAAGAATATGTAATTTGCTATTATATGATATGAAAAAAGAAACTAGTTTAGTGGTGGTAGGACCCTGTGCAGGGTCCGCCCGGATCGCTACCACCATCTTATCCATTAAACACCCGCCAAACAACAGTGTTCGCATTGTTGTGTTCCGGTGTGGGGATAAGACAACCGGTGAAATTACTAGCATAGAGGCATTCCATCTTAGTCCTCAGGGTTGGCAACGCATTCGAGGTCTTAGGATTGCAGTCTTAAGATTATAGCCTTGAGAATTCAAATGTCTATGAGTCTCAGATTCCACTTCCCATCAGGTGGCCTGAGTGCTCGTGTGCCTTCTCCTTAACATAAAAAAAAAAAAAAAAAAACATTGAAATTTATTTGAAATAAAAATCGATGATTTAAATGTCTTCAAAGTAATTATTCTATAAATTGACTATTCTATGAAATGATAATACGAGAAAAAAATTACAAGAAATGAAATTCTAAACAACTTCTGTCTGTAAAATAACGTACAACCGTTTTATACAATAAACAGTTTACATACATACCTGTTCCACTTTTAATCATTCTTTATTAGCATGTTTAGCATAAGTTATCTCTTTTATGAATCAATGTTGAAATAAATATTAAATACTAGCGGCCCGCCAGCGGCTTCGCCCCGCTGCAACTTTCTGACTTTTCCGGTGGATTTTTCAATTATTTTTGCACCTTTCAAACCTTCCCTGGTCTATGACAAACATTTTAAAACCAAAATCAGCCAAATCGGCCCAGCCGTTCTCGAGTTTTAGCGAGACAAACGAACAGCAATTGATTTTTATATATATAGATAACAGGGGTATTATTAATATTTTTTATGATGTTTATTCATTTCAAAAACAACTTAAGTGGTAGGTATACAAAAAAAATCGCCTAACTAGGGTAAGTTTGTTGGCGAATAGTGCTTATGAATTAAACTATTTTGATGTTATACCTACTTATACAAACTAATTAAGTTAAGCTACTAATCAACTTGGATTCAATTTGGTTACAAGACTAAGCGCAAGTACTATGAATTTATTACGTAAGTATAGTGTTGACGAACCATAACGTTAATGCTGGACCCTAAATCTATGCACAAATGCACCCTATACGCATATATAGCATACCAGTTGGCCGTACAAGGTATCACGACATTGGGAACCAATCAGAGAAGATATCACGTCATCTACAGCCGCTGGGATTGGTCGAAGCCTCCCGCTACAAAAATGCATGCCACCACCCTATTCATTCGCCAAACGCTACTTCACCGAAACACAATGTTATATTTACTAAATGTAATTTCATATTAATAAACCAGCATAATTTAAACTGTCTCCGATTTTGTATTGCTGATCCTGCCTCTCATACATCGCCGAGCCTGTCCAGATCTGCGCAAGAACATATAGCAAAAACGCATGTAAAATGGTATGAGTTCTTTTTTAATTTTTAGAGTGATCGTTATGCCCCGTGTGGTTGCCAGGTTAGAATAGTGCCACTCCATGTCTTCCCGTGGATGTCGTAAGAGGCGACTAAGGGAATAAGGGCTTGTAGTACTGTTAGGCGATGGGCTTGCAACCCACATGTTTACATGTTTACTAATACACTAGTAAACATCGACACGTTGAAAGGAATATACCAACGAGTATACATATAATACTTCTCCTGCATTCTTTCAGAAGAGAAAATAGCTTCACAAGGAAACGTCGACCCTCGCATTACAAGTATTACAACTGGCCATTACCAGGTACGTACATGTTCCCGGATAACAGGCTAGGGATGACGGGATAGCACAAGACCAAGTCACCAACCCCGCGGGACCGGAAATTATTTTCCTTCGCCAAATTGGCTATCGATCCTTATCCTGAGGGACCTAGAGGTCATGTTAGTTTGTTATTAATTTTCCTGGAAGGATAAATAGTAATTTTATTTTCCGGGACGATTGCTTTTATTTTGACCCCAAACATCTAGCGGGGTGTTACAACCTTAATGCGTAAGCATACTCGTATCTGTGAATGACCCATCATTTGACGCCGCGTTGGCTATTTGTGTGATGATCACGAGTATTTGTTTCTGAGTCTTGGTGGTTTTTTTATGTTTTTAAGTATATCTAATATATAAAATTCTCATGTCACGGTGTACGTTATTGAACTCCTCCGAAACGGCTGGACCAATTTTTATGAAATTTTATATGCATATTCAGTAGGTCTGAGAATCGGCCAACATATTTTTCATACCCCTAAGTGACATGAAAAAAAAAAATTGCAGCGGGCGAAGCCGCTGGCGGTCGCTAGTATTACTATGAGTGTGTTTATCGTTGTCTAGTACATAGTACAAGCCTAGAGCTTAGTTTGGGACTAGTCCATATTGGCTCATATAAAACTATTAGAATTTGTTGTTTTACTACCGATTTGTATTCATAATAATCGCTCACTCTTCAGATTTATTTGCTCATTTTTTTTTTGTTCATAATTTGTTATTCATAAATTAATAATCATGGTAACTCCTGAAGTGATTTTTACTGAAACTGTTCTGATTTTAGGACATTTATAGGGTGATTGAACCAGTAATGAACAAGGTCCAATGACGGACACTTGACTCGTATTTTACAGACAATAAAGGTTATTCTTTTGTTTTGCAACAATCAATTTATAACCTTATGATCTTTGAATTAAGAGTAAAGTGTCCATAATTGGTGCCTGTCAGTTTAAAGTGTCAAACACTGGTGCCGTCACCATTAAACAATCCTAACCTAACCTAACCTAACCTTATGTACCAGTTGGATATTTTTTAAATCCCGAATATAAACAGGTGTGTTATTAATATTTATTATGAAGAATGATCATTATGAAGTAAAATGGTATAAGGAACATTTTCGGCGTTCCAATAGTTTAATCTTAAACACTAATTACATACTAGTGACTAACAAAAGAAATTAACTCATGCGGCGAGAAATGCTTTTTATTAAATGAAAATTCTGCTTAATGATACTAATGGTACGTTAGTTAAAAGGTGTATCGTTGAAATAATGGGTACCCGTATATTTGTATACGCGGCATTAAAACTTGAAAACGGACGGAACAATTTGCGTTATTTTTAAAAAGAAAGCTAGCTATTTTAATGATGGATCTGAGTTCAGCCAATAAGCAGTATCTCAAATTCAATAACCAAAGCAGAATCAATCCTATCCTGTTGGTAATAAGGTTTCATATGATACATGTGCAGTGCAGGGCAAATCTATGGAAATCGGTTGAGCTGTTTAATAGCACTGCTAGATCAAGACAGCATCAAATCAAAAGACAACTATACATGTTTTATACTCAACTCAAAACTCCTATAACTTTGAATGAAAACAAGCAAGTGGTTTGAGTTGATAGTGAGTTGATCCAGCAGTGCGGTTATCGGCTCTTAAAGATGGAGTTTTGTGTATTGCATACTTATCGTTTGAGTACCTAATAGTGCGAGTGTTTATTGCCAGTATTGCCACAGACTAAACGCTTTACCTCCAGTCTTAGGCTAAGCGCACACCATTTAGCGCGCGCATTTTAGAATCGCGCTATAAAATATCGCAGAAAATTTACTGCGTACATTGCGATGAAAAAGTCGATGGATTATTCTTTCTCTACATGGATTCCGAATAAGTTGCTTGTCTTACACTCCTTCAGGAGTAGGAGGAAGATATGTTTACGCTTGGAGAGCGGAACGCCAAATGAGCGTCGCCTCAGGGGCCCTAGCCAAGATGCAAACGCTCCTAACGTTTTTCTTTTCTATTGCTCAAAATGTATGGGATGACAGTCGACCACGTGGTTTATCGAAACGCACGAGAATGTCATCCCATTTATTTTGAGCGATAGAAAAGAAAAACGTTAGGAGCGTTTGCATCTTGGCTAGGGCCCCAGGACCCGGGATGCGATTTTACTATCGCTGTCCGTACAACTCTGTATGATGCAATTTGATTTCGCCTCGCGAGCAGTCGCAGCAAAGTTTTAAAATCGCTGCGTTTCCTTTCTTGTATATGTGCGCACTGACGTATAAATCCATACGTTGTATTTTTGCGACAAAATAATCGAACGACAAAAGATCGTGATGCGCGCCTGGCGTTAAGTCCATCAAGCCTGGCAGTCTAGAATCTGTGAAAAAATGGATAAAACCTTAAGAAAAACTGATCGTTTGTGATCTAATAGTTACGATGAAGAAACAGGCGAATATCGGCCGATGTACCGCTATCTGTGCTGTGTCTAATGGCGTCTTCGTATTTTCCTTCCTTGTTTGATCTCAGTTGGCCCTCGTACCTACTAATCCAATTAATATAAAAGCCATCTGTGTTCATATAAAACTCACATTCTTATTGCTGTTTCTTATTGCTGCTTTTAACATTGTAGAATGTTCTAGAGCACAAGTGTATAATTAAAAACAAAACCGACTTATGAAACGCAAGAAATAACCTCTTTTAAAATGGTAAGTTGGTCAATCCAATTTAAGACAGCTTTTGGTTAAAAAAATTGTCGGCCGCCGATTTTACTTCGATTTCCTCAATTTCTCCAAGATCTCATCATCAGATCCTGAATTGGTGACAATGGGACCACCTCAGGAGTATACAAATTTTTAGTTTGTCCATAATTTTCAGAGAAAACGGTAAATTTTTACATCTGGAGTGTTCCAGATTTACGTTTCTATTAGCCCCTATACCTATTCGAGTAACATTGTAATTTAAACCTTATCTAATTTATTATATTATTAACAAATTTTTAGTTTGTCCATAATTTTCAGAGAAAACGGTAAACATACATAAAAAAATAGATTCTAGATTAGAATCCTGAGTGCAGCAGGGGATTCAAAGACACGGGACGCAAATAACTTTGATCTCGTGTTGCACATACAACTTTTCACTTCAGCAGCGAAAACATAATTACTCGTACTTAAAATAGCCTAGGGGTCCTGGATGCAAATCCCGGTAATTGTTTCTGAGTCTTGGATGTTTTCTAAGTATTTAAGTATGTACATATTTCTCTATATAAGTATGTTCATCGTTGTCTAGTACCCATAGTACCAACGTAGAGCTTCGTTTGGGACTAGGTCAATTTATGTGACATTGTCTTGTTATAATTATAAAAGGTAAAAAATACAACATAATGAATGCTCGTACTTGCCCCTCAGCCGCCCGCGTGGAGACGCGCCACGACCTTCCTTATATTGTAAAAAAAAAAAAGTTTCACTCTCGCAGCAAAATCGAATTGTGATCACTGTCTTTAAACAGCAAGACTTGCCTTTTTCAGTCTTCCGTACTAATATTAGTTATGCAAATGCGTGTTTATTTGTTTTTTAGTTCCTTTTTCACGGTTCAATGTGTTAACCAAGCGAAGTAAAACTATTGGTAGAGATAATTTATAGCACGGAAACGCGGACATAGGGCACTTTTCATACGGTAAATCCAATTCTCAATAAAATATTTCTGGGTTCTAGGAAAACGCGGTCACGGGCAAACGCAATGGAGTTTCAGATAAATTATCATCGTTGCCATTTTAAATTGTAAACAAATAACATATTTCATTACACGATGAATAATGCAACATTTTAAAATGCTAAAAGGAGTTTTAATATTCGTTGTGGCTTGTTTTGCGGTCTGAATGAGTTTAATGTTTAATGTAATGTAAAGTTGTTCCAATGATACGTTATTAAGAACCGAGAGAGTGGAAATGTTTTCTTGTAATATTATATTAAACTGAGAAGAATCAAACTGCATCAGCATATTTCGCGTAAATAATCTGCATAGCTTTTATTAGTGTACTGAATCACGCACACACACACAACATCACGCCCTCATTCCCAGAGTGGGGTAGGCAGAGCTACAGAAATACCAACAACTCTAAAAATACTTGTTGATTATTCTGTTACCACATTTTGCACAATCAGGCCAAGAAGTTTACCAGTGTATTAGTGACAGGTTGCAAACCCATCGCCTAACAGTACTACAAGCCCTTATCCCCTTAGTCGCCTCTTACGACATCTACGGAAAGACATAGAGTGGATTCTAACCCGGCAAACACACGATCAATCACATCCGTATTTATAGGTATATCGTAATCACAAAACGATTACATGTAACGGTAACATATAATACCTTTACACAGCTACAAATTAATATGACAAGGGGAGAAAGTTCCTTCTTATCCTCTGTCTATATCTAATTAATCAATTAAACGAATAATGAATATACGTGTTCTCGCTGTAATTGAATAGTCCTCTCGCTCGCAATACGCCGTCCCTTTCGCCAGCAGAAACAAATAAAATAAAACTGCTGACTTATTATTTAACGTATTCACTGTGAACTAAGAGGAGTTATATTTGCGGACCAATTTTACCACTCAAAATGCATGAATGTTGTTACAGTATGGGTAGTGCTGTTCGTATTGATTAATTGAACACTGATTTCATAGAACGTAACTTTGCAGAATTTGTATGTAATCGAAAGGCTTTTCTTTGCGCTGGAGTTATTTTATGATAGTACACGTACAACTATAACCTAAACTACGTAACACATATTTAAGATAACCTTAAAACAAGGTGCGCATTTTCTCTCATAACTTTCTAAGTCCTTTTATCGGAAGTCCGAAAATATTTCTCATACCATTTTACATCATAATGATCACTCTTCATAATCGATATTAGTTATACACCTGTTTATTTTCTGGATTTTAAAAATATCTTCCTAAAATCATAATGGTTTTAGTAAAATTCACTTCAGGAGCTTTTGAAGAAAAAAGTATGGTTTGTCAAATGTTTGTTTGAATGTTATGTGAGCCAATATGGGCCCTAAAAACAACACAGGTTCAGCAGAAAATTACTTTCAATCAAGGGAAATTCGGTTACATTCACATCTAATATTACGATGGACGGCAACACTGTTGATAAAGCGGTGGTTATAGTTGTCCTATGACGTTGTTTCGCGTTCCATCGCTATTGTGGCAATATGTAATACACCCTCAGAGAGCCGGAAGCTGCCTCTAACAGACGTGTATAATTGAAATGGACGTCCAGCTTCCGGTATACTTAAATATATACTAGAGAGGGATCAAATAAGGATTAATCGTATAACTGTTTTAACATTCCCATTAGCTTAATTTGACCTTTACTAAATTCTTAGCAGTGTCGCAAAGACATTTTAAAACACTTCCTGAAGTGGACCTTTGCGTGTCGAAAATAATAAAAAAAATACTGCAAATTTATGTCTCGCATGAAAACTAGAAATAACCTGTATGTACCTATTGCATAATAGGTGCTACCACAAGCAAACTGCCACCAAGCCGGTTTAGTCGGGGCCGCACCTTCGTCGCGTCTGGTTGCGTGTGTATTGTTTATCGATCAGTGCGCATGGATGCAATCCTTTTGTCCGAGCAGCAATAGGTAACGAAAACGACAGGTATTCATACTGCAGCATTTCAGGGAAGCTTTAAGTACGCCGCAGCAAAAATATGTAATGACATTCCACCTCTCCTATTCGTAACGCCGCTTCTACATATGGATTCCGTAAAAAAAACCCCTAGTACGACAAATAGACGGCATTAACGTCCACAATTTTGATATTTTTTGTATTATTTACATTTGTTCTTTTCTCTTGTTGTTTTATATAAATTCACGAGCAAAATTGCCAAGAAAAAATGATAAAAAAAACAAGAGCACACTGCACACACTGTTTTTCGAGCACACGCGTTTGTTAAAGCTGTTTTTTGTTATTTTATTTACTGTTTTTAATTATTGTTTTTGTAGTTTGCTTGTTTTTGTTATTTTTTGTCTGATTCTTCTACCTCCATCTCATGCTCCAGCTGAAGACCAGCGCCGAGGGTCGCCCCAGCTACAAGCTGATCTGGTCAGCCTTTTCGGCTTCAGTACCTAATATTTGTTTCTTTGTTATTGTTTTATAATAATTGTGTACCTAGTGCATAGTTCTTTGTATTTAATTATTTAATTGTAATTGTATTTTAGCCGAATAAACGTTTCTTTCTTTGTTGCTTTCTTTCTATATTTAGGTGTCCGCTGTTATAGCACAGCTAATTCAGCTAATTTCAAAGCGCTTTAATACAGCTTACCCGCTTTATTTTCTTCCTCCACAACCTCAATTCGACCCCTATAGCCTCCCCTAACTTCCCAAATTCAACAAAACAAATTATCTGCCTATTCAATACCCAAATGCCAACGATACCTGCCCTAACCTTTCCCGCAATATTTCACAGGCATCATGATGGAAATATTCGCCGTTAATATATTCGAGTCGTGTTAGATCGGTATGGAAATTTTTGGGCAAGGTAAGGAGAATTAAATACCAGTGACATACGAGGGATTTTAATATCGGATCTTCCGGGGCTTCTGGTTTAATTAGTTGGAGATAAAAAGGAATTATTGGTTTGGGATTGTTGGAGAGACGTTGAGGTATGATTATGCTAATAAGTTCGTCGGACGGCATTTGTTACCTTTAAAATTAAAATTTTAAAGATACGACCGTTTTATATTAATCTTGAAATCTTTTCCGGCCTTGTTGCTTTAACGCCTTTGACAGATTAGTGCAGAAGTTCAAACATGACGCTAAAGTGGCAAAGCACTAATGGGTGCGCTACTTATAAGACCGACACCGTACAGATACATTTCGTTAGTTAGGATATTTTGTGCAACTACTTTTTTTCACGATCAGCTGGAGTGGTGCCCTAATCAACTCGGTAGGACCATAGCATTAGGTATGTTAATATCATATTCGCAAAACATCATATTCGCATAACATACACCAATCAATTAGACAGTGAGCTCCTATTTCTGGGTGGTTTGGTTCTCTGGGCCTGCTGCAAAACTAACATAACCTGAACAATTCTCTAACCTAACTCCACTATTTGCAAATATCATGTTTTGCGAATATCATGATTTGGGAATATTGTCCATACATACATAATATCACGCCTTCATTCCCAGAGAGGGGTAGGCAGAGCTACAGAAATATCAACAACTTTAAAAAGACTCGTTGATAATTCTGTAACCACATTCTGTACAAGTAGACTTAGACGTTTACCAGTGTATTAGTGACAGGTTGCAAGCCCATCGCCTAACAGTACTACAAGCTCCTATTTCCTGAGTCGCCTCTTACGACATTCACGGGAAGACATGGAGTGGCACTATTTTAACCCGGCAACTACACAGGGGGTGCTAATATTCGACGTATTCGTATATCGGAATTCCCAGGGGAACTGTTCAATTGTCCAGGATAAAATTTAGCCTATGTCCTATGTCAAGTTTCACCTGGATCCGTTCAGTGGTTGAAGCGTGATTGAGTAACAAACACAAACATCCAATCTTTCTCATTTATGATATAAGTAAGATATCATAAGATTGTCCAAGTGGCCTGCGAGCTTATTTGCCTTCAACACACCATAAAAAAACATGCATGCATACATTATTAACCAACTCCAAATGAAGCCATGCAAGGTGGCACCGCCTCTCAAATTTTCTCTTGGCTCCACACTGGACACAAAGCGCAGAAAACAACATTTATAATAACTTTACACATCTGTGTAATTGCTGACCCTTGAAGGACCTCGTTAGCCACATCGTAATGAAAGACTTACGTCCCGCGGGCCAAAAGTTTCTCTTTAATTGAGATAAATATTGTCCCCGGCAGTCTGATTGCCCTCTTCCCCTGGGCATGAGCTTGCGCCATAACTATTGATCATTTAGAACTGCGACAAACAGTTTCCGTAGCTTATCTTATACAGATATAACTTAAAAACATGACCTTACACCCACACACTCTTTTCTACAATTGTGATACACCTGTCTTGTGCTTGCAACCTGTCACTAATACACTGGTAAACATCTAAGCCTACTTGTGCAAAATGTGGTTACAGAATTATCAACAAGTCTTTTTAGAGTTGTTGGTATTTCTGCGGCTCTGCCTACCCTACTCTGGGAATGAAGGCGTGATGTTATCTAAATGTATGTATTAAGGAAATTTAAGTTTATATTTAAACTTCGCACGCCTTGTTTGGTAGATTTTAGTTACAGCTATCCGTTTTAGTTCTTTTAATAATGTCACTGCACCTAAAATCAAGTTGACTACTAAACGCTATGTTCTAAACGACTTTACATAATCTCAAAACAGATAGACGCTAAAAAATACCATCCTTTGAAAAAGTACTCAAAATATATTCTAACAATTTAATCAAAAGGGAAATAGCGTGGGCCGGTTTATAACTCTGTTAGAAAACTCCCAAATTTCTCGACCAACTTGTGATACTGTTACGTGAAGAAAATTTGCATAGTAAAGCCTCGGGAGTTACCTATCTGTTTTTTTACATTTAGTAATAATTAAAGCGATGTTGGTACAATCTATTTTTAGTCAATTTATTCTATTAGTAGGAGAGAGAGTTAAAGTAAGCAAAGCATATGTAGTTAGTAAAACAATTTTCTACGTATTCCTCGGATAAGTTTGTTTTTATTTTGGTTTTTCAATAAATTTATTCTGTGCACCCACTGAATAATGTAAATTTCTCATTGGTTATTTGGTCGACTGGTAAAGATTACATAGGCATTTGTAGGTGTTTGGTCCGCCATTTGTACTTGTTTTTGTGCAAGATTAAATAAATAAATACCTAATAATAACATCAAGCCTTCATTCCCAGAGTGGGGTAGGTATTAAATATTTTGAAGTCTTTATGTATGTATGTAACCGCTTTATTGTACAAAATAAAACAGAAACAATACAATGAAGATACGGTCAAGGACTTTAATTGTAATGCCATTATGAAATCCTCTCATAATGACGGCGTTAATCATTAGTTTTAGCTTTCTTTCATGTGATTTGACGCTTTCATTATGACAGGGTTCCATAGTGATAGGGAATAAAGTCCTTGACTGTACAAGAAAAAAATATACAAAGGCAAACTTATCGCTTTAAGGGATCTTTATTATTTTATTTACGACTGTAGTTATTACTCCAACAATGTTTGTTGCAATTCCTTTAAAAATGTAGCGAATTCTAAGAGAAAGTAATATCCGCAAGCCGAAGCTATATCTTGAAGATTTACCTTGCAGTTTCAGCGCATTTCTGCACTTGTAAAGATTCGCTATTCCACGAAACGTAAAATGGCGAGAAATTCGGATTCGACTTGGGCATTAGCGAAATCCAGAAGCGATAAAATGAGCGGAATTGCTAGCTTGGAAAAGGAGCAGGAAGGACACATGGTAAGTTATGTCCGAAGCGTTGTTATCTCATGATTAGAATTCTTGTCACAATGACGTCACAATACAATATACTTAGTTTGGGGAGTAAATGGAACGGTGTTAATTAATACGTAAAAATTACGGTCTTTACGACCGAACACATTTTAATAACTAGGCATTGACGACAAAAATGACTTAGTAGATAAATTGATCAACATTATGACTACACGGTGGCCTAGTTGGGAGTAGACATGTGCGCCGCGCCGCCGCGCCGCCGCCGCCGATGATTTGCCTCACGCCGCCGCCGCCGGTTCAACCGTCGGCGTAAAATCGGCGTGAAATATTCTCCAATCTTCCTCAACAGATTGTTTATTCCCCATATGAAGTTTTTATTTTGAATGATGAAGTATTTTCTAACGTGATTTTAATATATTGTTATTAATTCAATTTTTTTTTTCCGTGGATGAGCGATCAGTAAGGTAATGCTACCTATGCTAACTATCGATGGCTACCGGCAATGCATTTTTTAAACTTATCTTACGAGGGCAGATTGGAAAGTTCGCGGCCCGACCATTAAAAAAAAAACTGCCGCCATTTTGAACTATCATTACTCAGTTTTCATCCCGCGAAATTTTAATAGGAAGACAATATTTGATATAAATTTTACGTCTGATTTAAAAATACGTGTAAACAGATTTTTCATAATGGACGATTTGGAGCAGCGTGCCGTAATTAAATATCTTCATAAAAAAGGATTGACTCCAAAACAAATTTATGAAGATATGCAGTGTACATTGGGGCAATCCTGTCCATCATATACGATGGTAAAAAAGTGGGCAGCTGAATTTAAACGGGGACGAGTTAGTATCGCAGATGACCCTCGTCCCGGAAGGCCAACCACTGCGACCAATCTACATAATGTGGCAATTATATGCGACATGATAATGAAAGACCGACGGTTAAAAGTAAGAGAAATAGCTGACATCGTGGACATCTCCTATGATTTTTCATAGGAGATGCCCACGATGTCAGCTAGCACCCAAAACATTATAGTCAAGAATTAGGTTTTTCAAAGGTGTCGGCGAGATGGGTTCCAAAGCTCCTTTCAATGGAACAAAAAATCACTCGACTAACAATTTCACGCGACTGTTAGACCAGTATGAAGCTGACCCTCAAGACTTTTTGGACAGATATGTTACTATGGATGAGACATGGGTCTACCACTACACGCCCGAGACTAAACAGCAATCGAAGCAGTGGGTTCGTGCTGGATCTCCGCCTCCCAAAAAGGCAAAGGCCATTTTGTCGGCGAATAAAGTCATGGCATCAGTCTTCTGCGACGCAAAGGGAGTAATCATGGTTGACTATCTCCAGAAAGGTACCACTATAAACTCGACTATTATTGCGAACTTTTACGGCGATTACGAGAGGAACTGAAAGTAAAAGACCTGGATTGTTGACAAAAAAGTTCTCTTTCACCAGGACAACGCACGTGTGCACACGTCACTTAAATCGATGGCAGAAATTCACAACTGTGGGTTTGAATTACTGCCCCACCCGCCTTATTCGCCCGATTTGGCACCGTCGGACTTCCACCTATTTCCAAACTTAAAAAAACACATGGGCAGTAAGAAATTTTTGGCCAACGACGAGGTCCAAGCTGAAGTGGACACCTATTTTGAAGACCTAGAGGAAAGTTTTTTTAAAAGTGGTGTATTGGCTTTGGAATTCAGTTGGAACAAGTGCAAAGACCTCGACGGGGTCTACGTAATATAAAAAAATCCTTTTGATTTGATTTCATACTTAGGCCGCGAATTTTCCAATCACCCCTCGTATATTTCCCTTATTCCTGCCTTTTTTTTTACTTGATACCTCACGCCGATTTCACGCCGATGACGCCGCCGCCGCCGATTTTTTTTTAACCAGACGCCGCCGCCGGTCTTTTGACCGTCGGCGCACATGTCTAGTTGGGAGTGACCCTGCCTCCGAAGCTAGCGGTCCTGGATTCAAATTCCGGTAAGGACAGATATATTTGTGTGATGAGCGCGAATATTTGTTCCTCAGTCTTGGATGTTTTCTATGTATTTATGTATGTATTTTTCTATTTATGTATGTTTAACGTTATTTAGTACCCAAAGTACAAGCCTAGAGCTTAGTTTGGGACTAGTTCAATTTGTGTGAGATTGTCCCCTGATATTTATTTATTTATTATTATTTATTATCTTTGT
Source organism: Acleris holmiana (assembly GCA_949316455.1). NCBI lineage: Eukaryota > Metazoa > Arthropoda > Insecta > Lepidoptera > Tortricidae > Acleris > Acleris holmiana. The sequence continues at coordinate 1,541,778 of OX438771.1, read as the reverse complement.
ATGGTTTGAAGTAATATACTGAAAGATAACGTTGATCAATTGACTAGATAATTTTTATCGTGAATGCCTAGTTATTACATATTTTTTTTTATGGAATAGGAGGCAAACGAGCAGACAGATCGCCTGATGGTAAGCGAATACCGTCACCCATAGACACCTGCAGCACCAGAGGAGTTACAGGTACGTTGCCGGCCTTTCAAATGAGAGTACGCTCTTTTCTTGAAGGTTTGAAGGTCGTATTAATTTATTCGGTTAACTCCGGCAGTTTTTCGTATTCGGTAAATGGAACAGTGGAACTTTTTTTTTTTAATTAAACATATTAGAACTGTCCTTATCAATGTATGAGCTTTAAACTAAAGAACCTAATTAAGTTTTGACCCAAGAAACAGTACAAGGTCCCAGTAAAATGTCGTGAATGCCTGAATATAATTTTTTAATTCCTTTGAACACCACTAAACTAGGTTCCCGTATTAATTAATACCGGTCCATTTAATCCCCAAACTACCATATTGTGACGTCATTGCGAGAAATATCCGGGGTCTACTCATGATTTAAAATGCAATATTAGTCCCTTGGGGTTGGCAACTTTGTTACCCGTAAACTTGTGGTTTCGAATTTCGAAAGTCAGGAATTGATGTCCATATTTATGCTCATAAGTATCGATAGCCATAAAAATTTGAAAGCATAACGATTAATAATTCTAACGTTATCGTAATTGCGACATTGTGTGTGTGTGTGTGTGTGTGAGTGTTAGTTTGTTACTCTTTCACGCTGCAACGGCTAGACTAATTTGGATAATATTTGGAATGCAGATAGCTTATACCCTCGATTAACACATAACTAGGCTAACTTTCATTACGGAAACTTTAGAAGTTTCCGAGGGAATAGCGATAATCGAAATCTACGCGAACGAAGTCACGGGCGGATGTAAGTTATCTATAGTGCAAATTTTTTAAATTTTACATTTATACATTTTAAAGGTATGTTTATAATGATTCTTTAATGTATTAGGTCATCATTCTTTTTATGAATACCATTCGATGGCCTAAAGTATATATAGGTAACAACTTAAGTCCTTATAATTGCTATGACTAATTAAACCTTAAGACATTAAAAGCTACGAATATACTCTTTTATGGGTAATTGTATTAGGTTCTATAATAAGCTCCCAAGTAATGTTACTGAACTATCAGTAAATAAATTTAAGAGTTACGTTAAGCGTAAACTAATTTCTAAAGCATATTATAGTATTAAAGACTATATTAATGATAACAATGCTTGGGACTGAATTGCTTGTAATAAAATATTTAGTCCTTACGACAAAAGGTTGCGAACGTCGAAAAAAAAGACATCCGACAGAGTTTCGTACAGGTTCTTCTCTGATCGGTCGCGATTTGAACCTGCAGTCAATTTAGGCTAAGTCGCTACTATGACGTTTCAAAAGAGTTTATTATTTGTAAACCTACTTGAAAAAAAGATTATTCTGATTCTGATTCTATAGTTTTTATGACTTTCGACAAATATGACTCGTGGGAATCGGAACTGCAAATGTTTGTTTTGTTTTTGTATTAGTTGTTCACTTAGTATTTATACATATATTTTTTGTTTTTTCTCCTTCTTTCTTTCTTTTATTGTTATTTTTTTGTAATGGATCTGGTATTCGTGATTTCACTCAAATAGAGGCCAAAGAAAATCAGCGTCGTGGGTAGTGGCTCGCCACGCCGCGGCATCATGCTAAGTGGTACCCTATTTGACACTATTTGATACTATCTTACTTCTTTTTTGTTTTGTTGTTTTATTTTTTCATGTTGTATATGTATTGTGTCAAATATTGTCAATAAAATTATTTCAATTTCAATTTCTATTTCAAATAATATTTTCTAATATTATGCCAAAAAATCACGTTTGTTGTATGGGAGCCCCCCCTTAATTTTTTTTTTTTTGTTTTTAGTATTTGTTATTATAGCGGCAACAGAAATACATGATTTGTCAAAATTTCAACTGTCTAACTACCGCGGTTTTTGAGATACAGCCTGGTGACGGACAGACAGACGGACAAACAGCGAAGTCTTAGTAATATAGGGTCTCAGGTCCCTTTGGACGGAACCCTAAAAAGTTCCGTTTATGAATATACCATTTTTATTACGAGTTAAGTCGATTTCCATTCTACTTGGTCCCCAGAATTTTGGAAGCATGCATTGTAAGCAGTTTGTAAGGTAACAGGCGGTATGATATTTATGGCAAACATAAAAACATCAATTTTACGTAAGCCAACGAGGTTTCATTGGAAACGTTCGGGGTACGTGTAAAAAGTTGATGCATGCCCATAAAAGATTCAGGGCTTCGTCTGTGGTAATATATGCTTTCTGAAAATAACCGGTTTCCAGATGTATTTTGTTTACAACTTTGCGCCCCGGTACGTTAATAAGTCCGTGATGAATAATGATTATAATACCTACTCGTAATCTACTGTATTTTTACGTGAGATGGAGGATATTTTAGTTAATGAATCCCATTACGATCTCCCTGTTTCCTTGAGTTGCGCTCATTTGCGCGGCGGTTTTTGGGGACATTTCTTGCGCAAACAATAAGGATTTTGGAAGGACTTTCAGCTGAGATTTCCTCGCTAAGCTAAAATGTTTTTTTACAAGTATGATCGTTCGTTTGGCGACACGTTTTGATTAAAGTCCATTTTGTACTATCTCCCATTATTAAATAAGTTTTAGTGAACTAGAACTGAATTTAAATTAAGTACGGCTCGTGAAGTAGAAGAATTCAAACATTATTTTTAGTGAAGAAAATAAATGGTTTATTCGATGTTAAAATAAAATGAACAAAAACAGCAGCAAAACATTTGAAAAACAAAAACCGGGCAAGAGCATGTCGGACCATGCTCAGTGTAGGGTTCAGAAGCCGTTAAGTACTACAACAATAAAAATCAACATGTAATAACTAATTTTATATTTAACGTCAATTTGTGCCGTCAAGAGTAATACAAAGTTAGAGTTGCCACTCAGCAAGGAGTCAGGCTTACTAGCCTTGACGCTGGTGTCAGAGCCACCGGCCAAAAGAGAGGAGAGCGCTGCCAGTCCATCTCACTACCATTTATTTAAAGTAATGCAATGCTTAAACTAAATAATTGTCAAAAAAACTGACTTAAAAATATTGTGTGTATGTGTGTAAAATTTATAAGCACAGGACGTCTGCTAAGTGTTAGCCAGTTGGATATTTAGTAGGTACTGTTTTATTTTACAGTATTTTAATCTTAAAGTGACTTTTTTGACTTAAAATTCTCGTATGCTCAGTTAGTTTAGTTTATTGTTTCATCAACATAATCGTAATATTACAACATAAATTGCATTGCACGTCAAAATATAAAGAAATGAGATTGCGATCGTCGACATTAATAACTATAATAACAGAATAAAAAAAACACTCTAATAATTAAAGCAACATTAAATTTTTAGACAACTACATACGTCATGCTAACATCACGCCTTCATTCTCAGTGAGGTAGGCAGAGCTACATAATTACCAACAACTCCACTAAACTTGTTGATAATTGTTACCACATTTTGCACAATCAGGCTAAGACGTTTACCAACTTATTAGTGACAGGTTGCAAGCCCATCGCCTAACAGTACTACAAGCCTTTATTCCCTTAGTCGCCTCTTACGACATCCAAGGGAAGACATGGAGTGCAACTATTCTAATCCGGCAACCACACAGACAAATAAATAAAATTAAGTTATACGATAACAAATTAAAAAATATACATCCTTAATATCAAAACGATAAACATAATGGCAACATTACGCCTTTATTCCCAGAGTGGGGTAGGCAGAGCTACAGAAAACAATGTTAACGATGTTTCAATTTGGCTTTCCATGTATTCATCCACAGATTTTGGAGAAATGGTGGGTTAAATTAGATCCCCCTAGCTTTTTCTCATTTCTAACTTTCCTATCACCCAATAAAACACCTAAATAAAACGTTATCAAAGTAAAATAAGCCGTAAGTTGCGTAAACGGTCCCAAGACGGCAATCTTGACACTCGCAGTGAAATAAAACCTTAACAAAGCGGAAAGTCGAGCCTTTTGGGACCGAGACATTGGAGCTCGTAACCCGAGAAATGTATCATAAGAACGGGGTAAGGGCAAACTGTAATAAAATGTCGGATGTTTTTTTGAAAATCACACTTTTTTACACTCAGTAAAACCATATTGCTTTTGACATGATATCGTATTGTTTTTTTATTTGCCTGCCATGTCTGTCAAATTTCATCATTGATAGTTCTTATAAGTGGTATGTCCTTGTGCAGGGTCCGTCCGGATCGCTACCACCATCTTAAGCTGGGTCCATATTTGTATCAATTTGCCAATCACGATCACGCGTATCATATCGAGCTCGCGTATCCTAAGTATGGACGCTCATTTTGGGCACACCGTATCACTACCATCGTCGCGTAAAAAAAAAGGCTTCCATACTAACCGTAGCATAGCAGCATATGGTATCATAACGCCGTATAATTAAGTGTGGACACTCCCCGTATCCATCTTGTTGGAGGCCTACCAACAGCTCGTCTCCCGGTCCGTGGACGCCATTCGAGAACTTTCTGGCCCCATCGGCCATCAGTTCTGCGAGCAATGTGACCCGCCCACTGTCACTTAAGTTTCGCTATTCTTCGGGCTATGTCGGTAACCTCATAAGGATGGCGGGATCGCGATGGATGCGGAAGGCACAAGACCGGTCTAAGTGGAGAGCCTTGGGGGAGGCCTATGTCCAGCAGTGGACGTCTTTCGGATGATATGATGATGATGATGATGATGACTCCCCGTATCCCCTTTGATGATCGGGGGAAAACCGCCTCGAAAGCGATCACGACGTATCGCGTTTGAAATCATAACTTCGTATCGTGATACAGTATCAAAACACGTCCATACTTACCGATCTTGATACGCGTATCCGATCGCGAGTGTGAGGGGTATAAATTAAACGCATATCAACATTGATCCCGAGCGATCTGATCGCTCGATCGACGGCAAGCCGCATGATCGCGTTTTTTTTGCGTCCACACAAGCGCGTACGCCACAAATTGATACGCGTCGGTGCAACGCGACGGAGATATGATACCACGAAATGATGCAAACGAGGACCCAGCTTTATCCTTTAGCCTTCTGCCAAGCATTGTTGTGATTATTTGTGTTCGGGTGTAGGGATAAGACCGGTGAAATTTCTAGCATATAGGTTTCCATCTTGGTCCTCAGGGCTCGCAACGTATTCGCAGACTTAGATTGCAGTTCAAAGATTTTAGTCTTGAGAAAACAAATGAATAAATTATTATTTATTTATTTAATCTTTATTGCACAAAAACAAGTACAAATGGCGGACCTAATGCCTAATGGCATTCTCTACCAGTCGACCTAATAACCAATGAGAAATTTACATTATTCAGTGGGTGCACAGAAAAAGAAGACAGATAAAACTAGAAACTTAACACAATTATCCTATCTATTGCCTATACTTAAATACGAGTATTACAATACATGTATACGTCATATACTTGTACATATAATACTCATACTAATATATTACTTATATACCTAATACATAAATATAAAGAATTAATATACCTAGAATTAATATATGTATTGTCTCTACCATCAGATTGCCTGTGTGCTCACTAGCCTTCTCTATGCCGCAAAAAAACACACATTTTAATCAGTTAAGCTTGTATTGTTTCTATATCGTAATCACATTGCTTTGATACGCTTTTCACCTAAACCGCTAAAAGTAAATAAAATTTGGTATGGGACAACCAGTTGGTAAGTAATATATTTAAAAAGGGTAAGATATCACATCATCGAATTTCACTTATTCGATTTTAATATTATCATCAAATTTTATTTCAGTGAACGCTATCTGCTGAAACCTTGATGTTTGCAGGATATCTTCAACATTAATTACGTAGGTTAGGGAAATGTCTTTGGATATAAATATAATTAAAATTCTGCGCAACGATACGTTCGTGGAAAGGTTTTTCGATAAAAAATAAAGCGTTTAATATTTGTTATGATTTTTTAGTTTCTAACGGCGCATCTTCTCAGCACTGGTCTCCTCTTGAAACGCATAGTAGATTATAACATGTAAAAATGCCCGTGCTTACTTCCAGAATAAACATCTCTCATCAACATCCCCAGGTCTCTTTGTTTCCACAGTACTGATACCATTGATCTACAGAATCGAATACACACCACTATCGGGGGCCGGCGCAGGGCTATCTCGTTTCAAATTGAATTCGACACCGCTGACCTACTGAGGGATGCCATGTTAATTCTATCCACGTGTATCCTGGGAAATAGGTATTCACTTTGTGCCTAGAACAATCGAAAGGATGCATGTACGTACCTATATGTCAAATACGTGTCTTTGACGTGTTCCCGTATTGTCTTCTTCTTCTTCTTTTTTAATTAATTGCGGTCCACACAGTGATTTCGCCAGTGTCAAGTGAATAGAGTAAATCATTAAACAGAATAAATCAAAAGTAAAAGCCGGGCATTTTTCAATCGGCCATCTTCCCTCCCCGAAGGTTACCGGAATCCCTCCCGTATAGTCAACGTTTCGATAACTCGTATGTCATTTACAATTATGGCGAATATGACATAAACGATTCTAAAACACGTCAAATGCGATATCGTTATAACTGGCCACTTAACTAGTCAACTATCAGAGAGCAGGGCTGGAATTCTACAAGGTAATAACGATATCGTTTTTGACCTGTTTCCGTATTGTCAACGTTTTGATAACTCTTATGTCGTTTACAATAATAGCGACTGTGACATAAACGATTCTTAAACGTGTCAAACACGATATCGTTTTAACGCACCTGAATAGAGGCCCTGGACGAGAGGTAGATAGTGTATACATGCAAAATGCACCATCTAGAACCGGTCATTAAAAGCTTGTCACTTGTAATACAAGCGGAAGTGTGGACTTAACGAGTAACTTGTCTTACTTAAACCTTACTTTAACCCGCCGTTTCTTTGATAACATCGCTCAAACGCCCGTCGATTAGTTAGTCTTTCAACACGCAGCATTTACTAAAAGGGTTTAAACCTCATTAAACTCCAGGAAGTCATTAAAGCTACATAATTCTGTTTCAAAGTGAGGTCGAAGTTAGAAGTAGCTGCACATTAGAGCACCATGTCGCAGCTATTGATATACTAAATTCAAACCAGTTTTACATTAATACGTTACTGCGACAAGGTACTGAGAGTCTGTTCACACGAACCGGCTCGAAAAGGAGAGCAGATTTTTTATCAAGTTGGAAACTGAGTTTTAAGACATTGTAGTAAGGTTTATTTTTGCATGTGCTTTTTTATAATAAGGAGAAGGCACACGAGCACTCAGGCCACTGGATGGAAAGTGAAATCTGACACCCATAGACATTTGAATTTTCAAGACTATAATCCTAAGATCTCAAATGCGTTGCCAACCCTGAGGACTAAAATGGAAATGGAATGCTAGTAATTTCACCGGTTGTCTTATCCCCACACTTATTGTGGTAGCGATCCGGACGGACCCTGCACATGGTCCTACCACCACTAAAATAAAAAGGTTCTGAGGTTCTTTTGTCATTAAGAATGCTTTGACGCTAAGCAGACCTCGTCAAGCCTGAGAACTTCTCGGCATCCCTGAGAATCCTCCGGGTTTCCTAATCGGACCTCGGCATGCCTAATAACTCCTCGGTAGAATTTCCTTCAGTGTGCGCCTGCGTGTAGGCATGCCGAAGAATCCCTTCCCATGCCGTGGCGATAGTGGGCACCAGGCCCAAGAGGAGCCGACCGGCTGCGTGACGTGCTCTTCCGCGCTCGTTCCACGCTCGCGCAGCCGACCGGCTCCGGTCTGAGGGAAAACAGGTGCGCGGGCCGATGCTTTCCGAGCCGGGCTGTGTGTACGGACCCTATAACGTACAGCTACTTTTGAGTTTGACTATAGTTTAGGAACTGTGGTAAGGTCGCAGATGTACTATTAAAATGGGGATTCTAATATTTCATAACCAATATTTCAGAAATGATTAATTTCACAAACATATCATTTGACAACCCGCGTTTTTTTCCTAAACTGTAAATAATTCTGGATATATTGAAGACTATCGTGTAGAACCTTATAGGTTAGGTTAGTTCGTTTTATAAAAATCCTGAAATATTTGTAGTTACAGAAAAAACAGCGGGTTGGCAAATGATTAGGTTGCGAAACGATGCATTTGTCAAAGATTTGTCGGCGAAAAGGCAGAGAACCATTAAAATATTGTAATTATCGCATAGATGAGAGTTTTCAAAATGAAGTGTACCGTAGTTAAGGTAAAGAGGGGTTAACTTTACTAAATGCATGAAAATATTCAACCACTCGCTTCTGCCCGCGACTTTTTTATTGCCTCGAGAACTGTTAAATTTCTTGTGTTAATCCATTCCAATTTCATCAAAACCCGTCCAGCTACTGCAGCGTGAAAGAGTAACAAATTATCACACACACAAACTTTTGCATTTATAATGTTACTAGGCTGTAGGATTAGGAAAAACTGCATATTTCTGTGTATATTGCATCGTTTTAATTAACTAAGTGATGGCACAGTGCACAGAGTGGTCTCTGTTAGCCTCATCGTGAATGCAGCAGGCTTTTCCTCTGAATAGATTGAGGATTTACAAAGCTAGTCTATTTGGTTTATCTCTATGAAGGGTACTAAAGCAGCACTGAAATTCTACACGGTAAATGCCTTCTTGTTTTTGACATGTTTCCGTATTGCTAATGATTTGATAGCTCTTTTTAGGGTTCCGTAGTCAAACTAGGAAGCCTTATAGTTTCGTCATGTCCGTCCGTCTGCAGTCAGCACAGAGACTATTAGTACTAGAAAGCTGTAATTTTGCATGAATGTAAGTACATATTAGTCACGCCAACAAAGTGGTAGAATAAAATTTGGAAAAAAAAAAATTGTACTTACTTCCGCTACACGTAACGTGGGGGTGTATTTTTTTTCTTGTCTACTCCGTAGTGTGGGGTGTCGTTGGATAGGTCTTTCAAAAATATGGAGGAATCCGTTTAGGAATTATTAGACTTTAAAGCGCTAATTTTTAATAGACTCAAGTGTTAGCCAAAACTAATTTTACTAAAAATCTGAAGAAAAACTTAAATGAAAGGACATACAACGAATTTTAAAGGAAAACTATCACGACTAAGCAGACATCATTGGTTCTTGAGATACAGGCGATTAAAGTTTTTATACCCACTAAAATCATCTTACACGGCACCAATTGACTTTAAATAGAAAATTAGTTATTATTTGTTGATTTTTATGTTTGTTGTAATTAACGGCTTCGGAACCCTACACTGAGCATGGTCCGACATGCTCTTGCCCCGTTTTTACTTAACAGTAATGCCAACCATTCGATAACATGTCAAAAGCAATTAGTTTTAACCGTGTAGACAAGTCTAAGAGCCCCTGGCTGTATTCTTGTTGAATTTTCCAGAATACAAATGGGAGCAATGTATAAACGGGTATTTCTATGGAAATTATGTACTGCGTTAGTGTTTTCACTGCTCTTGACTAAAGATAAGAAAAAATTAAGTTACGTTACATAATGTTGACTTGGGTTCCAGCTTGAGATCTTCTTCTAGTTTGGGTTACCTGAAAAAAAAACATTTGTTTTAAAGTTACATTGATAGATAAGTATCTAAAATTTTAGAGAAATACTAGCGACCCGCCAGCGGCTTCGCCCGCTGCATTTTTTTTTGTTTCTTTCATGTCACTTAGGGGTATGAAAAATAGACAGTAGAGTATAAAACGTCATCAAAATCTGTCGAGCCGTTTCGGAGGAGTATGGTAACTAACACTGCGACACGAGAATTTTATATATTAGATTATCGTAGTGTTCAAATAAATCCTAGAGAAACAAGTCTGCATGGTAAAATTGGCAAACCGACTCGGACATATTAAAAAATAATTTTCAACCTGGACGGGCGGCTGACATCGCGGCCAGGTTCGAGTAGGTACATTACTTAAGAGGATTGTGAAGCTATAAACCATACAATGTGCGAGGAAGTTTCTCTCGTTGAACGTAGTTTTTATACGATGTTTGAATATGAAAACTATGTTTTTTTTATGCTAAGGAGAAGGCACACGAGCACTCAGGCCACCTGATGGTAAGTGGAATCTGAGACCCATAGACATTTGAATTCTCAAGACTATAATCCTAAGACCTCAATTGCGTTGCCAACCCTGAGGACTAAGATGGAATGCCTCTATGCTAGTAATTTCACCGGTTGTCTTATTCCCACACCGGAACACAACAATGCGAACACTGGTGCTTGGCGTATGTGCGTACGTTTTTCTTTCCAAGAAACATATAATAAAATAAAAAACGGAAATCAGACTTAATTTTGGTGTTGAGAAACGTAACCGCTCGAAGCTGAATTTAAATTGTTTTTTTTGACAGCTACGCGATTTAAGCGCCGATTCAAAATCCTCTTAATTAATAGTTAGTTGTTAAATGAATGGTTACCTACGCAGAATGACAGATGCATTGACTATTGTTGTATATTTTAAAAAGATATTTTTTTAAACTACAAGCGTTCTTGGTACTCTGCTGCAGAACTCTAAAAACCAGTAAGTACTACGTCAAAAGCAAAAACCTAACTTAGGAACAAAGCCGGCAAAGTTTTATTACGAACCAAATAAAAGCAAGTCGGTGAGTTCGGTAATTGAAGGAACTCAAACACGTCTAGCAATTTGCGTTGGAAAGAGGTCGATAGAAAGGACGAGAACTGTCCTTACTAGAAACGAACAGTATAAATAAGTGGAAAAGTAGATCGTCTTCGGCCATTTAGCCGTTTCTGATAGCTATTGCCGCTAGGGTTGCATCTATGCGCGCCGCTCTATACTTTATACGCACGCAGCGCAATCAAACGTAGTAACCGCACGGCCCTGACTAAACCGGCTTGGTCCGTCCTATTGCGTTTGCTTATGGTGACTCGCGGCGCGTGCGTTCGAGGCACGCACACATGCAAGCCGCGCGATATACCTTTTTTTGAAGATGAAGTACTGTCTATAACCGCCTAAGGCCCACCATACAATAAAATTTTCCAATGGTATATGATTCTGTTGTGGATGCAATAGAGACAATTCTATCATTTCATTGTCAATCTTAAAAACAAGGGAATTTCTACTTTATCTCCTTTGCTGTAAATCTTTGTTTCAATGACCATATCGCACCTTCGGTAGAACAAGGGCACAATGTACAATGTGACTACAGGGGAAATTATGCCCTTGTCCGGTAGAACAAAGGCACAATGTACAATGTTACTAAAGAGGAAATTGTGCCCTTTTCCTACCGAAGGTGCGATATTATGTACAACTTTTTGTACGCGAGGCCTTACGAGGGTAATATAAGGTACAGTAAAATAGCTCTCTAAATAGTCTTTCGACTTTGGGTAGTGGGATAGACTATCGTAATACCATATGAGTACGAATGAGGAAAAAGTAGTTTACCCTTGAATCACCGACACTCATGTCGCCGAATTTTCATTTCATTGACAGGCGTTTTCACGTGCAGGAGTTATAATTTTGTGGTGGTCTGACGTAAACTAACTTAATGTAACATGCTTAAGATAGCTTAGTTACAATAAGGTTTCAGCAGGAATCAGACGCCGATGAAATGAAGTTCGGGGAAACGACACAAGAAAATAAAGAAGAGAAAATCCCAAGAAGAGTACAGTTGACGTCATAAATATGTTTACACTTTAGTACCTTGTCACTTTAATAATATGTAATTGTCTCAGTAAATGAAAGTGTCATGGTACTAAAGTGTAAACATATTTATGACTTCGACTGTACCTACAAACCAAATGACATTTTAAGAGCTATTGCACTGTATTTCTATAGGTCCATACATAGGTGGCCACATAATTGAAAACGCTTCCGTGTTGTTTATAAATGTACGTCACAGCATATCATACTCGCAAAACATGATGATCGCAAAACATGATATTCGCAAAACATGATATTCGCAATACGTGATATTCGCAAAACATGATATTTGCAAATAGTGGAGTTAGGTTATAGACTCTGAGATAGGTTAAGATTATGCTAGATTTACAGCAGGCCCGAAGGGGCAAACCACCCAGAAATAGGAGCTCCGTCGACTCTGTCTAAATGATGTCTTGCTAATAATTATGTTTTGCTAATATCATGTTTTGCGAACATGATTTTTTGCGAACATGTTTTTTTGCAAACATAATGTTTTGCGAATTATCATGTAGAAGTATAGTATTAACATACCTAATGGGGTGAATGTTACGCCAAACAAATATTGTTTAAAACTTGTAGTTAGGTATGTTTTAGGTTTAAAATTTAGCTCATCAGGTATTTGAAACAAACAAGAAAATAAGTTAGTAATAACGTTGAAAAGTAATAAATCGAGGAACACAACGCACCTTCGGTAGGACAAGGGCGCAATTTCACCTTTAGTAACATTGTACATTGTGCCTTTGTTCTACCGAACAAGGGCACAATTTCCCCTTTAGTCACATTGTACATTGTGCCCTTGTTCTACCGATGGTGCGACTATGTGATAACTACCGTATAACGCTCGATATCAAACAAGTGAGAAAAATAGTTATTTGTGCAACAAGAGAGCAATGTTGTTTTTTGCTGCGAGTGTTGATTTTGAATCCCGAGCAAGCGGAGGATTCTAGAATTGATTCTAGGTTAGAATCCTGAGTGCAGCGAGGGATTCAAAGACACGAGATGCAAATAACTTTGGTCTTGTGTTCAGTTGCACGTACAATTTTTTACATTAGCAGCGAGAAAATATAACCTTTATCAACACACATATAAAAACCCTCTATGATGCGTTCAAAAACCGCAAATTACGACTAGCACAAAGATAAACTGTTTTGTTAGAACAATTTTCTTATTTGTGAGAATGTAATTATTGCTTAATAATAACATCAAATTCGATATCAATATTACATTCAAGTTTCAAATATCTTTGAAAAACAAAGCAATTTTATTTGACCTTGATTCTAATATCACTTGAGATAATATTTTATTCGAAATGAAATGTCAATTGCATACAATTTTGACAAATCTCGCTTGTTACTTGATATCGAACGATATGATAGTAGAGGCTGACTCTAGTTTGTCTCTGAATTTAAAAAAAAAACTTCTGGTGCTGCCATTTTTGACGATCTATTTGTCTTTTTATAATAATATATGTATGTAGATAAAGCAGTTAATTGTAACTGTACATAATTAGGCATTAACACACTCATGTAATGTTATTATGTAACAGTCACATAAACTAGGGTAAATTTCTAGTTACTAGCCACCCCCCAATAACTGGCCACATTATACTAAAATGATTAAATTAAAAATTCTATAATATATCCACACAGTTCAAGTAAACCATCTGATAACAGCAGTTATCTCAAGTATTATTCAAGTTTTATATCCATCGATTACCGTAAGAGTTCATAATAAAATGAGTTTGACTTTGACGAGCAGTCGAACTGGCTAGTTGCTTATTTTTTCTATTAGCGGACATGCATTTCAAATTACGAATTTCTGATATAAATTTGACTAATGACGTTATGTCAGTGTAGTGAATGTGATCACAAAAGGTAAGAGAATAATTACTTCACTATTAATTTACTTACTAACTTCAAATTCTTTAACTTATTTGGATGGCTAGTTTCTAAAATTAAATTCGACACCATTTTAAATACTAGCCACCTATGCCAGATACTAAAATTACTAGATTTAAAATAATTAAGTAAGTATTAGAAAAAATATCTCAGCGAGTCATCAAGGAAGTAGGGGAGAATGGGCAATAGAGGATCACTTTTTTTTCAAGTCAACTATTTCTACATTTTATTTAGTTTTTTAAGCAGAATGTGTGCTAACGATACCACAATGCTTAGAAATAAAGAAAAAGTGCAAAAAAAACACTGCCTCAGGTGAGACTCGAACTTACAATCGTGGATCTTTTCCGTTTCATTCTTGTTAGTTCAAAAATGTATTTTTTTCTATAACTAAGCAATTTATCTGATTTAAAAACGACATTTTAAAGATTAGAAAAATCAACCGCAAAAAAATCACTGTTCCACGTTATCCACTATTACCTTCTCTCCCTTAATTATGCACTGTTTTAAAATTCATGTCAATGTTTAGTAATTTGCTAGAAACTGTATATAACATTTGATGTTTTGTTTTGTATTGCAGTTCGTCTACAATGTCTAAAAAACGAAAATATTCAAAAGACGCTATTGACAAAGCTATAAATTATGTTGTTAATAATGAAGGTTCAATAAGATCTGCGAGTACATTGTTCGACGTTCCAAGAGCTAGTATACAATTTAAAATTAAAAACCCGCACACTAAATTTAAGTCAGGCCCTAACACTATTCTAACTGACACCGAAGAAAGGGCATTAGCAGATTTTATTATAAAATATGCTAAACTTGGTTTTCCTTTGAATCAAGACAATGTTTTGTCATGCGTTGCCGAGTTCCTTAAGGCGAATCCCAGAAAGAATCCATTTGTAAATAATCGTCCAGGAAATACGTGGTTTCGTTCTTTTTTAAAACGACGTCCTGATGTGGTAGAAAGAAAATCAGAAGGTGTAACAAATGCCAGTGCTTGCGTGTCAGAACAAGATATAAAAAAATGGTTTGGGAGCGTAAAAGAATACATATTAGAAGAAAATTTAACTCATGTGATTAAAAATCCAAGCCGCATTTTCAACGCTGATGAGACAGGGTTCAATGTGTGCCCGAAAACTGGAAAAGTGTTAGCACAGAGAGGTAGTAAAAATGTTTACCAGATTGAGAAAGCACCCGCAAAGGAAATGATAACTGTTATGTTTTCGTTTTCAGCGAATGGTTTGACAGGAAATCCGTTAATAATTTATCCCTATAAAAAAATTCCTGGAAAAATAGTTGAAAGTGTTCCAACAGGTTGGGGCATTGGAAAAAGTGACAATGGTTGGATGACAGCTTGCACATTTTATGAATACATAGCAAATGTCTTTTACCCACAACTCGTGCAAGAAAAAGTAGCATTTCCGGTTATACTTTTTGTTGATGGGCACAAGTCTCATCTTACTCTTGAAGTGGCTAAACTATGTAAAGAGTTGCAAATACATTTAATTGCCCTTTACCCTAATGCAACTAGAATTTTGCAGCCTGCCGATGTAGCAGCATTTCGGCCCATTAAAAACGCGTGGCAGAAGGGTCTACGGGAATGGTATGCCAAAAATAATTATCAAAAAAGCCTAAACAAACTGACTTTTGCCCCATTGCTAAAAACAATATTAGGTAACACTTTACATCCGGCGTCCATGATAAATGGATTTCGTGTCTGTGGATTATATCCGTTTGATAAAAATAATGTTGATTATTCAAAGTGTTTGGCCAATCATAAGGAAGAACTTGAAAACACATCAACAACCCTGAAAAATGCTGAGTATAAAATGAGTTACAGAAATTTTTGTGATGTAGTCGGGGAAGAAATAATAAACAAATGTTATTCATACAAAGGAGATTGTAATAAAGATTTATTTCTAGTTCATAAACTATGGGAAATGTTTCAGAGCACTACACATTCATCTGAAAATTATGATATGAACAAGCCAAACTTGGATGACAGTAACTATACAGCTGAAGAGCTTGAATCTGGGCAAAATTTAGCGGAAGGAAAAAAAACATGCAAAAAAGAGAATGGAAAGAAAATTACCGAACTGATACTTGATGAAACTACAGGAATTTTATGGGATGTGAATAACGAAAAGTCCAATATTATACTTGATGAAACAACAGGATTTATATGCAATAAATTGCATGTGAACAATGGTGAATCAAAATGTCTGCCTGAAGAAACTTTGGAAGGTTTTAATACGGATACTGTACTGAACAAAAAGACAAGTCAATCTGGGTCACATCACATGGAAAGTTCTTTAGCATATCTCTTGGCAGTGGAACGGAATGTGCACATAGTATCTAATGATTTATTAGTTGATTATTTGGCATTAAGAAAATGGCCAGGAAAAATAGAACGGACAGGGAAAAGACAAATTGAACGACAACCATATGCTATAACTTCCAATGCGTTTATCAATTTAATGTCCGAGAAAAAGCAAAAACTAGAAGAAAAAGAAAAGGAAAAAGAAAATAGAAAAAGGGCACGAGAAGTAAAAAAGGCAATAAAAGAAAATGAAACGATATCTAAAAAACGAAAAGTAAATCTAAATAAAAACCCAAGACAAGAACCAGAAGTAAATGTAGATATCCTAAGTACTATAATCGAATCCAAATCTAAGAAAACTAGATTAAATATTAAAAAAGATCTAAAACTAGAACCAAAAGTAAATATAGATGTCCTTAGTAAAGTAATCGAAACTAAACCTAAGCCAGTGAAAATAAATACGAAAAAAAGAGGTTCAGATAAAAATACAAGCATTAAAAAAGTCAACACCGATAACTCGATATTAAATGTTGGAGAACCATTCGTATCCTCGGAAGTTGTACACGAAAAAGACAAATGTGAAATTTGTGAACTTAATATTGTCGGACATATCAATGAGCTTCTTTGTTTTCGATGCAGTAAATACTTCCATGAAGAATGTGTTCCCCTGTTTTATGAAAACAGGATACCTGTGATTGGACCATATGTATGTCATATTTGTTATCATCTTCACCAGACAAGTTTCTCTTCGGATAATTAGGAATAAAGGATCAATTCCTAAAGAGTTTATTGTTTTTTTTTTTAAGTTAAGAAGCTGTTATTACCTTTGTTCATTTTTTTTGTCGGATATTAATATGCGACTATTTTTTTCAATTTTTTACCGATTGTGACCGCCCGTAGTACCTATATTGCCAAGACCCCACTCTCCCCTCTAGTTTTCACGTAATAGGTATCTATTGTACCCAGGTACTTAGGATTAAAACATAGTGGCCAGTAATTGAAAAAAAGTGGCTAGTATTGTAAATAGTGGCTAGTTACTAGGTTAAAAGTAATGTCCAATAAAATAATTACATATTTCAGGAAATAAATAATATTATCGTCTAGTAAACACTTGTTATAAGTATTCAACATTCACTTCTTCCCCTAAAATCATAATATGAGCGATATCATTTTACAGGTAATCACGATACACATTCTGAGCAACCAAGGTAGTAAAGTGGCCAGTTACTAACAATTTACTACTATAAGGTAAAAAAAAACACATGGTAAGAATAAAACGACATCCCCCAGCCGCCCGTGCGCCGCACCACGCCACTTTTATATTGTGAACAAAAATTGAAAAGTTACTTTGTCTCACGCTCGCAGCAAAATCTAATTTTGCTCACTGTCTTTAAACAGCTAAATTACCCTTTTTCACCACCCTGACGCACATAAAATGAATTGATGATTTAATTACAGTTCTTCGGACCAAAGTAATTTCGTTTTAATTAAAGTACTATCTATTAGTTTGGGACGGTCACAAAACTGAAGGTTAATGTTGAGTGATATCCAAAAGCCATAAAGTTGAGAACTAAGCGTAGACAGGTGACTTATATTGAACGGTATAAAAAAAAAGATAGAAGTTGTTTATTCAGTAAGTAGGCCGCACGGGCACACACGTCACAATTCTACCAGCGCTTCCAAGAGGAGACCACTGCTCAGAAGAAGCGCTACTTACAAGAAACAAATATACTTTATAAACTCATCAGTCATTTTTTTTTTTTAAATATTGCTGATAATGTTAGAACTTAACCTAGCATTATATAAAACATTAATAAAATAACCTAACCAAAAACTTCATTTTTAAAAAAGCTTTTGTTGCCGACTGTACTTTTTTTGGCATAGTCATCATCTGCTTACCAAGACGATTCTAACGAGCCCTAACACGACGGGTTTAGCATGTGTCATTTAGGAGTTCCTATGGCCACCTTCCATCACCAACATCAGGCCAGTTCGAAAGCGCCATAATATTGCATTGTCATCGGGTTTACATAAGTATGCCAAATTTCAGCTATATATAACGGCAAGTGACTGAAAAATTGCATTGCGAATTATAACGGACAACATACTTACATAATTACATGTATACTTACTTACATACGAACAGAGCTAGTTAAAATAAAAAAACCGGGCAAGAGCATGTCGGACCATGCTCAGTGTAGGGCTTCGAAGCCGTTAAGTACTAGAAACATAAAAAAAACCGGGCAAGAGCATGTCGAACCATGCTCAGAGTAGGGTTCCGATGCCGTTAAGTATAAATTTATAACAGACATAAAAATCAACAAGTAATAAGAGTAATAACTGATTTTCTATTTAAAGTGAATTGGGGGGGGGGACTTGAGTCTAACAATAATTAGCCCTTTAAAGCTTAATATTTCATAAACGGATTACTTAATCGAAAAACTGATTTCACAAACCCGTATTTTTGAAAGACCTATCCAACGATACTCCACACTATAGGGTAGACGAGAAAAACGTGAACCTTTTTTTTTTTTTACTTTTCATTATACCACTTTGTTGGTGTGATTTATATGCATATTCATGCCAAATTACAGCTTTCTAGTACTAAGAGTCTCTGCGCTAGGCTGCGGACGGACGGACGGACGGACGGACATGGCGCAATTATAAGGGTTCCTAGAATGACTACGGAACCCTAAAAAACATACAGTGAGGTTTTGAAAGCTTGCTGCTTCATAATTTATTTAAGCGGTCGTATTTGAAGGTCCTTAAGTTCCATAATTACAACTTCTCAAGTACGTGATCGTTTCAAATTTTCTTACAGTTTTAACAAAGTTACAAGCATTCCCGTGGATCCCTCTCGAAGCCGTCGCAGCGTGCAGTCCCGGTTCCCGGCTGAATTATCTTTGATCCCGCACGTGCCTCGCCGGCTTCTCAGTAAGAGTGGTAAACATACGTCATTTTATAACGTCACACGCCGCAGGCACGAGTAACTGCCAATAGGCACAAATCAATTAAAAATTAACACATTCAAAGTACAAATTATTCAAAGCCTGTCCAGCACGGCTAGCACATGACGGCGCGCGAGATAGACTACCCGCAATGGTCTAATTGGAGCGGTCAGAAAAAGACAGTCTATCTCGTCCGTCCCGTCTAAGAACGTCCAGCTACCAAATTTCACCACCGATAAGTGGTCTAGGGTGTTATTCTCTCAACACTCGGTGCGTCGATTTCAAAAGTGAACGAAAACCTCTATTTATTGACGTAGAGCTGTCATTTACGTCATTCTGACAGTAAAATGACGTTTGACAGCGAAGATGTACTAAAGATTGTCACACATGCCCCAAATCAGAGCGTGTTTAAATATTTACTATAGAGTGTTCAAATTACGTATGTAGCATTTTACGGTACTATACGAATAAAATTACCTAATACATAACGATTTCACCTACTACATTTCCTAATCATGTCGTAATTTTACACATAGCACGGTAATAGCGATACTAGCGCGCACAGACGAAAGCGGAACTATTTGTCACTTTTATCACGCAATTCTTAACTTTTCCATTTCGCTCACTCGTTCGATCGACAGACGTCAGATGATAAAGCTACTCTAGTTATAAATTGATGTTACGTTCTTATTTATAAATCAAACGTTCGAGATCTTTGCATTAAAACCTTTCATTTGAAACTAAACTCGATACACCGGTGAATAAAAATTACGTGTGAAATACGCCATGATGGCTTTAATATATGACGACACAAAGCCTACTGCGGAACGAATGCATCTACACGTCGACTGATGCGTCGGCAGATGGATCAGTAAACACAGATAAATTCCACAGATCGGCAGATTTGTGGGCAGACGCCTTGCATTCGCGCCGTCACCCTTTCGATCCACGTCGCAAAAACCAACAATAAACTGAACCTCTACTTAATTCGGTAAAACAAGATTGCTTTTGACTCGGCTGCCATTACGGTCAACTAAATAAGAACTATAAAAACGTTATCAATACGGAAACACGTCAAAAGAATTATATGTGTCCACTTTACAACGACCCCGTGTGGTTGTCGTGTTAGAATAGTGCCACTCCATGTCTTCCCTTGGATGTCGTAAGAGGCGACTAAGGGAATAAGGGCTTGTAGTATTGTTAGGCGATGGGCTTGCCACCTGTCACTAATACACTAGTAAACTTCTTGGCCTGATTGTGCAAAATATGGTTACAGAATTATCAACAAGTCTTTCTAGACTTGTTGGTATTTCTGTAGCTCTGCCTACCCCACTCTGGGAATGAAGGCGTGATGTTATGTATGTATGTGTGTACACCGACCATCGCGACTAAATACCACCATCTACATGTCGACGAATGCATCTGAAGATGCAATATACTGTCGTCGATATGTAAAGGAGGCAAGACAAAACCATCGACAACTCATTTGTCAAAACGTGATGCAGCTACGAGGGAACAGATGAACATACAAACAAAACATACTTACATGCATAGACTGCTAAAATCATAACCCTCCTTTTTGCTTCGCTGTAGTAAACACGAACAAGTTAATAGCGAACATGTATTAAAAAAAATATTATGCTTTCTGGTGCTATTAAAGAAAAAGATAATGTATACGCGAATTGTCGTGCTATTTTTTTATAAGATATGCAATTCAGACCCCCTGCTTATACTGCTCTATACGAAATCGACAACAGGGATGACGTCACAGCTATTGTTCCATTTTTGAAATATATGGACCTTATAAAGAAATTTGCATTTATTTCAGAAATTACTACTTTTAAGCCATCAATAAATTTAAATATTACCTACGTGAATAAAATGAGGATGCCGAAAAAACATCTAAACCTTAAGAGGATTGTGAAGCGAAGCCTAAATCGCGTAGCTGTCAAAAATAATCCACACAAATTTAGCTCCGGGCGATAACGTTTCTCACCCCTAAATCTAATCCGATTTCCACGATTTTTGAATATGTTTTAGATATTATTGAAAACTAGGTTTGTTCGTTTCCGCTTTTGTTTTCTTATTTTATTTTCATTCTAATAAATATTTTCTTGGAAAGGAAAAGGTACAGACATTGTTTTTCATAATATCTATAACGTTTTCGCATTTTGTATGGATTTTTTTTGCTTCACAGTCCTCTTAAAAGAAGTTATAAAATCTTATCAATTTTTGATTCTGTATAAAATCGTAATTAACGGGTCAACACTTAGTGTGTTGCATTTTATATCATTTTTTACATTTTCCCCTAAACCGTATCAATGAAACTCAATTCTGTTTTTCATGCATGTTCCCTATTGTCTTTAAAATGTCTCAGAGTACGGCGGTAAAGGTCGTTGGAGCATGCCCCTATGTAGTGTGTCGTGGGCGATATACACACGGGGTGCTTATCTCCATCTAGAATAGACGCGGGCGGTGTGATCCTAAACGAAGTACGAACTAGGTAAGCAGCGCGTTGCTGGGTTACTACTACAAGTACTTGTAAGGTGGAATAGGAGGAAAACTCAAGTAAAGGATCTGTTGCATGTAGATGTAACAAATCTATTTAGACCTATCTATGTAAAATTTGATTTAAGTTCCATATTGATTTTGAACACAACTAAGGTCAGGTGGGGCAAGTGTGGGGATAAGACAACCGGTGAAATTACAAGCACAGAGGCATTCCAACTTAGTCCTCGGGGTCGGCAACGCATTTGAGGTCTTATGATTATAGTCTTGACAATTCAAATGTCTATGGGTCTCAGATTTCACTTATCGTCAAGTGGCCTGAGTGCTCGTGTGCCTTCTCCTTAACATAAAATAGGGCACCAGTGGGGCAAGTGCGTCAAACCAAAAAGATCTCATGACATGACCACTCACGTGCTTTATGTTACCATAGTTGCAAGTTGGCTTATTTGCTTATTATTATGCTTATAAAAAAAACACGAGGACTCAAGTGGCTAAAGTATATGGTATGTCGGACGTACCCCGTTGGTGCGCTTGCCCCACCTGACCTTACCTATGTAAGGTCAGGTGGGGCAAGCGCACCAACGGGGTAAGTCCGACAATTCCTTTTCTAAGTTATTCACCTATTCAATCATTCTGTGGCAGTGGACTGTGGGTTATTCTTGGGTCTTTTGCGTGGAAATTAAGAACACAAACAGCAGGCTTTTCGTAAATTAAAGGTATTCTTTTGCATAACACGGCTCGTTACAGAGCTTGGAAGATAAGTAAAAATAAGAAGAATGAATAAAAGAAAGAGAATGAACGATTTGTTGGGGTTGCTAACAATCATCAGATGAGGGACCTGAGGAAATCTTAAAACATATACAAAGCTCTCGTAAATGGTCACAAATATAGCCTAACTTTAAAAAAAAATACGTCTATTCTAACCTAACGTATGTATTAATAGGTAAGCACAAAGACGTTCTTGCGAATTAAAAGTTTGTTCTCGTAAAATAAAACGATAGCATAACGTAATTGTATGTGTGTGTGTAAATATACAGCATGTAGCAAAATCCCCTTCATATTTATTTATTTATAAAAGAAAAACTTGACCAACTTACAATTACTACCAAATCGTTGGCCAAGGTAAAAAAAAACATACATACATTAACTTTAAAACTAATCATGTACATAATAAAATTATACAATACAAGTTTTGGCAGCGTTGTCATGAGTTTAAATATAATAATATTTTACTGACTAATGCGGAAACATATGAAAACATTCTGATGACAATACGTATATCGTAGTGGAAAGACATTAAAAAACCAAAATAAGTATGTCTCCAATGGGGAAAAAGCAATCATCCATAACGCATAATGTTTCCTTTTTGCGAATTGATATATTTTCCTGTTGCTTTGTTATATTTATCACACAACCTTGGAAATAAATGGGTTTGCGGTCTAAAGCGGTTTTTATTACATGCCGCATTTTCTGTTACGCGAAGATTTTTTGAAACCGACGTACGGTCGCTTTCGATGCAGCTAATTCTTTTGATGAAAGCTCAAAAGCGGAATTAAGAGTCCTAGTATTAAAAGGTTTCGCTACTCTACGCGTAGAGATTGGATTTAATTAAAACGCCGATTTTTAAGGCACCTAACATAAAAATAGTTAAAAGTTACATCTAAGTGCTCACACCGGGAGCCCGTAGTTTTTTATTTTTTTGTCATATTGTAATTGTTGACATAATTATTGACAGTCATATTTTGATATCGCTGAAACCGTAAACTGTAAACTTTTCTAAATTTCTAAAATAACGTGTAGATTAATTAATTATGTGTGATTTATAAAAATCCTGAAAAATAACATTTATGATTTGCGATTTATATGACACAACATTTTCATTATGACTAAAAACCTGCTCACAAGAAGCATTTCAAATTATAAAAAAAAACTTATAAAACGGACTATAGGGTATATTTTATGTCGACAGTAGGTATAATTTCAATGTGCAATTGAACGATAACAATATGATAACGATATGGTTAAAGGCATGTTACTTTGACTTGAATTGGTTAAGTTAGGGTAATCTCTTATAGTATATGTTAAACTCTTTTCCCCCTTTGCCTATTGCAATATAAAATAAGTAATTTCACAGATTTACTGCTTACACACACGCCATTGCAAACATCCTGTCGGCCATTTTGAATAATCCTTTAACTTTCCTGAATAAACGCTTGCCCAAAATCTGACCATGTTATGGGTTGCTTAAATAAATATGAAATGAAACTTTTGTATTTTTAGACGGTTTTTTTAACAGCGGCTAAAAATTTACACTAATAACGACTGTTTTGGTTAGGTTATGTACATACACGTGGCTTATGCGTGTTCACTTATGCAAAACCTCGCTCTACGAATTGGATAGCCAATCAGACTGTTTGAACAACCTGTATAACTCTGCATGTTGTACAATTGATCGTCTTTGTTAGGGTTCCGTAGTCCAACTAGGAACACTTATAGTTTCGCCAGCCTAGCTCAGAGACTCTTAGTACTAGAAAGCTGTAATTTGGCATGAATATACATACATATTAGTCACGAAAACAAAGTGCTAAAATTAAGTTGCCTTCGATATCCGCGATTGTTACTCATTAAATAAAACGATTTAAACGGATTTTAATCGCGTATATTATTTAACTCACATCCCTTTTTTTTTTTTAAATCTTCCCCTACCCGTAACGTAACGTAACGTACACCATAGTGGGGGATGTCATTGGATAGGTCTTTCAAAAATATTACGGGTTTTTAAAACAATGTTTCGATTAAGGGATCCGTTTATGAAATATTAAGCTTTAAAGCGCTAAATTTTGTTAGAGTCAAGTGTCTACAGCCAAAATTACAAATACTTAATTTAAAAGAAAAATGGTCACGACTAAGTAGACATCATTGGTTCTTGAGATACAGGCGATTAAAGTGTTTATACCTACTAAAATAACCTAAGACATGTCCTTTTCTCAATAACTCAAGATCACGCTAAAGAAAGGGACAAAACCACATAAGCGACGTCATTCAAGGTCTCTTTTCTAGCGTCAAAACATTGTTCGCCGTGCAATCTCCAGTGTCGTAATATAAGCTTCCTGGTGGCATCCTAGCTCCCAAATGGATGTACCCAATTGGACGCGGTTTTTTTTCTAAAGAAAGCTATTGTAATCGGAATGCTTCTAAAAGAACGTATATGAGCTTTAAAAGAAGGCATCGCCATTAACACGAAATATTCCATAGGGTCAAAGTGTATCTGAAAAGACCCCACCAAATAAGATAAGGGGTTGCCATTTTATTGGGGATTTTTACCCGACTGCAGCAAAGCCCAAAAGGAGGATTATGTGTTTGACCTGTTTGTATGTCCAACTCTATGTTCCCTCGTAGAGGCAGGATGGATGGACCGATTCCAACAAGCGAGGTGTCGCTAGATTCGTCTTAACGTCGCAAGTGTCTCTGGGTATTTGTGTCATACACACTCTTAAAAATAAAAGTTGTCTTTCCTGTGGTCAGTAGTTAAAAGCTTGTGTGCATATAAGTTTTGCTTTTATATGATAGGTCTAAAGCAGTCTGGACCCCGTTTATGCGGGAATGGGCTTAGTCAAAAAATTAGGCCTTAAAAATTTTACCTTATCCACAGGAAAGACGCTAACCTAAATCTGTGTATGATCCATTTACATTAAAACAAAACCAATATAAAGACATAAAAAAGGGTAACTAACATATATAGACGACATTATCAAAACATGCAGTCGGGTTTTAAAAACCAGCTTTTTGTTAGACTTGTTATCTGTTTAATAGTTAATCTAATTGCACAATTATTTTTTAAAAACATCAAAGAAGCAAATTAAAATTCATTAATTCATACAAATTAACATTCAATAATCATTGTACAAATGAATACGCAACATATAGCATACATGACACAGTTTAATAGCCTTTAACCTTCGTGTAGTCAACCTAACGGAAAAAGGTGGCCACTTTTCTCCGTTAAGTTGCTCACTCATAGTTCAGTTGTTGTTAAGTTATGTCACATGCTTTATAAATTGTGTATTGATTTGTACAACAGTAAAGTGCTCTTTGATTTTAACAAAATACTTTAGTTTATTAAAAAACACAATAAATGTAATGAGGCAACAGTTCGTAGAAATTTACTAGGTATACCAAAATGTGGTGCATAATCTATGCCACGCTCTGCTAACAATAATAACATGCAATGGCTTATAATGTTTGTTAGTAGAGAGTGTCATAATGTGCCCTAATAATGGGACATTATTGCTAATGAACGCTTAGGTAACCTTGTGTAAGTCAACTTTTCTTCGTTCCTAATTTATTTTACGCTATATTCTATTTATAAGCAACATGAAAAAAATTCGGGAACAGGTGTACTCCCCTCTAAAATTACATTATACCTTTAATTATATTCATCCCTGTATCTCAAAGCATTACCCAACGCTTCTCCCTAGCGTTAAATAAAAGAAAACCTCATTTAAAAACCATTTAATTTAAATAGAAAAATCCAATTCCATGAAATAAATTGAAAAACGCCAACTTGAAACAATTTCATTATTCTAAAGTGAATAATAAAACGATGTATTTTTCTGCACAAAGCAACATTTTCTTCTATGAGAGGAAGCGTAGCCCCGGGGAAGCAGTCTAAATAGAAAAAGACAGGTGATTTCTCTGTACTAACGGTAAGGTAGCAAGTTTTTCAGTTTTCTGAGTAAATCAAAGGAGGAGTGAGGTTGTATTAGTTTTTAAAAGAATAATAAGATGGCTAATTTGGCTTCGACTTTGCGTTAGCATAATTATTTAACATAACCGTGACAACTAATACACAAAGAGATCAATGCCGCTAGGCAACTGGGCCTCTATTCAACTGCGTTATAACGATATCGTGTTTGACGTGTTTTAGAATCGTTTATGTCACAGTCACCATTATTGTAAATGACATAAGAGTTATGAAAACGTTGACAATACGGAAACACGTCAAATACGATATCGTTATTACCGTGTGGAATCCCAGCCCTGGTATTCAATTGTGTTATTTAGGGCCCGGAATTTTGATTACGGCTTTTGAAAAGTTGTAGTGAGAGAACATCGCTGTTTTCGATATTATCGATATTAATATATAAATTTATTGTAAACATGTTTTTGATTAGAATGATATTTTAAAATGCTGTATATTGGCTATGTAAAAAACTGAAGGAAAACCAAATAATATTTTCTCTTTTACCGTATTAAAGGATAGGCAAACAATCGCTCAGGATACCTAACGTTAAGTGGTCTAAGCCCTCTGAGACCTATTTCTGAGAAGTATTTTCTCAAGTTGTAAAATATAATTATAGGTTTTCGTGATTATCACGCTACGCGACAATAAGTCATATAAATAAAGCAATTGAAACGGACTAAATTGACCGATATTTCGAGCTTTTTTCATCTGAAAAGTTTGAGGTTGTATTTAATAAAAACACATTATGTTAAAAAAAAATCTTTTGTCGACACCATCGATAAACATGGGCGTTCTCTCTCAACAACATATCAAAAGCCACACCCATTTAACTCCGGGCCCTAGATTTTTTACACTCTTTGACAGACAAATTTGTTAGTAAAAATTCAAAGCAATCCGCGTTAAATTAGAATATGGAGCATCAGCAATGCTCCATATCCTAATTTTAGTTAAAGAAACAAACTAGAATCTTTTTACGCGTATGTATTTCTTATATGAATTATTAAATATTATAAATACCATCCTACGTTACTTGTTAAGCCACAACAAAACTTAAAGAACGACAAATACTCAAATGTCAAGATTCGTATTACACCAAACTTTACCATTACTAAGAAGTTTAGGTGTAAATCGCATGCTAACATATCCTTTGTCTGTCCAGCCCATATGTCTAGACCCTATCCCAAATCCTTCTCGGTTGAGAGTGCTCTTAGACTGTGGAATTGACAGCCAACTGATATTTGAAAATGGCAAGCACTCCTACCTGTACATGTTTATTTTTATTATTATTTTATACACGTAGAAATCTATATCTTCTTTGGATATGTTAATCGTTTGAACTTGTCTACTTTTCTCTATCACCCAAAGGTTAGCTCGGGAAAGGGAAAAAGATATCACTTACAGGGAACAAATTCGCCTTTGCACATCCCTATTATGACAATATTGTATTTTGATTTGGTGTTTTGTACATACAAACATCATCAAATTCTACCTAACTATCTAACCCACGTAAAAAAGTTAATTTCACGAAAACAACGTTACTTAAAATACTGCCAACAGAATTCCTACCTCATCCAACGAAGCCGCAAACTACACAAAACCCGAGCAAGTTAAAAGAGAGTGTGGTGCAATGCGAGCGCTCGCGCGCTAGGCGCTGCACTAGCCCAATCCGAAGCTAAGTGGATTAGTTATGAATACTTCACGCCCGACAAAGTTGTCTGACATGAACGTAAGATAGCTAAAGAGTTTATATATTCTTAGTTATACGAGGAAAATACTGACAGAGTTGCTCGTATGAAATTAATAAAAAATAAATCATCCAGTAGTGGTAGGACCCTGTGCAGGGTCCGACTCGATCGCTACCACCATTTTACTTAGGTGCCGTTTGTGTTACTGAATAAATGCTTTTTCTTTCTTTCTTTCTTATCCATTAAACTACCGCAAAACAGCAATGTTCGCATTGTTGTGTTCTGTACCGGTGAAATTACTAGCATAGAGGCATTTTATCTTAGTCCTCAGGGTTGGCAACGCATTTGAGGTCATAGGATTGCAGTCTCAAGATTATAGTCTTGAGAATTGGAATGTCTATGGGTCTCAAATTCCACTTACCATCAGGTGGCCTGAGTGCTCTTGTGCCACCTCCTCTATAAGTAATAAAAACACGAATGATTTACGTTGTTAAATCGAATGTTATTTTATTTGTAGTTTTTTTGCTTTATTGACAGGTATAAAGATCAGGATTTCTGCAAATAAATGAGAATTCAACCAAAATTGCTTGATGTGAATTTAAATTCACGGAATGAAGGGGATTACCGACATACGTCACATTATATTGTATCATATAGTATTGTATCGTACACTGTGAAATGTCTCCCGGTATTTCCCTGTTTGTCACTGGAGCACACATAAACGGCTGGATTAAGATAAAATAAGGGACATATATACAAAGTTGCGAAGCTCTTTTTTCTTAGAATTAAAACGAGTGAAACCGAT
The DNA here is from genome assembly GCA_949316455.1 of Acleris holmiana. Classification (NCBI taxonomy): domain Eukaryota; kingdom Metazoa; phylum Arthropoda; class Insecta; order Lepidoptera; family Tortricidae; genus Acleris; species Acleris holmiana. Next base: position 1,513,070 of record OX438771.1, on the reverse strand, counting down.
TCCTATTTTTAAATCTTTTAAAAGTGTACCTTTTATTTTCGTTCTATAATATAACATTGATACTCACGCTCTTTGTTATGAATCTTATCTATCTATTTATTTATGTTTATATTTTAATTATTTAAGTGGGTATATTTCTTATTTATTTGTTTGTTTGGGGTTTTTTTATTCCATTTATCATTTATGTTTGCACCGCCTACCAATTTTTTTACGTTTCTCTTTTAACTTCTCTTCTTTGTAAGGTTGTCTGGAAGAGATCGCTATTTAGCGATAAGACCGCCTGTTGACTCTCTTTATAACATTTTATTTGTATTTACTTTCCATGTTGTAACTGTATAACTGTGTGTTAAATAATGAATATTTGTATTGTATTGTACAATTTGTAAATAAATCCAAACCTACTACCTACCTGTAAATATATCATTCGATTCGATGTATTGCGGCACTTTGATATAGTTCCATAGAAGCCCAGGAATCAAATTAGTTAACTGCACAATCTAGGTAAATATGTTTCATATTCTACCTCGCCACTTGCGAGTGCCTTTGGGATAACGATCATAATGTTGACCAATTTCATGTTTATTTATCTTATGTGTATCAATACAGTTTTAATTACTACATATAAAGTGTATCATTATATTTCAACATCATTAAAACAATTTCAAAGAGCTCTCAGGTTGATTTTAATTATTTCAAGCTCCGAGAAATTGATATGTAGCTCACATTTCAAGCCAATATGAAATGGAATTCACTGAATTTCATTTAATTATTTCTATGACTAACATTTTCTAGTTTTTAGGCAAATGGAAAAGTCGTGTTTATTAAATAAGTTCACGTGACATCCACCGTGCCCCAATAAGTTGATTTAAATAACTGTAGAGATAATGGAGTGAATTGAAGAAATTATTTTTCTCGCAAAACTTCAAATTCGAGAATTCTTATAGGGATCTAACGAATTTAAACACAATTGGCCTAATTTAACTTGAAGCCTTGACTACTGTGTTTGTAATCTTCACGAGCACCCTGCGACTCTAGATGACGCTGCAGAGTTACGTCAATATGTTCATCGTCATCATCATCAATATATCCGCCAAAAGACGTCCACTGCTGGATAATGTAAGGTCTTCCCCCATTAACGCCGAGCACGCGCCGTCATGGATTCCAATTGTAAACCGATTAACAATCGCACTTTTAGAATTACAGTGACCTAATTCAAACATTTTCAGCTTTCGATTTCGACTCATAAATTTAGTACTATAGAGACCTAAGTCGAAATTCAAAATATGTGGATTAGGTCACTATAATTCTAAAGGTGCGCATATATATTTTTATTCGAAAGAGTAGGCATACTCTTGAAGTAGTCTCACTGTCACAAAGTCATTATATGATAAATAAATAATAATAAATAAAATCAGGGGACAGTCTCAAACAACTCGTACTAGACAACGATAAACATACTTATATAGAGAAATACATACTTATATACATAGATAATATCCAAGACTCAGGAACAAATATTCGCGCTCATCACACAAATATCTACCCTTACCGGGATTTGAACCCAGGACCGCTGGCTTCAGAGGCAGGGTCACTCCCAACTAGGCCAACGTGTCGTCATATTGATTGATGATGGGATATTGGAGCAGTCGAGGGAACTCCTCAATTATTATAGGCATATTTATAGCTATTTCTTCTCGCGCTTATCACACAAATATCTGCTCTTACCAGGATTTGAACCCGAGACAGCCAGCTACATAGGCAGGATCACTACCAACCAGGCCAACGTGTCGTCTAAAAGGTGTTATTTATTGCGTTTCTGGAGGCAGTTTTTTGTTTAATAAAATATTTATTTAGTTACTTTAGTTAATTTTATATACTCACGCCATTAGTAAAGATTGGACAGTACTCCGAGTAACATTTCTGGAATAACGTATTGTAATTACATCGCAGAAATATGCAAGTTGACGCGGAGTGTCTAGTAGTACTATTTGAATTAATTATTCTAAGAGTAAAATCCTAGTGCAGTAAAGAAAAGTTTAAAGTCCAAAATCTGAACAACCGTATTAAATCCTAAGAACAGCTTGATTAAGAAACGGAAACTAATAACGTTACCAAAGTAATAACAATAACAGATCACGTCACCATCTCGCTCACACGGATCTCGCTGCACGGATTATCCAACAGAGAAGGCACTAAAGAGTGCGCTCACCCGAGACTAGTACGTTAGCGTCAGGGATTTCTTATAGGTATCCTATTTTCAGCTACGTGTAGTGGTAAGTGCCTAGCCACTGTATTGTACATTCAGCCGCAGAAATAGCTACGCAACCAAAGAGGTTAAAATGATCTGCTCTCGACTGCGAGAGAATACTTCATTTCTAGATCATTTCGAACACGTTATTCTTAGCTATGTGATGATGACTGTACCTTGTACTAGCCACTGTACTTGCGAAGTATATTGTTACTATCATAGTGTATAATCAGGCAACGTGGTGCAATAAGTAACGTTTCCAAAAATTCATCTTTCAAAAGGACCTTTTGACAGAGTCACGAGCTATAAAATACATATATATTTGTTGGTCAATTTGAACCTTGGTAAATTAGCAACCAAACACTACAATTTACAACAAAATTGGTTAAGTGTTTTCGAAGTTACTCACTGGTTTAAGAAGTTACATTTGTAAGCAGTTGTATTAACTAAAGAAGAGTGGGCGAGTTTTGGTGCCGGTGAGTGTATTTGACACTAGTTCTCGTTTGACGTCATTTGACACTGAGTAGTTCCCGTGGCATCATGTCAGGCCCCCTGGGTTCAATTATAGGGCTGGGATTCTACAAAGGTATGGTATTGTCGCCGTTTTGATAACTCTTATGTCATTTACAATAATGGCGACTGTGACATAAACGATTCTAAAACATGTCAAACGCGATATCGTTATAACGTGGTAGAATAGAGGCCCTGGTAAAGGGAGATATTTGTTTGATGACCGCGAGTATTTGTTCTGAGTTTTTTTTATGTTAAGAGAAGGCACACGAGCATTCAAGCCACCTGATGGTAAGTGGAATCTGAGACCCATAGACATTTGAATTATCATTACTATAATCCTTAGACCTCAAATGCGATGCCAACCCTGAGGACTAAGATGGAATGTCTCTATGCTAGGAATTTCACCGGTTGTCTTATCCCCACACCGGAACACAGCAATGTGAACACTGTTGCTTGCCGGGTGGTTAATGGATAAGATGGTGGTAGCAATCCGGACAGACCCTGCACAGGGTGCTACCACCACTAAATACTAGATGCTTTTAGATGCTTTCTATGTATTTAATGTCTATCTCTATATAAATATGTTTATCGTTTCCCAGTACTATAGTACAACCCTAGAATTCCGGACTTGCTAGATTTGTGTAAGATTCTCTCTGATATTTATTTATATATTTAACAAATCCCAACAGTAACAAACTGCGAAACGTATTAAGGAACAAAGGAACACATAAAGAAAAGAAAAAGAAGCGATATGTGCAGTACCAATTGTTGCGAAGCGGTCCCTTGGTCCCTACTCAGCATGTGTTGGTTGTGAAGCCAATGCTGGCCTCCCGTTGGGACCGCGGAGTATAAAGACAAGAATTGTACAAATACAGGGCCTCTATTTTACTTTCTCTATTTTAATAGCTCTTATTTACTTGGCAGTAATGGCGGTTGAGTTAAAAACAATACCATGACACATCAAAGGCAAAATTGTTACACCGAGTTGAATACAGGCCCTGTTATAGTCCCTGTTCGTCTTGTTTTCTTAATTAGCTTAAAGGCTGCACCAGAGATGTGCGAGGTAGGTAAGCGGTGCGAGGATGCGAAGCGAGAATGAGTAGCGGTCTTTAGGTATTACTGATTGTTATTTTTGACGACACGCTAGCCTAGTTGGTAGTGACCCTGCCTTCGAAGCTAGGGGTCCTGGGTTCGAATCCCGGTAAGGGCAGATATTTGTGTGATGAGCACGAGTATTTGTTCTTGAGTCTTGGACGTTTTCTATGTACATACATACATACATAAATCACGCCTGTTTCCCAGAGAGGTAGGCAGAGACCACTTCTTTCCACCTGCTACGATCCTGACAAAGCTCTTTCGCTTCTTCCACATTCATACATCGAGTCATGCATGCAGTCGGTTTCGGGTACTTAAGATTCGGCCCTTTTCCAGTATTTCCCCGATTTGATTCAAAAAAGTACGCCTAGGGCGCCCCCTTACGACCCTTCCACTCACTTTAGCACTGTAAATTTCTTTCGTCAATCTTTTTTCACCCATCCTTACCAAATGACCGAACCATCGAAGCATGCCCTTTTCAATTTTAGTCACTACATCTTCTTTCAGACCACACTTCTCTCTGATGTTTTCATTCCTTACTCTATCACACAGTTTCACACCACACATACTACGCAAAGAGCGCATTTCTACTGCATTTATGCAACTTTCATGCTTATCCTGCCACACCCAACATTCACTACCATACATCAGAGTAGGGGCCAACACTCCATTGTAAACAGCCAGTCGGGCTTTTTGTGAAACGCCCCTTCTGCTCACAAAGGAGTGCAGGGCTCCATTTATCTGATTTCCTGCATTCACCCTCCTCTCAATATCCTTATTTTTCTATGTATTTTCTATGTATTTAAGTATATATTTGTCTAAGTAAATAAGTTTATCGTTGTACACATAGTACAAGCCTAGAGCTTAGTTTGGGACTAGGTCAATTTGTGTGACATTATCCTGTAATCTTTATTTAGCCAGCGGCTTCGCCCCGCTGCAAATTTGTGACTTTCCCAGAGATTATTCGAATTTTCCTCGCCGTAAAAACCATCCCTGGACTTCAACGAACATTTAAAAAAAGAATTGGTAAAATTGGTCCAGGCGTTGTTGAGTTATGCGCTTACCAACATATTATGCGATTCATATTTTATATTACAGATTATTTAATTACATAGCCAAATGCCGCCTTGCAGCACATTCCTCGCAACATATTCCTCGCAACACATTCCTCGCACACATCATTCACTTGTTTTGTATGTACAAAACCCATCCTCCCCTGATTTGTTTCCACCAGAGGTGAGCCGAGCGAAGATAGGTAAATGAAGTGTTCCTATTGATTCATGACAGACACATCCCTCGCAACGCATCCTCGCATATCTCTGGTGGAAACGCAGCCTAAAGATAACTGTGATAGGAACAGGATAAATACGAGCTTTTCCGAACTAATACTATGGTGTATCGTTACACTTGAAGACACGTTAGCCTAGTTGCTAACGACCCTGACCCTCGAATCCAGTTAGAGCAGATATTTGTGTGATGAGCGCGAGTATTTGTTTCCGACTCTTGAATGTTTACCACGTACATAGCTCGTTTCAACCAAATCTTTCTCCCTAACGTCTAGATGACCTCTATAATCTTTCAAGTAATTCATGTCATCATCCTTCACACTAGTTCACACTGTCGCTGTCACTCGTCACTCCGTGCGTCATTCACGCGTTTCATTCACTCATTCGTACATGTATTACTAACTTACTACCAAGCAACCACTGAATGTATTAGTAATAGTTTACTGGAATAATATACCTATCAAGTATTCATACTACCTGGTCCTTAAAAAGAAACATCGTCCTAAATACATTACAGACCATTGAGCCCAACCCAATATACATACGTCAATACTCTTGATGCGGGTTGGTAGCGTCAGCAACGTTATTTATGGAAATTTAGTTGGGAAATGTTGCTGACGGCACAGTATATGGGACAATAGGGGCCCTTTGGTAGTCAGCAGAAACAGCAGGTAACTGTGGGGTATTCCTTCTCGAAGCAAAGGCGAGAATGCCTTATCGAACTGCTACCACTTGAACCTTCACAAGGTATACTCTGATGTGATCGAGCGGGAATAATTATGGCATATTATTTTATGGCAAAGAGAAGATGCACGAGTTCGTAGGACACCTGATGAGAACTGGGATTTGAGACCGGTAGACATTTGCATTCTCAAGACAACAATCTTAAGACTACTATGTCAAGACTGCAAATACACCAACCAAAACGGTTGATTTATCCCCGCGCAATAAGTTTATAATTTTATATGAAACTAGCTACCGTCAGCGGCTTCGCCCTTCTGCAAGGTTTTGATATTCCCGTTGGAATTTACATTTTTTTTGACGATAACGAACATAAAAAAAAAAATACTGTCGATATCGGTCCAGCCGTTCATTCATGCTGCCGTGACCAAGGAAAATAGAGATTCATTTTTATATATACCGGGTGTTGCCTATAATAGGAGCAATAAATTGAGGGATCGCTTCTACTCTATAAACGTAACAAAATTTGTTCCACAAAAAAAAAACACATTAGCACAATGGTTAAAGATTACTATAGACAGAGGTGGAGACCTGGAGGTGAGGCCTTTAATCAGCAGTGGGATACTTTTAACTGATATTATAGGATTGTTGATCGGGCCGCCACCTTCCCGAACACATGGTTGAGGGAGGCGCTGGCTGAGATACGCGTCATACTCGTGGACGGGTGCTGTTTGTCCAGTTAGTTATTTTAGTAATCTTTCCTGACGTAGAGACCTCGTCGTTTTGTTCTCCTAGTCATTATTTTTAATTTATTGTTATTGATCTTTCATTTGTAATTACTTTATTTGTGCTAGTATTAATAATAATTAATGATTACTTTGTAATGTAACTAACTCCTCAACTAACTCCTCTACTAAGACCTCAACGACCGCGGCAGCGTGTAAAATATTTGACTGCATTGTTACTGGTCTGGATGACAGATACAAGGTGGCGGGTATTTTATGCGACTTGTCCAAGGCCTTTGATGTGATCGATCATGGAATGCTTCTGGACAAGTTGCATCACTACGGCATCAGTGATGTCAGCCACTGTCTACTCACGTCGTTCCTGTCCGGCCGTCAACAGGCAGTTAAGTTGTCCGCAAACGGCAAAAGAATGCAGTCTACGAGCGGAAGTGTGGGTCTTGGGATCCCTCAAGGATCGGCATTAGGGAACACACTGTTCTTGATTTACGTAAATGACCTTCCGACAGCCATTACAGCTGGCCTTTCGGTGCTCTTTGCGGACGACACGACTGTCGTGATTAGTGCGCGCACGTACGAACAGCTTGGGGAGAATATTAATGGCGCGTGCCAACAGTTGCAGGCGTGGTTTTCGGCAAACGGTTTGATCTTGAACTTGTCGAAATCCAACACCATGGTTTTCTCAGGCCGAAGTGTATCCCTTCCTCCGTGCGTAGCAAACGGTCCGATGCCAATATGCAATGAGTGTAGGTTCCTGGGCTTCACACTTGACTCTAATCTTAACTGGAAGTGCCATGTCGACAAATTACACAATTTGCACACAGACTGAGTGGTGCAGTCTTTGCGTTACGTAAACTGGGAAGGCTTATTGCAAATGATGCATTAAAACAGGTGTACTTTGCTCATTTTCACTCCCTGATGTCGTACGGTACGCTCCTATGGGGAAACTCCACGGATGCCAACAGGATACTTATTATGCAAAAGCGTGCCTTACGCACGTTAGCCGGGGTGAAACCTAGGCACTCTTGCAGGGGCCTTTTCGTAACGTACCGCATATTGACGCACTACTCGGTTTACTTATTTCAAACAATAATGTTCGTCAGAAATAATATTTCATCCTTCGCACGAGTCAATATTCCTGGCAAGGAGCTCCGCCACACCGGGCGTTTGAGAACAGTTCCCCGTCGCATGGCACTTGCGGCTAAGAACCCGCGTGTCATCGGTCCCACGTTCTATGAGCGTCTACCCGCTAAACTTAAAAATGTAACATCCGACGAAGCATTCAAACATCAGCTGAGAAACCTTTTATTGGGTAATCCATAGTAGGTACTCTGTCGACGAATATATGCAACTTAAATTGTAAAATTATTATTGATATTTGACCTTTATTAGTTTTGTGTATTGACATCGGAAACTGACCATTTATTACTTGTTTATCATTGTTGTTTTTGATTATTTGAGTGTTATTATATTATTGTATTATTTTAATATTATTTTATCATTTTGTATTAATGTTTTGTTGACGATATCAATGTAATTTCGTATTTTTTGACATGCAATGCAATCTATATTGTAACATTACATTGTTAAATAAATAAACTAAACTAAACTAACCTAAACTAACTTTTAAGTAATATTGTATTTTATATTTGATAAAAATGACCTGCTGCTGGAGTTTCTTGCGGCGCTTCTTCCCTGCATTGATGGTCTTGTCTGAAGCGCTAGTAAATTCATTGCATATTGTCGATGCGTCAAAGAGCCCTATTAGGCCTATTTACTGAATAAATGATTGAATTAGAATTTGATATTGACGTGTTGCACATACGAGCCAGCGATACGAACAGCGATATCCTCGAAGATTGACTTTGTTCATGGCCTCCATTCAAGACGGTAGAATCACATTGTCTTTGACGTATTATGGTATTGAAGCAATGTGCTATCAAAACGTTGTCAATCCGAAAAGGACGCTAAATTCAATATGTTTTTACCCCAGGGCCTCTATTCTACTAGATAATAATAATAATAATAATAATAATATCACGGGACAATGTCACACAAATTGACCTAGTCCCAAATTAAGCCCTAAAATAGGCTTGTGCTATGGGTACTAGACAACGATAAACTTACTTATATAGAGAAATATATACTTAAATACATAGAAAACATCCAAGACTCAGGAACAAATACTCGTGCTCATCACACAAATATTTGCCCTTACCGGGATTTGAACCCAGGACCCCTAGCTTCGAAGGCAGGGTCACTCCCAACTAGGCTAGCGTGTCGTAGATTGTGTGTGTAGATTTAAACTATACTCATTGCCTTTGACGTGTTTCCGTCTTGTCAACGTTTTGATTACTCTTATGTACTTGACAGTAACGGTGGCTGAATTAAAAACAATACCAAAACACGTGGAAGGCAATATCGTTTTAACCAATTATAATATAGGCCCAGGGCTGGGATTCTACAAGGTAATAACGATATCGCTTTTGACCTGTTTCCGTGTTGTCAACGTTTTGATAATGGCGACTGTGACATGAAGGATTCTTAAACGTGTCAAACACGATATCGTCTTAACGCACCTGAATAGAGGCCCAGTTCAACCTATCGTTTTTTTCTTGGCTGCGTTACTGAATAACCGAGTACTTGTTTCGATCCCCGTGGCATTGTTTTAAATTCACGCTGAGCCGCGGGTTTTTTCCCCAAAATGTCAGTTTACATAATTAAAAGGTTTGTGAATGAAAAATTTGGAGTTAGCCTTTGTTTTTATTATTGGAAGAGGGTTGTCCTTGGCTTCACTTTATTTTACTTCTTGTTTTTTAGCTTTTATTTGAGATATTTTCGTGAAATTTTCCTGCTGTTTGGAAACTCCTGTTTTTTAATCCAGATTAAAAATGGAAAGTGTTAAAGGCTAAACGCCTTTTTTGTCTTATTAAATCAGTTTTAATTTTGTCTACGTCATAGCACCCGATATAATGGATTATTGCATGTTTTAGCTTATTTTATTGGGTTCCCTGTATTTGGCATTTAGGTAGTCTGAAATTGTTTTAGCATGACAGACTTGGCGCAATCAGTTTTCGCCGAAAAGTGATATGACAGAAACCTTATTTGGCATAATTTGTAACATCTCGAAAATGAGTTCTAAGACCAACGTAATTGTGCATACTCAAACTTTGCGAATTTAGATTCTGCGATTACAGTTTATGCGCAAAGCCTGAGGCTTACATAAAGATTATGCCACAAAGAATTAAGAGGCCGTACACAAAATTTTGCCGGTTTTGCTTTTTGTGATTTTACAGTTAAAATACTGCTTTTTATAAGTGTTATTGCACATCAGGAAGTACCATTTCAGTTAAGATCGAATAAATGAGTCACGAATGAATGAGCTACTGCGAGATTTAGGTTGTTTTAAAACGTTATATATTGCTATGTTTTTTATATATTTTTGGAGTTTTTCTTAAGGTAATGAATTGGTTTTGAACTGAACTTTATTACTATTGTTTTAATTTTATGAATGAAAGTTTTAAGTAGCTCATTTTCTAAAAAACTTTACCAAGTTAATGTTTTTTTACACAAAAAATATATATAGAGGTGGTAAAAAGATATTCATACATTTTTTAGACGACATTTACAGCAATAAATTATTATTCTTTAATACCATTCACACGTCAAAACGATTCGTGAATATGCGATATTCTAAACCACTTATAGCACAATTCACAAAACAGTCGCTGGTCGTTTAAAATCGAAAATATCTTTCGTATTGCGCATTAAAATTTGTAGAAGTAAAGTATTTCAACGGTAAAATCACGTCTGTAAAATCAGGTAAATCAGCGAAATCAGCAAAATTTCGTATACGGCCTCTTAATACTTGCAAAATAGAGAACATGCATGTAAATCAGCATTGAGTTTCATTGATACGATTTAGGAGAAAATTAAAGAAAAAAGACATATTAAACGCAACACACTAAGTTTTGACCCGTGTTAAAATTTTAAAACTTCTTTTAATGTTTAGATTGTTTTTTCGGCATCTTCCTTTTATTTACGTAATATTTTAATTCGACTGCTAAACATCTTAGCCTGATTGTGCAAAATGTGGTTACAGAATTATCAACAAGCTGTTTAGAGTTGTTGGCAATTCTGTAGCTCTGCCTACCCCACTCTGGGAATAAAGGCGTGAGTTTATGTATGTATGTATTTTAATTTGACGATATTGGCTTAAACATGGTAATATATATATGAAATAAATGCAAATTACTTTATAAGGTCCTTATATTTTAAACATGAAACAACAGCTGTGACGTTATTCCTGTCGTCAATTTTATATAGTGTTTTGCAGGGGGCACAGAATAAGTAATAGTACACGTCAGAGGGTACACACTTACACTTTATGAATAAATTACTCCACAATTATTTCTCGTATACAGTTTATCTGTTTATTTCTCTCTTTCATAGCACTTTCCAGTGAGCGTATGCCAAAACAGGGTGAACCAGGGTGGGGCATAAAGACCTTCCCACTTTCGTCCATAGATAATGCAACAAATAGTCTGCCAGTAACAGAAGTTATAAACCACTAAAGTGTCATTCTATGGAACTTGCTAACTATGTAAACAAGCCGCCATACTAAAATTGACATTAGATGTCAATTTCAATATATTGTTTGTTTACATAGTTAGCAAGTTCCATAGAATTACAGTATACATGGAGAGATGCGTTCTTAAAATACTTCAGCTATAATCGTTTTGAAACCTGACAACCGCCAACTTTTAATCATGAATTTTAATCTAGTCACAATCCAATTTTAATCAAACTGCCGATTGGATAACGGAAAGTTTCTCAAGCAAATTTAATCCAAGTTAATGCCCATTATTGCGATAAATCCTTTAGCCTACTTAGTATTAAGTATCTTTTACTTGAAACTTGTAAAATCCAATAAAGTTTGAAGTTAAGACTGATCTCAATCTTAAATAGTCGGTTAAATAGGTCAAGATTTCTTAAGAGTAAAATTTATTTTACTTTGCAGCCCTTGTGTTGAACAATTGTATTGCAAAATTTGATTAATATCTGTTTCTAACAATTTACATTTATTTTGTTTGAAACTAAACCAAAGAAATACAATGCGAAATCAAAAGGTCTTGTATCACTCTCTCTTACACACTCGAAGGGTGCGAACACACAGACGAGTAAAATACATTGACATTGCGTAAATAAAAGAAGGGGTCATACTAATAACATGGCGTCAATTTTGCACGTACGGTGTGTTCTTTCCCTTATAGGAGGCGAACTGTACATCGATATATTACTGCCAATTTTACGCTTAGCTCTACAGTTTGGGTAAACTACATAATTCTGAATGAAACGAAATGTCAAATTTTATAATTCCGAACGCATTTTGAGGGTTCCGATGTCAAACTAGGAACCCTTATAGTTTCGCCATATCCGCTGTCCTCATTCACTCAGAGACTCTTTCAATATAATATCGTTTTATCTGTCCATCGATTGAATTTCATAAGTCATAACATTAAACTCAGCTTCAACAGATCTCTGACATGTCTTACAAATATAATCTCACACTATCCAACAGAAAACGAACCTTGGTAACATAGGTATAAAGTTCATAAAGTATCCACGCGCTAATACCCGCTTATGAGCGGATAATACAACGACGTCACTAACTTCGCAGCGCGTTAAGAATGTGGTGAGTCAGCCCCCCTTACCCCTCCTGCACCACTGCATAGGATCACATGGCTAGGTACCGTTATAATGGTAGGGTTGTCAAACCTTTATTAATAAATTACTACCAGCACGATCTTTCTACTTCTACCATACATAACATCACGCCTTCATTCCCAGAGTGGGGTAGGCAGAGTTACAGAAATACCAACAACTCTAAAGACAACCACATTTTGCACAAGTAGGCTGAGATGTTTACTAGTGTATTAGTGACAGGTTGCAAGCCCATCGCCTAATAATACTACAAGCCTTTATTCCCTTAGTCGCCTCTTACGACATCCACGGGACGACATGGAGTGGCACTATTCTAAACCGGAAACGACACGGGGTGGGGGGGGAGAAGGGGGGTTACTTCTATCAAGTATTGTTAAAAAATAAAAATCGCGGTCATGTGTGATTCGGACACCGCACAGTAAATATTATTAGATTACATTTTGAATTCATTTGAATCGAATCAGTGCGAGCCCATCTCACACTTAAACATTTTTTTATGTTTTTTGTTTTTCTTTAGGGTCTCCAACCATACCATTGGTGCTTTTATGTTTTACCATTTTTTACGCTACAACAAAAATAAAAATACATACATACATACATACATACATACATAACGTCACGCCTTTATTCCCAGAGTGGAGTAGGTGGAGCTATAGAAATATCAACAACTCTAAAAAGACTTGTTTATAGTTATAGGTTGTTTTTAAAAGTTATCCAATGATAACTCACTCGTTGTTATTATGTAAAAAAACCCTTACGTGTAAAGCAAAACTACGCTTTGCCTTCGCTTTAGATGTGTGGTTTTTAGGGTTCCGTTTCCAAAGAGTGTCAAACGAAACCCTCTTACTAATTCTACGCTGTCTGTCGGTCCATCGTAGCTTTAAAAAGCTGTATCTTTTGAACGGCGGATTTAAGTACTAACAAGTAAAAAAAAAAGGATGCCGCGACTTAGGTAATAAAGGCTTGTAGTACTGTTAGGCGATGGGCTTGCAACCTGTCACTAATTCACTGGTAAACATCTTAGCCTGACTATGCAAAATGTGGTTACAGAATTATCAACAACTTTAGAGTTGTTGGTATTCTGTTGCTCTGCCTACCCCACTCTGGGAATAAAGGCGTTACATTATGTATGTGTATGTATATGTCACATAGTGCGCCATAAGTAAATAAATAATTCAGGGTGCAATCTCACACAAAGTGACCTAGTCCCAAACTAAGCTCTAGGCTTGTATTATGCGTGGGGTGTCTATCATTTAATCGAATTTCATTTCATCGAACTCTATTTTCTGCTGAAACCATAATGTTTACAGGGTATTTTAAACATCTAACCTAACCTAACCTACGCAATTAGTGTTTAAGATACCCTGAAAACATTATGGTTTCTGCAGTAAATAGCGTTCGATGAAGTGAAATTCTATAAAGTGATGAGTTACCATTATGGTTACTAGACAAACAAATACTTAAACACATAGAAAACATCCACTACTCAGGAGCAAATATTCGAACTCATCACACAAATATCTGCGATTACCGGGATTTGATTTGAACCCAGGACAGGCTTTGGAGTCAGGGTCACTCCAACTAGGCCAAACGTTTCGTTTCTGTTCAGAAGTATTAGAAATATCTCGACCAATATTTGCTTGCAGTCCAGACCCTATCCAAATCCATTTCTATCCATTTCTATTCTACTGGGTTGAAACGAGATTGCGTTTGACGCGTTTTAGTATTGTTTAAAACCCGGCCGCGATTACTGCCAAGTAAATAAGAATTATCAAAACGTTGACAATACCGAAACACGTCAAAGGCCGTGTTTTACCGTGTAGAATCTCAGCCCTGACAATCTATCGCTTTAGAGGTTTTTTTCGATTCGAATGGCGTGGCAATGGCTAGTTTTCGAAAAACGTTAGTGCTATGAATAGACCAGTTTGGTAGCTGGAGGTTCTTAGGCATGGGTAAAAATAATTTTGAATTAGAACTATGTCCATACTTCTTCTCTACCATAATGACTGTCTTAGACAAAAATTAAACTTGTTTAATTTGTTTATTTCATGCACGGGTCATACATAGATTTAGTTTAGCGTCTTTCCTGTGGACACACCAGAAGTTAACGTTTTTAAGGCCTAATTTTCTGGCTAAGCCTATTCCTGCATAAACGGCTTCATGACTGCTTCAGACCTATCATATAAAAACAAAACTTATATGCACATGCTTTTAACTATTGACCACAGGAAAGACAACTTTTGTTTTTAAGAGTGTGTATAACCCGCACTGGCCTGCACCTTGAACCATTAAAAAAAGTTAAATTGTAAGTTTGAATCATTGCGAAATAGCAACCATAGTGTTTCTGTTCTTCTGATAGCGGATTCTGCTTCTGATGACAACGGAATGCAAAATATTTTTTTTTACTTTTTTGTCTAAAAAAATATATATAAAACAAATTGAAAAGAAAAACATGACACCCTGCCCTGCCTACCTGTGCAAAATGAGGTTACTGAATTATCGACAAGTCTTTATAGAGTTGTTGGTATTTCTGTAGCTCTGCCTACCGCACTCTGGGAATGAAGGCGTGACGTTATCTATGTACGTAAAGAAAAACTTAGAGTATCGATATCGACATCATAAATAATTGTACTAAGAACGTTTAGCTACCAAAGTGCTCCTATGATAAGGGGGTGTAGATGCATCTTCCAGTCCCCTGCCACCCCTACGCCTACATGAATGCTTTAGCTACATTTATAACATCAGCTGGATTCTTGTAATATGCTTGCTTGCAGCGACCTCACAAGATCAAAAGGGTAGATTGTTGTTGAAGTGTAAAATGTACTAAGGTTTATAACTCACATGAATGTTTTAAGAAATTCACTAAGCGGTAATATAACTAGAATAGAGGTATTGTTATTCCCTTGGAAACTTTAAAATTTTCCGAGATAAAATGTCCATGTGTTATTTCAAGCTTAGCTTAGGACTAGGTCAATTTGTGTGACATTGTCCTGTGATTAATTAATTTATTATTTTTTACAGAATAGGAATGTACAAAGCCTAACTTATCCCTTCCAGAATCTCTTTCAGCTAAACTTTGGGTGAAATACGCTATCGTATAAAGTTCAAAATACATAATGGTCATAATATAGTATAATAGGAGAGCTGCGCTGAGCGAATCCAGGAATTCTATTGGTGGATTTTGTCCTCGCACACCGCTCCAATACCTCGCACAGCCCTGGTGAAAACGCAGCCTAACGCTCGCAAATCACTGCGGAAGCACTAAATTTTATCAGTAATGCGGTCCAAGAGCTAAGAAAAATTAAAGATCGCTTCGATAGCGGGTAATGAAGTCTACTTAAAAAAAAGCATCACTTGGTGGCTTCTTATTTGTGGTAAGAGGTACTCAAGGCATTTTGATGTTTTTTATGTACTTTTTTTTTCTAAGTAATACAATATCGTCAGTACCCTTAGTAGCAGCCTGCAGCTTAGGTAGTTTGGGACTAGGTCAACTTGTGTGAGATTGTCCCCGACATTTATATATTTATATACATTATAATATAAAAGTAAAATAACAGAACTAAAATATAATATAATATTAACGCAATAAATAAAGCTCCGGATAATACCACAATGGACCTTAATAGAACCATGTCACAATGACAGCGTCAAGAGCCAAGCAAGAATGAACTTTGAAATTAATAACTGATGTTCTTCGAGAGGGTTCCAAAGTGGCCTACCCTAATCGATCGCTCAACGTCATTAATTACCGTCACAGACAGCTATCGCTATCGATTATAACAAAAAATGTTCCGTTACCCTTTATCGACGCTAGGCTCCAAGGCCGAGACACCTAACCTTGCACGCTCCACCACTATTGTGTAACAACGCATTCCATGCCCA
This sequence comes from Acleris holmiana, assembly GCA_949316455.1. Lineage (NCBI taxonomy): Eukaryota > Metazoa > Arthropoda > Insecta > Lepidoptera > Tortricidae > Acleris > Acleris holmiana. Next base: position 1,496,898 of record OX438771.1, on the reverse strand, counting down.
TTCATATATTTCAGCTTTGTTCTGTGTAGAGAGCGGGGACTTCGGTACCGAACACTGAAATAGTTTCAGCGCCGATATTGAGCGCCAAGCATTAAGAACTCTATGCAATATCGCCTCCATTAGGAGTTCGCGAAGTACGACAAGCTCATTATACAAAGCCACGGATAGATTTGATACTTCGGGTTTTCTGCGGGTCTATGACATTATCTACACTAATATTATAAAGAGGAAAGATTTGTACCTATTTTTGTATGTTTGTATGTTTGTAATGAATAGGCTCAAAAAGTACTGGGCCGATTTAAAAAATTCTTTCACCAATAGAATGCTACATTCTTCCAATTTGACATAGGCTACATTTCATTTTGAAAAAAATTAGGGATCCTTGGTAAAATTTGAACAATGTAACCGAAGGTGTAGAAAAATTAGTCTTAAAATGTCTTTCGTCGAATGCGCTGCCGAAACTATTAGCGATAGAACAAAATAATGTACAACAATATTGAAGAACATCATAATGTCTACAAAATTATATATAAAAAAACAATTGTCAAGAAAAAAAAGTTGCAGCAGGCGAAGCCGCTGGCGGGTCGCTAGTGTGTTATATTATGATATAACCAATTTAGTACAGTCGAAGTCTTACATTTGTTTACCTTGTCACTTTCATTCACTGAGAAAATTTCATATATTATATATGAAACTGTCTCAGTGAGTGAAAGTGACAATGTACTACAGTGTAAACATATTTATGACTTCGAGTGGCGTTTTTTTTTTATGTTAAGAAGAAGGCACACGAGCACTCAGGCCACCTAATATTAGGTTTTTATTATTAGGTTGTTATTAGGTTTAATATGGTAAGTGGAATCTGAGACCCATAGACATTTTGATTCTCAAGACTATAATCCTAAGACGTCAAATGCGTTGCCAACCCTGAGGTCTAAGATGGAATGCCTCTATGCTAGTAATTGTATTGTGTGTAATTGATTTACCAAAAGTAGGTAACTTGTGATTGTTTTTCTTATTTTTAAATTAATAGCGATTCACCGCGGTATTTCGCAGTGATTTCGCTAATGTGGGTAGAGTTTCAGAAGTAAAAGCCGGACATCTTTCAAACGGCCATCTTCCCTCCATGAAGGGTACAAGAAACCTGACCTAGAGTTTCTTGTACTACAGCATGGTGCCTAGAACATTTAACATAAACTTCCTTTGTACAGTCACCAACAAGCTCTTATGCCTCCAGTAATAAAGACGTGTCAGATATTGTTGCTGATGACTGTACTTGGAGAAGTTGCCGCGATCATGAGACGTAACATGGTATTTTAGGTGTGCCTTAAATATCATTGGCGTAGAATATTTCATTCCGTGTGGTTGCCAGGTTAGAATAGTGCCACGCCATGTCTTCCCGTGGATGTCGTAAGAGGCGACTAAGGGAATAAGGGCTGTGTTATTGTGTTGATTTGATAATTTGATCTTAGAGAAATCGAAGGAACTCCTCAAATATTAAAGGATTAAGTTAGGCGATGGGCTTGCAACTAATACACTCTTAAACTTCTTGGCCTGATTGTGCAAAATGTGGTTACTGAATTATCAACAAGTATTTTTAGAGCTGTTGGTATTTCTGTAGCTCTGCCTGCCCCACGCTGGGAAGGAAAGCATGATGTTATGTATGTATGTAATAATTAGTAACATTTTGGAAACAATTACGAGTAACATACAAACAAAAAATTAAAAGAGGTGTCACGTAACGTCAAAGACCCTTCAAAGTCATTGGATTGGAAATCGCCAGTCGATATTAATTTTTTCTATATTTCATATAAGCAAATATATAGGATATGAATAGAAAACTGTTTTTATTGCTTTTGCCTCTCGTAAGTGTTAAGAATTTCCTTTAATATTGTTATAACAGGCTTAAAAATATTTGTTACCTTCTGGACTTAGTAATTTGCTCGAGATAATGATATTAAACTGTATTTTAAAGTTATTAAATAATTAATTAAAATCGAACTTCAATCGATATTTTAAACATTGAACAGTGTTCGTTACTAGTCAATAGTCATATGGCATCTGTACAAGCCATATTGCAAGAATATACATAATATTAAGAATGGACACAGCTCGTATTAGTTCGTGGCTAATCTAAAAAAATAATAGAAGTAACAGAACGAAACGGACTTGTACCCTTTATAAGTTCTTAGGTCGTCTTCATAAATCTGTGTCTCAAAAACAATATATCATACCTCAAAAAGTAGACAAGCCTTTTTCAGTCTTAAATCTTGACTCATAGTGTTGCAAGTGATGTGTCTTCGAGCTGGAGTTATTTTATTACGCTTCTGAGGTGTAGAAGTACAGAAATGTCATCGTATTTAACAGACAATGAGCGGCTTTTAAGCGTTAAGGAAAACTTTTACCATTAGGGTTATCGATGTTTTAGATAGCGTGTAATGGAACAGTTGTGAAGAGAAATAGGTTAATAAATAAGGGTAGAGAATATTCTGAGAAATAATGACGTTGCCAAAGTTTCAGGTTAAAGAAAGGGCATCTAAGCCTCTATTTTAGTGTTACCTCGAGCGTTGCTTAAAACGATATCGTGTTTGACACGTTTAAGAATCGTTTATGTCACAGTCGCCATTATTGTAAATGACATAAGAGTTATCAAAACGTTGACAATACGGAAACAGGTCAAAAACGATACCGTTATAACGCAGTTGAATAGAGGCCCTGTAGAGTTGCGTCGATGCGCCACGCAAGAGTTTACGAATTTAAAGGACCCTATTATTATTTGGTGGCGTAATATGTCTATGTCATATACCTACCTAAATAAAAAAGAAAAGTATTGAATTTCAGCTTCGTATTTTAATTACGACTTCTACTTTTGCACCAAATTATTATTCAATTGACGCTGTTAATGTGGCAATGGTTATGGTGGTAACTAATATGTGAAATACAAATACATCTCAGCTTGTTTGAGCAAAATGTGGTAAGAGAATTGGGTCATACTACTTTTTAGCGCATAATAATCATTGGTGAAATTAAAGGCATTTTTAGACATTTTTTTCACGTAAATTTGACTTATATTGAAACTGGAACAACTAAATTTAATAGTTCAAAACAAAACACTTTAAATTTATTGATATTTTATCAGGAAAAGTTGGTAACACAGCGGTAAATACACTTTTTCCATACAAATGGCGGGAACATGCGTGACCACTATGTTACCTACTTTAAAGTTAATTATAGTGACTTTTTAAATGTAGTGATAATTTTAAATGTAAGCCAAGTTGTGTAACTATTTCAATATTAAATTACAAAACCGAGCACTTTAACGTTTTTATAAAAATATTATTTGAAGAGCACTTGTCAAAAAATCGACTTGCGCTTAAAAGTAGAATGACCCAATTATCAAGAAGTCTTTTTTAGAGTTTTTGGTATTTCTGTAGCTCTGCCTACCCTACTCTGGGAATGAAGGCGTGATGTTATGTATGTATGTACAAATAGATTACCTATTCGTCTATGAATGCAGTATTACGCAGTATTATCACATATACTTGGAGATATACGTATTTTCAGCAAACCATTCATATGGCATTACGGTTTGACAAAGGGCATCGCATAGGATTAATCTCGGTTGCAACTAGGGCTACCAGTAGTGTCCTTTCGTGGAGACATATCTGGGCCTCTATTCAGGTGCGTTAAAACGATAACGTGTTTGACACGTTTAAGAATCGTTTATGTCACAGTCGCCATTATTGTAAATGACATAAGAGTTATCAAAATGTTGACAATATGGAAACACGTCAAATACGATATCGTTATTGCCGTGTAGAATCACAGCCCAGGTACCCGTGTACGCGTAACATGGATACGTGTGTAGATAGGTATTCCGTGATTTTTCAATGTTTCGTCCGATTTTTCATTTTCAAGTCTGTAGTTTTATGTCACATAAGTAAAATAAAAAAGTATTGAATTTCAACTTAAATTTCGTATTTGAATTAAACGAACTTCTACTTCTGTGCCAAGTTCTTATTCAATTGATGCTCTGAATGCTGCAATAGTTTAAAGAAACTTATACCGAGTGGAACGAAATGAGGGACTGAGCTGAAAGGATAGTGTTATCTAAATGATCTACAATCGATTTATTATAATGGTGAAGCTGGACTGAAAAGTAACACAAAATGATTAAAATTAATCAATTTAATATCAGTGACAACCCTACTACTAGGTACTAGTTCATGTTCATTTAAATTTTAAATTGACACATGTCATCAACTTCACTTTACATGCTCAAAAGTAACAACGTGTCGTATTATGCACGCTGCCGCTCGTCGCATTTCAGCCAAAACATTAGCAAGTTGAAGATACATGAAAATTTTTGTTCGTATTAAAGCTTTTTGTTTACATACCATTGCAACCTCAGGATGAATATGTCATTCATTAAGGTTGTTTACTAATGAAGTCGGTGAAAAAGGCCCAAGTTAGATACCTTATCTCGAAGACGTCATCGAATCTACATACTTGCTAGGTTTGCTAATGAGCAGATTTTGCACTAATCTTTAACAAGCTGCATTTCTTAAACGATTAGAAATATGAATATAGTTAGTAGCTGAAACATAAAGTACAAGACCTAAAAATTTTCATCATATGTTTTTGTATGCCTAGCCAAGATGCAAACGCCGCTAACGTTTCTATTTTCTATCGACTCGAAATGAATGTTGACAAGAGTTCGAAGCGATATATCATCAGCTTACTTCAATCTACATTTTGTCTATAATCGAAAATCGCTAACTTAGCGTTATGCGTCTTGAGTGCCTAGCTACACGTGGCATGACCTCCTAAAATAAAATAACCTTTTCATAGATTATTATTTTTCTAATAAGTGGCTTCACTGGTTATTTGTTAAGGCGTATTTCAAGTTGTTTTTAGACACTCAAATGGACTTACCTATTAGAGAAATAACTCCACGCGAGGACAGTTGTTCGGTAAAAGAGTATTTTCTCTTGAGGACTAAACAAAAGCACATAGGGGTTAGCTCTACACACTTCTGTCAAATCCTCATACATTATTTTACGTAGAAAAGAAAAGCTTAATGTGATATAGGATGGTTTCGTGGTAAAAATATGCTTCCTAACATTTACAAACAAATAAAGGTTTTTGCAATTTTATGTTCCATTGTATATTTATGTATTCTAAAAAAAAAAGCATATGCCTGCAACCTGTCACTAATACAAGTAATACACTAGTAAATTCCTCTTGATTGTGCAAAATGTGGTTATAGAATTACCTACAAGTTTTTTTTAGAGTTATTGGTGTTTCCGTAGCTCTGCCTACCCGACTATGGGAATGAAGGCTTTGACGGCTTGGTGTTCTGAATGTACTCGTATGTAAGTTTATTCGACCTATGCCAATATTGTTGATCAAAAGTATAAAATATAGTCTATGGTACTCATGTTTTGTAAAAAAACTTCCTTTCCAAATAGGAGATGTACATAAAGGAGCTTTACATGGGCAAAGTTGCGGGCTTATTACAAGCCTAGGCCATATTGCGGGTAGTTGATTCAATTAACGTTTGTCGGCCGGGCGCGGGGGGTTGTATTCCAGTCACGTCCGGCGAGATCCACCCACACACCTAACCCGTTTATCTGGCTACGTATTTTGACGTGCGAAATATATGATTGTTGGTTAGCTAGCGTAATTTTATTTATCTGTTATCCTTTTTTATACTCTATAGTTTTGCCATGTCCGTCCGACTGTCTGTCCGTCCGCAGCAAAGCGCAGAGACTTTTCGTACTAAAAAGCTGGTATTTGTCATGAATATAAATATTAGTCACGCTGACAAAGTGGTAAATTAACATACATACATAACATCACGCCTTCAATCCCAGAGAAAAAAAGACTTGTTGATAATTCTGTAACCACATTTTGTACAAGTAGGCTAAGATGTTTACCAGTGTATTAGTGATAGGTTGCAAGCCCATCGCCTAACAGTACTACAAGCCCTTATTCCTTTAATCGCCTCTAACGATATCTACGAGAAGACATGGAGTTGCACTATTCTAACCCGGCAACCATACAGGGGTAAATTTAAAATCTTGAAAACTAATTCTTTAGGGTACCTCCACTACACGTAAAGTAGGGATGGTTTTGGACGGCACCAGTGTTCGACTTTATAAGCTGAAAACCACCAATAATAGACAAAAGCTTTTAATTCAAAGACCAATAGGGCTTTAAATTGAGTGTTTCAAAACCAATGAATAACTCTTGAGCTGGGTATTGACCAGCGTTACGAGGTGTATTGTAACATGTAACACAGCAAGCATTCATGCAGTTAGTATACGTAATTGCTCGCTGGTTTCACCGTAGCACTGCGTATTGACTGCATGAATCCTCGCTGTGTAACATGTTACAATACACCTCGTAACGTTGGTCAGTACCCAGCTTTATCTTCTGTGAAAACGAATCAAGTGTCGACCTTTGGTCCTTTGTCGAATACTGTGGGGCGAGCACGCTGCCACGGGACTTAGTGTCAAATGACGGCAGACGGGAACTAGTGTCAAATATTATTATGAAAATTATATGTTCTAGCTTTAATAATTATTATTCATTACTTTATTAAGTACTTGTAAAGTAACTTACTTTTAAGTATCACCGTACTTTATGTTTGAAAAAATTACCTTCTGCTGGAGTTCCTTGGCGCTTCCTCTCCGCAATGATGGTCTTATCCGAAGCGCTAGTAAATTCACTTCATATTACCGACGTGTAAAAGAGCCCTATGGTGGCCTATTTACTGAATAAACATTTTGATTTTGATTTTGATTAAAATGACAGCCACCCGGGGATTAAGTTGCTTATTAATAAAAGGACTCAAATCACACAAAACACACTTTTAGTTTAAACATTAGTTATTTATACTAACGTTGGAACATGGAATAGATGAATTAAAGTCCCGACCCTATGTCAAAAATTTACCCGTGGCAGCATGGTCGGCCCACTGGTGCCGTTACCTTACTCATTTATATTTTGTTCGATCACCAGCGATGTTGAACATTGAAGTGAAGGTCTTAATTCTCGCCAACAGTGTCAGCAATAATTTAAGTAGATTAAACATAACAGCAAAACGGGAAAACAATGCGACAGTACCAAAACACAAAATAGGCTAAAACTTCTGTTTACTTGAGAAAGTTTTGCACCCCTGTCGACGTTGTGCGGAAAGCATAAAGATCCATAGATTAAATAAAAACAGAGAGTTTATTCATCTTCTTTGGCTTTTTTCATCCATCGACTCAATTTGGAGTGCCATTTAATCTGCATGGTAACTTCCAGTATGCTTTAATTTAACGTTCGAAAAGCATACAAATAAATCGTTTAATTCTTCAGGCATACTGTCAAATAACGTTACTTATTTAGCATAGCAATATATTTCTTGTCATTATGCATTTTAACTCTATTTCATTTTACTAGGTTGGTAAAGTCAAGTATTTTCTCCTTTTTTACGTATAGAAATGTTTTAGAAAATTACACATTTTATTGTTATGCATTATAATTCTTACATTATTAGTTTATTATACAGATCTAAATTACGCGATTGGTGTCAGACAAAATGAAAATTAGTATATCAAAGTCGCGCCATTCTAAAAGATCCGAGTTAACAGCTGTGAACTCTGCATACATATTATCTGTGTGAGATTATGTTTTGCATTGCGTTGACAGCTGTCAAATCAAACCTCGGCCGATAAATGTTAAAAAAAACTAAAAAGCGCCTTCAAAAAGCAAGATATAACTTATTTAAGATAGGTAATAGGCCACATAACATCACGCATCAGTGGGGTAGGCAGAGCTATATAGAAATACCAACAATTCTAAAAAGACTTCTTGATAATTCTGTAACCTAATTTTGCACAAATAGGCTAACCACTACCAGTGTATTAGTGACAGGTTGCAAGCCCATCGCCTAACAGTACTACAAGCCTTTATTCCCTTAGGAAGAAATGGAGTGGCACTATTCTAACCCGGCAACCACTCGGAATTCGGTTTTTGGTTAAAAATATAGTGGGACTTCGACTTCGTTTTACCTATAATTTTAAAATAAATTATTTCTTGCTGTTTGAAGACGGTTTTTAGTTTTTAAATCATTTTTTTTCTTTCATTACTTTTAGTGTTCATAATAATACTGTTATATCGTCCACGTATCCCATCCCATCATCAGATCTTGACGTGCTGGAAATGGGGTAACTAGAAAGAATACCCAATCGAAAAAAAAAAAAAAAAAAAAAAAAAAAACAAATTGGTCCAGCGGTCTTTGTGTAATGTAATGTCAGTGTGAATGTTTATTTCTCTTTTGAGAGACATCTTTAATTATTTGGGGTTAGCATTTATTATTTTTCGAAACCAAAACTCTAATAAAGACCCTAATATTTGGCCAAAATATCAAACAGAATAAAAACAATACTAATTAAATTGTAAATAGAAAATATTTTTTTATTGTCTTTGTAAAATTATAATAAACTATACAAAGTTCAACCCTTTTTTGAATTGATGAAAGTTATTGTTTTGTTAAAAAAATAGCACTTGCTGTTATTAATTACTCTCTGTCCCTTAACAGGCAAACCGGGGTGCTCAACCATGTGGAAAACAAAAAGGAAACCTGACTTTTTTCATCAAAACTTTTGCTAATTTTCGTACCGGAAAGTTATCTAACAAATGTTTCTTTTTAAAGGGTGAATGGCCAAAATGTAGTGTAGGTGACTGCATCCCATATTTTTATTTTAAATCTGTATTAATATCCCCTGAGACTTGGTGATAATGAGGTGAAATATTAAATGCCAAAACACTTCAGTTTGAGTGATGTGGTCTGTCATTACAGGATTCTATAGTTTCGGTGGCGCAGTCGGCTTTGCTAGTAGCTGCACACTTCAGTACCTTGTCACTTTAATCCCGTTGACAGATCAGTGCAGCAGTTCAAACATGACGTTAAAGTGATAAAGCACTTAAGTGTGCCGATACTTATAAGGCCAATTTTACACAAAACTCTTTTATATCTTCTTAAGAGGATTGTGAAGCGATGCCTAAATCTCGTCGCTGTCAAAAAAAATCCATACAAATTTAAATCTAATCCAATTTCCACTATTTTTGAATATACATACATAACATCACGCCTAAATTCCCAGAGTAGGGTAGGCAGAGCTGCAGAAATACCAACCACTATAAAATACATGTTTAATTAATCTGTAACCACATTTTGCACAAGTAGGCTGAGATGTTTACTCGTGTATTAGTGCCAGGTTGCAAGCCCATCGCCTAACAGTACTACAAGCCTTTATTCCCTTAGTCGCCTCTTACGACATCCACGGGTAGACATGGAGTGGCACTATTCTAACCCGGAAACCACACGGGGCTAAAAAAAAATATATATTTTTGAATAGGTTGTAGTTATTATGAAAAACTAGGTTTGTACGTTTCTGCTTTTGTTTTTTTTTTATTTTATTCCGATAAATATTTTCTTGGAAAGGAAAACGTACAGACAGTTTTTCATAATACTCGGAGCAAAACGTTATGGGTAAGGACCAAATAGATAGACCATAGTTAAGCGTAGTTAACCATACAAACAACAAAAGTGAAAAAAAACCGTTGTGACACAAAAATTACCCCTACAAATGTATGGCTAATTTTCGTGTCACAGCGGAAAAGTTTCATAGAAAATTTAATTAAGTGAGTTAGCGTGGCCAACTTTTTGGTCCTTACCCTTATCGCATTTCCTATGGATTTTTTTGCTTCAGTCTTCTTAGGCGAGTACTACCACTATTACAAGTTAAAAGCGGCCAAGTGCGAGTCGGACTCGCCCATGAAGGGTTCCGTAGCAGCAAGTAACATAGTATAAAAGTTCGTTGTAGCTTTGATCAATGTTTTTATGACGTATTAAAAAAAAACTACTTACTAGATCTCGTTTAAACCAATTTTCGGTGGAAGTTTGCATGGTAATGTAGATCATATTTTTTTTTAGTTTTATCATTCTCTTATTTTAGTAGTTACAGGGGGGAGACACACATTTCAACACTTTGGAAGTGTCTCTCGCGCAAACTGTTCAGTTTAGAAAAAAATGATGTTAGTAACCTCAATACCATTTTTGAAGACCTATCCGTAGATACCCCACACGTATGGGTTTGATAAAAAAAAAATTTTGAGTTTCAGTTCTGAGTATGGGGAACCCCCAAAATTTATGTTTTTTTTTTCTATTTTTGTGTGAAAATCTTAATGCGGTTCACAGAATACATTTACTTACCAAGTTTCAATAGTGTAGTTCTTATAGTTTCGGAAAAAAGTGACTGTGACATGCGGACGTCTGTCAGACATGACGAATCTATAAGGGTTCCGTTTTTTGCCATTTGGCTACGGAACCCTAAAAATCAAGCAAACATTGAACACGAAGCAACATCCTCTTCTCAAGACTCAACACCAAATTGGCTCGCTCAAAATAAAAATCCGAGGACCATTTTAGCATTCGAGTGTTGAGACTCGATGACATTTCACGCTTCATAAACCCAAGTCCGAAGAAAGGTCAACGCTCTCCACGGAACCCAGCCAACACGTGGTTGCTAGAACCTAATAAACTACGAGACACATTCCTAGCGTTCCGTTTCTGTATTAACTTCTCAATCTGAAACTTCGATACAACGGAACGTAATAAAATAAGTCTCCGGCACTCATTTTTATAAAGGCATTCCTTTTCCACTCTAGCAGGTTTTGTGCTCGCGGTATTTCCTTTTATTTTTTGCTTTTTATTTATGAATTCATATTTGATTTTTTGACTCGTAGCTAAGCTCCGTCCCGGTATTTTGCGTAAACAGCCGGTGCTTAAGGGAAAATTGGTAAAATGTTACGATTTTTTTCGATTTAAATTTTGTTATCCAGTGTGGTTGCCGGGTTAGAATAGTGCTACTCCGTTTCTTTCCGTGGATGTAGTAAGAGGCGACTAAGGGAATAAGGGCTTGTAGTACTGTTAGGCGATGGGTTTGCAACCTGTCACTAATACAGTAGTAAATTTCTTGACCAGTGCAAAATATGGTTACAGAATTATAAACAAGTCTTTATCGAGTTGTTGGTATTTCTGGTAGCTCTGCCTACCCCACTCTGGGAATGAAGGCGGGATGTATGTATGTATGTGTATGTGTATATGTAGGCTGCTCTAAATCGTACCCAGCTTAAAATTACCCCACACATTGTCGAAACTGATATGCTCTGGCATCACAGTCCACTTCTCACATGACAGGACCAATCAAACACGTATGTTGATTGGTGCATTTTTTTGTTGCTTTATGTTTATTTTAAGAGCCTGTGTTTGTGTTTATGTTGAATAATGTTTTTATCTATCTATCTATCTATCTATCTATCTAGTTGACGCCTAAGATATAGAAATAAGTAAACTTAGTGTTTTCACCACTTTTATGTTGAGCTCTGTTCAATTTACGGGCAGCGCCTACTGAGCGCTTAGGACGGTGGTAGCGACCAACCCTACCAAGATCTTACCGCCAATACCGAATGACCCTCTCGGTAGACATTGGCTTGCATTATCTTAAGTTTTAACCGGTTATTTTAAGATAATCACCAATTTCATTTTTTTTCCGTAATATTTACAACATGAGACGCTTTCCGTCACGCTCGAGTCTCGAGCGGCGGCAGCCATTACGTGGAGAGCTTAATAGGCGCTCAGTGGAGATGCGAGGTCACCGGGCGTCGAGTCGGGCGGTGCTCGGAGATATACTAAGTATTACGTGAACCGGCGGAGAAATAAAATTCTTTTTTTTTTCATTAATCACTGGCAACACTTTATTTAAAGCAGTGTTATAAGTGTGATAGCCCGCTAAAACTGGAACTTCATTGCAGCGCATGTTACGCACGCACACGCTACGGCATTTTCGAGGCGTGTGGCATTAACGTCATTTTTACGTATGCCGCTGCCGAAGTATCAAGAATCTTTACTCTCGAGTGCGTTTATCCGTATGAAAAATACAGTGTTACAAAAAAAAAAAATATTTAGTAAAGCCAATGTCAACCCTAGATCCGAGAAGCCAATGACTGAGAGGACAGCTTTCTGGGGTTGACATTCTAATTAAAATGTATAGTTTTACTCATAAAATAAGAACTAAAGGCATAGAAAGAGCAATAAAATAAAAGGCAACATACAGATAGATGATATGCAGTCTTATTGGGATTCAGTATTCAATCGAAGACACTGCGTTCATTGAATACAAAACGGCCACATTCCAAACTCAGTCAGTATTACAATTAAAATTATAAGCTGTTTGTATAAGATTTTCAATGCAAGAGCAAATGATTTTGGAATGTGGCCGTTTTGTATTC